>CM044431.1:104268006-104296867 GCA_024363595.1 Xenopus borealis
TTTAGGAGCCGAAACGTCGCAATAAATTTAAAATAATTTTTCACTGAAGTCCCATGAGTGCGGTTAGTTTTTTGGTTTTTTTTATTTATATGTATATATAAATATATATATATATATATAAATTCAAGAGGCCCTAACTGGTCTGTTTCATATAACTTATATTTAAAGTATGCATCAATCACACCAACTGTTTGTATTTTAGCCCCACAAAGTTTGCCTTGGTGCAGCAAGTAACCCATTAGATCAGATGTTTCACAATTATGCCCCAATGTATCATCTTAAAAATAGTCCACGTGATATTCATTATAAAAAATGCATTTATTACCCTGACCCCAGCCCCGTATTCAATAATAGTTATGTTTCTACAAAATTAGGTTTGTTATATAATGTAACCCTTGCTGTGTTGCAGGGGTTGGCAAAAAAGGCCAGGCAACTCCTGATCCACAATAAAACTGTAATGTGGAAATTAAAATTTATATCTTTGGCACATTTGCACTTTCCTGTTACCATAGCGTCAGCAGCACAGAAGAGGATAAAACCAACCAAAATAAGGTCAATTAAAACTATTTGGACATAGCTTATTTGCAGATGATATCCAGATACACTAACTACTAACATACAGATCTCTAACACCCTCGTAGCTATTTCCTCCTGGATGAACCAACACAACCTCAAAGTAAACCTAGCTAAAATGGAGCTCATGGAGCTTTCCACCCAAACCTGGCCTTTGACCTTCTTTTACTATCACTATACATGGAATAATCATTAAAGGGCTGGCTCATCTTTAAGAGAAATTTAAATATTTTATAGAATGGCTAATCTAAGCAACTTTTCAATTGGACTTATTCCAGTCTCTCATTCATATCAATAATATCATATTCATAACCCTGCTGATTCAGCACACTGTCTGTGGGTTATCTTTGACAAAGACCTATCATTCACTAATCACAGCAATGCCTTTGCTAAAACATTAATCCACCCAGACTCCCAGCCCTCTCTATTGTAATTAATTTTAAACTCTGCTACTATAATCCTCTTGCTGTTTCCTAAAATAGCACCTGCTCATCCCCTGGTAAAATCAAGACTACCTCTTAAACAAAGGATAACAAAAAATACCATATTGTTCTGGTTACATTCTAAGCCCTTCACCCCTCAGCTCCTCACTACATTTCTTCAGTTGTCTCCTGCTATATTCCTGGCTGTCTCCTCCACTCCTCTCAGAGCTATTATGTTTTCACACCATCCAAACCAACTGTGTCTCATCTTAATCTTTATATCTTGCTTCTTCTTACCTCTGAAATTCCAGCCCAATCTTTGAACACTTTCAAAAACAAACTCAAATACTACCCTTGGGAGCACTAGGACCAGAGCTGTATTTAAGTCTGGTGCCACTCTAGGAATTGGATCTATGTCCACCCCCAAACGAGCATAAGTGACATTGTGTACCATAGCTCATGATGTCACTTCCATAAATGATATGCTAGATGCACCTTGTACCCCTCACCTCCCAAGCTCTGCCAAAGGATATATGAAGCAAGTCTTCAGCTCTAGGAGATATTTGATTTTTTACTACAAAATATCTAATGTATTATGTAGGCACCTGAGACCCCAAAAGCTGCCAACCCCAGACATGGTTTGAATATATAATAATAATAATAATAATGTACTACCTGCCCGGTCCTGGAACTTAAGGAAGAATACCAAAACCTTTGTGCACTTTATCCTCCTAATTGTGCATGTATGTTATCCACCCACAAATTCTGTATGCTGTACAGGGCAGGCTCTGTTGGGGGGCCCGCCGTATCATGTAAGTCAGATTGTATAAAATCATGGATAAATAGTTACTGAACAACCTCATTCACTGAACTGTACAGCATCATTTCTAACAGAACAGTTTGTTTTCTGTTTAGAAAAAGCTTACAATGTTAAATATGTTATACTAAATTAAACAAATATTAAGATAGATAAAATACTGTAACACATTTATGTATATATATATATATATATATATATATATATATACACACACACACACACATACCCAGTTTGGATGGTTTATTTATATTTACACTTACATGGTGCAAAAGTAAAAGCACAAAGACATACAGGTATGATGGCCCACTCATGCAGTTGCCCATAGCAACCAATCAGCAGTTTATTTTGTCCAGTCAACAATTTAGAAAATGAAAGCAAAGATCTGATTAGTTGCAATGCACTGGTGCAAATTAGCACCTATATGTAAATCAGCAGTACAGGGTTGGCCCAGATCTGCTTCTTAATGAATATACTTGGTGCCATGCACATGGGCATAAACTTGCGGGGGGCCCTGGGGCAGCCAGGCCCCCATTCCAGCCCTGCAGCAGTATTAGCCACAAGTCTCAGATCCATACAGTGTTCTGTTTAAACAATCAACGCTAAATTACTTGCTTTTCTGTGTAATAATAAGATAGTAAATACATGATAACAGCCAAGCAATCCAATTTGATTTTTTTTTTTTTTCAGTAGCCGTAAGTAGGGTGTTTTTTGGAAAATACAGTTATGCACAAAATGTCAGGTCCCAAGCATTCCACATATTAAATTCTATACCTATTCAGTAGTCTGGATAAACACATTTCCATGATTTTGCCTTACAACAAGCATATCCATCAACAAGGGTGATCCTGGCCCCTCCACCACTTGAGGCAGCTTGTGTTGCAGCTGCCCCCCCATGCATTCACCTTCTGGCACCAGAAGAGGGGTCCACGAGGGAGGCAGAGAGGGCCAGGACGCCAGCACAGAGAGCATAATTGTGCTCTGCGCTGGATGAGCAGAATTTCTTTGCTTTGAAGTTTGAAAAACTGAATTTTGGCTCTTAAGGTACCAGGAGCGGCATTTTTGCCGCCCCTGGTACCCAGTGGGGTGCTGCTGCCTGAGCATCCCTGTCCATCAGTATAAACAGCTAACCCAGTATTAATACCCAATAATTACTGGAAGTTGTATTCACAGTTTGGTTAAATTACAGAGACACAATAATTCATCACAAAATATGACATTTACCAATAGCAATTAATTCATGAATGAAATGCTTGCAAAAATGAATGTCCCTGTATGCACTGTTAACAGTTTCAGACCAACGGCATCTGCAATACATCATACATCACTGTAGAATTTTATGCAGCCAAAATAGGCAAAATAAAAAAATCACAAAATTCTGTGTAGCTGAATAACACAATGTCAGGGCCGAAACTAGGGGTAGGCAGAGTAGGCACGTACCTAGGGTGAAAGGGTTCGGGGTGCCTGGCACGTACCTTTAACTGCTGCCTACCAGGGTCCGGTCTGGAGTCCTAAGGGTGAAGTGTTCTGTGACACCACAGTCAATGCACCATAGCATGCCCGTCAGCATGCATGCACTGTGACGCGGGCATCAGCGAGTATGCGCCATGACGCAGCCGTCAGTGAGTACTGAGTGAAGGGGGCGAGGCAGCCAGCCTGTTTCACCTGGCCCTGCACAATGTATTATATGGGACTGGGGGCTGATAGCATAGATTAACATGCATAGCACAAGAAAGCATGTTTTTATATTTAGGTTAGTTTAGAGTGACTTTGCACAAAAAGGCAGAGCTGAAAAACTTGACAAATGAGCTGAGCTAAAAAAACAAACAAATTGTCAACAATTGGGGGAAGTACTGCAGAATAAACTGTTGATAACTTCTGCATTGTTTAGTGCTATGGGACATCACTGACATAAAGTAATCTTACATCATATCTAAACTCATCATCCCTCCAATGGTTATTTTGTCCAATGCATTAAAGTCAATGGGCATCCGAATAATTTTGATGCACAGCAATTTTGACGAGATCGACTATTCTGACGGGCACCATTCACCAGTGAATTTTTGCTGCAGTTCATGAATTTATTCGCTAGCGGCAGAATGTGGAGATTCCCCATGAATTCGCGCCTGGCAAATTTATTCGCCCAACATTAGTTATGATGCAGCGGTGCCTGTTTATATTAGTAATCTAAACAAATGGAATTGCATGGAAAACTGGTGCAGTGGACATGTTTTTTATGCTTACATTACCCACCTCCCCTATAACAGAGGTTTAATTAGGATTCAGTCTTCCCCAAATGTTGTTTTCCTAATAATAAATAAGTGATTGTCCTTTAAAGGAACAGTAACATTTTAAAGTAATTAAAATATCATGTACTGGTGCACTGCTTTGTTAAAAGTTATGTGTTTGCTTTAGAAAGACTATCTTTCTAAGAATAGGCTGCTGTGTGATCATGGGGGGGCTGCCATTCAAGAAAAGACACAGGTTAGATACCCAATAACAGATTAACTCTATAATAGAATACAATGGCATTCTACAATTTGCATCTTTTATTTGCTGTGCAACCTGTGGTTTAAATGGCTGCCCCCATGGCAACACAACAGCTTGTTTATATGAAAATAGTACTTTCTTTTAGGTGTTTAATATTCAAATAGTTTCAAGGACCGGGGGGTGGACATCAACTTCATGCACGGTGTCACGTTCAGATGCGCCAGTGTCAAATTCAGTGCGTCAGCATCAAATTCAGTGCATTTGCATCAGATTTTGTGCGTCCTCGTCAAATGCAGAGTCAGTTTGGAGGCCCAGTTCAGGTATGTCTGCGGCGCAATAGTGGGATATGGCCCGGTGGTTTGGGACCCCTGCTTTAGCAACAAGAGACACTGAGGGGCCTATTTATTAGACCTCAAATTTTTCTGATGGGGGTTTTTAGGGGGGAAACTCAAATTTTTTGTGGAAAAAAAAAACCTCATATTTGTAAAAATTATACCCCAAAGCTGCTAAAAATCCGAATCTGAACAAACACTCAAATCTCAAACCTGTCAAGGTCATGTAGAAGTCAATGGCAGATATCCCTGAAGCTGTTTTTGTAGAGAAAAAACTTGAATTTTCAGAGATTTGTTATACCCCAATGTTGCTAATATTCTGAATATGAAAATACGCCATCTCAAACCTGTCGAGGTCAGGCAGAAGTCAATGGAAGATGTCCCTGGAGTTGTTCTGTTTAATGTGAGTGCCCCCTTAAAGGGTAATACAACTAGGGATGCACCGAATCCACTATTTTGGATTCGGCCGAACCCCCGAATCCTTCCCGAAAGATTTGGCCGAATACTGAACCGAATCCGGACCCCTAATTTACATATGCAGATTATGGGTGGGAAGGGGAAAACATTTTTTACTTGATATGCATATTTCTTGCATATGCAAATTAGGATTCAGATTCGGTTCTGCCAGGCAGAAGGATTCGGCCGAATCCGAATCCTGCTGAAAAAGGCCAAATCCTGGCCGAATCCCGAACTGAATCCTGGATTCAGTGCATCCCTAAATATAACAATAAAATATTTGTCCAGTAAATACTACCTGTTGGTTGGTTGATATGGGTTATTAGACCAGCAGCAAATTTAAGACCATTTATTACATTATCTATTTATATTTTAGAGTGCAAGAACTGGTGCCCACAAGTGCTCAAGACAGAGATATGTACAGAAATGCCATGAAAAAATTTAAATAAAAAATATTGCATAAATAATAAACATTTACATTTTTTCAATGTAATATTCTTCACTTGACAGTTTTTCCACTGCAAATTTTACTTTTGCATTGGGCCCAGTAATATCTACTTACACCACTGTTTATTTGCATGGCCAGCAAAAGCCATATTGCCACAGTTGTCACCCATTAACAATTACACACAAGTTTTTAAGGGATAATTGTGCCATGTGTGATTCCCATAGATTATAATTGGAAACTAACAGCAATTCTTAGTGAATGATGTTTCCAAAGAAAAATCACAGTTGTAGATAGCTAAGAATATCTCCTGCTATGAAATTACCCACCTAAGGAATCAACATTAAACAGCAATGAGCTCAAAATAATTTAAATATTCTGTCTCTGCTTCAAGCACTAAAGTTTAGTTTTTTAACAATTTATTCATAATTACTTTATGGAGGGCACAGTTTTTCATTTTATGCAGCACTTCAGTACAATATTATCTAGGATTGTGTGTATACCTTTCATTTTTCTTTTCATGCTAATTAAGGCTAATTGGTTTCCTTCTGGACGATAAGCCATTAAGCCACTAATAATAGAAAAATATTAGCTAAAGGGCTTGCAAGAAACTATTTCTTAAAATTGTATAGGAAAGGCACATGAATAATAAACTTTTAAACTGTGCAAATCTTTTGGAATAGATATATATTTAATATGGGAATAAGTAAATTAATACATTTAACAAACTCATAATTTTAGCATGCATGTTTTAGGGTTATAAAAATGTCACTCTTACAAAGTATCAGGAGGCTATAAGCAGAAATCTAAATGCTTCCTCTATGTAGTTTTAGAAATGTCAGATGTCAAGAAATTGAAGTTAATTTGATCTGGAAGACTAAGAGAAAACTGTAAAAATGCTGCTCATATACTTGGCATACAAAGTGAAACACCTATATAACTGTCCAGGATTGGCAGGTCATTTAGTTGGCTTAAGAGAAGTACTGCCTGCAACACTCCATTGTTCAGAATGTTGTTAGAACAAAAACAAACCTGCAAATTCAGTACAATCAGAAAATATGAAATATGCATGCAAAAAGCATTTTTAAACTAAGAAAAAAGCCTTGCAAAGAAAATGAGCTGTCTGCAAAAATAAATTGTGTTTTGCCCTCCATGAGTTTACCCTGAACTTATACAGTTTAAAGATATATTTTCTTATATTTATGAAAAACTTTCTGCCCTTCTAAACCATCAACAAACAACGCCAGTATGGGATCTGTAGCCCATGGGGTTGTTGCCTTATTTTCATGATGCAATACAGAAAGATCAGTTTTACTCAAAGTACTATAAATGCCAAATTTTTTTCTAATCCCCAATAGCAGCCCATCAGGAGGTGGTAATTGTTAGTCGCCTGTTTAATCGAGAACTAAAGTTTAACTAAAGAAACAGGGAGCATATGTTGTACAATATGTTTTGGAACTACAGTTTCCAGTCAAACGTAACCACAGCCCTTTAACAGGGAAGATCTGTGCCTCCAAATTAGGGATGTACCAAATCCAGGATTCAGTTTGGTATTCGGACAGGATTCGGCCTTTTTTCAGCAGAATTCGGATTCGGCCAAATCCTCCTGCCCAGGTGAACCAAATCCGAACCCTAATTTGCATATGCAAATTAGGGGCAGGGAGGGAAATTGCATGACTTTTTTGTCACAAAATAAGGAAGTAAAAAAATGGCTCCCCCTTTCCACCTCTAATTTGCATATGCAAAGGGTTTGGATTCGGTTCGGTATTCTGCCGAATCTTTCTTGAAGAATTCTGGGGTTCAGTCGAATCCAAAATAGTGGATTCGGTTCATCCCTTCTCCAAATATGCTCCCATCTTCTTTTCTGTTAATTTACTGCACATGCGTTGAGCTTCTGTCACTTACTGAGCTGAGGGACTGATGCACAAATACTAAAGAAGTATAATATAAATGTCACAATATAAGTCTAATTAGTAAATTCAGATTATTGCTAAGCTCAGAAACCTGTTCAATAAGCATCCAAATTTAATAATCAGCCTTTCAACATCAGCTACCAATAGCGCACTGAGCATGTGCGTATCACTGAAAAAAACAAGTAGTATTTCCTAGACCAGTTTCCCTTTTATACTTACTTGCACATTTGGCATAAAATGCTTTGAACATTCAGAATCTTTGGAAAACAAAATCATGATGCATTGCACCAAAAGTTAATAAAAGTATGCTGTGTCCCCTAGTAAATGACCCTTGGCACTCTTATTTTTAATATATGGTTCATTTATTAACTGGTTGCAAAAGAAGGCCATTTCTCATTGAAAGCACTTGTGCACAATCCTATTTGATGTCACTATACCAAGCCTGTGGGCCTTCTAACTGCCTGTATTAAGTCAGATTATTGATCTGGTCAATTGATGATCCCAAGTGACTCAATTTTATGCAATGTAACACATGCTCATGTCAGTCATCAGGATATTTAGCCACCCACAGATGTACGCTAGAGTGGTCTCAGACAGCAAAATGCACAGAGGAACTGCAGTTGAAAGAAGCTGATTCCATACTATAAATCAGGGCGGGCAAGTATTTCATGACAACTGTTCTGCTATTGTTCTCAAACAATCTTCTTTATCTAATTACCACAGGTTAAAGATGTTTCATTACCTGTTTCATTGAAAGTGTATGTGGTTCTTACAATAAAATTATATGTTATATGCATGCACTCTTAATTGGGATTGCTCACCTTTCCATTAACTTTTAGTATGGTATAGAATGGTTAATTCTAAGCAACTTTTCTGACAATTTCCAGATTTGAAATGGGGGTCACTGACCCATTGTAAAAAACAAATGCTCTGCAAGGCTACAAATGCATAGTTATTGCTACTTTTTATTATTCATATTTCTATTCAGGCCCTCACCTATGCATATTCCAATCTATTATTCAAATCAATGCATTTGGACCCAAGCAACCAGATTGCTGAAATTGCAAACTGAATAACTGCTGAATAAAAAGCTAAAGAACTAAAAATCCACAAAAACTAAAAAATGAAGACCAATTGCAAGTTGTCTCACAATATCACTCACAACATCATACTAAATATTAATTAAGGTGCACAAACCCTTTAAAATGCATTTTATTTCTCTCTTCATGGTATACCCTTGGAAGACACAAAACGTTTGTAGTGCATTTTTTTCAGCATCATCTTCTGCGCTGTGCGTACAATAGAGAGCTAATCAAGTTTCGGTGTGTATCAGACATTCTTGAATAGGAAGCTGCTAGAATTCTATGATATTGTTTTCTGCGGTTGATTTTAATCAGAGCAGCTTGAATAGAGCTCAAAGCTTAGAGAATATTGCATAGGTCCCTTACAGTTGTAAGCATATAATGGGTACAAAATGTAAAAAAGTTAAAAGCTGTGTAAAATATTGTATGCTGTGTGTAATTTTACACTATGCAAACACCAGATTAAATGCAATGGCATAACTGCTGGGGTGCGGGGAGGGGGATTATTGCACTAGGCCCGCACCCCATTGGGGCCTCCAGAGCCATGATGTTTGTTGGCACACAATTAGTACAGAGGGCCCCAGCAGGGGGACAGTTTTTGCATCCTGCACCCGGGCCCACCATTGCGTAGTTAAGCCACTGTTTACAAGTATTCTGTTATACAAACAAATGTTTTTCATACAGCTTTAAGAAGACATGAAAAAATGGATGCAAGCATTGAATGCACTGACATCATTGATTAAAGGCACTCATATGTTTGAGCTTTCATGTATTTTCTCAAATCCCTACGGTGTCAACCCAATTGTTCATTTTTAAAAGGAGGTGCAACACTAAGAGAGTTAATTAATTTCAGGCTTTTGGCTACTAAAACCACACACTAGTTCCTAAACTCTCATGTGGTTTCTGCATTCACATACCAGCTCGAGCTAACTGGTTAGTAAATTAATCATTAATAACAGGCTAGATGTTCAGTTTGGTATCCTTCAAATCGCATTGTGACATTTTGTCACAGAATACTGTAAGTGCGGTTCTCTTTTTCATATGCAAATTAGGATTTGGTTCAGTATTTGGCTGACTCTTTCACAATGGACTGTTGTTGTTCAACCAAATACCAAAATAGTGGATTTGGTGCATCCCAATAACAGAATTGTACTCTGTAACATGATGATGTGCTAATGTGTTTGATACCAGGCATTATAGCTCCCATAGAGAGTAGCATCCAAAGGTGAATAGTGTACAAGTAAGGGAACGCAAGTACATATGCATGTGCAACCTACGTATTGCCACTTATATAGCAGGCACAACCTGGTGCAAATGATCCACTCGATGCAGCAGTTTAAGTTAAACTGAGTGGACGGTGAATTGGGGAGAACATAAGACTGTGATTTGCACCTTTCCTCTACAAGGATTTATTTTTGCATCATGGGACACACTGCAAAGCATGGCAAACATGGCATCTCTGACCTAGGGGTTATTAAATATAATTTCATTTTTGCCAAATATAATCCACAAACAACATTATATTAAAATATGTTCAAGGTAATTGTAATTGTAGCTGTCACTACACAGGCACTCATTTTATTAATCCAAAAAATGCCTAGCCATTTAAAATTATTCGTAACAGATGCGTCATGAAATATGAATATGAAATTAATCATATAAAACACTTCACATTTTATGTCAAATCAAGTGCATGGAAAAGCAAAATGTTTTCTAGCAATGTCAGTTTGGTTTATACAAAACTTAACATGAGCAATGAAAATAATTGTGTGCTAGTGAGGGGCTATTTATCACAGTGTTATATAACATTGCACCACTTCCCTCCACAGTAGTCATGGGTAGGAGGAATGGGAAAGATTTACCATGCTACAGATCAAGCATTACAAGGTAATATGCAATACCTAGTCTTCACCTGTAAGCATGGTTAATTTTAATCTATCAACTTGTCTTCAAATAGGAAGTCAGGAATCAGCTCAGTATGCGTTTTCCCAGTTTTCTCAATTTAGTACTAATGACATCTATACATGAAATCATTATATAAAGAGGAGAAGCCCTTGCAGACAAAGCTTGCAAAAATAAAACTATCCAGATGGAAAGAATATTCTTCTATAGATTGCAATAGTACATCCATATCCATATACAGTATATAATTCCACTGGTAATACTGCTTTACATTTGCCAGTTGAAAAAGCCAAGTTGAATGGCATCTTCCATCAATGTATATAAATGTTGGAATGCCAAGAATTAATGTTCTGTGAACATTAATAAACACTGGGAAAATCTGTACCTTAGTTGGAATAAAGTACAAGGTACTTTTTTATTATTACAAAGAAAAAGGGAATTGTTTTAAATCTTTTAATTATTTTATTTAGTTCCCCGTCAATGGACCCCTAAATAGCTAGAAAAGAAATACCTTTATGAGAATGTTCTGTCAGTCTGCATTATGAACTGTTTTATTTCCTTGTGTGCTTTTTCTATCGCCTGTTTATTGCACAGGTCACGTCTCATAAAGATCCTCTCCTTCAGCATTTTTCTTCTGAAAGCGAGTGCATATCAAGAAAACAAAATAATAAATCTTACTACATGATAGCACTTGACAGCTCCAGTAAATGATACATTTGGGACAGTTTAAGTATCATTAGTGAAAATTTTCCTCAACAATATCTTCAAAGATTAATGTTTTTTTTTTTAATACTGCATTTCATTTATATCTTAAAATATCCTCCAATGTATCACAAATGAAGAGCTAACGTCTGACATCCTAACATAGCACAGTCAAGGGGCAGTGGTGCATAAGTAGCATTTCTGCCTTGCAGCGCTAGGTACCTAGTTTAGGTTCCAGTCAGAGCCAGGGGTGAGCCTGCCCATTTTGCCGCCCCCCTTCCCCACGGCACTCAACTTTTCAGAGCCGGACAAGGGTTGGGGGTCCACGTCTCTACTGCAGGGAGAGCCATTGCGCTCTCTAGAAGAGCTGAAGTTCCAGGTTGAAAACCAGAAATTCTGCTCTTAAAGTTGCCAGGAGCAGCATTTTTGCTGCCCCTGGCAACCAGGGTGGTGCTACCTAATGAAGCGAGTTTCTCAACTCGCCTCATTGGCGGAGTACCCCTGGTCAGAGCACAATATAAACAGAGTGGGTTTACTCTGGTTTCCTTTTATGCTCCTTAAAGGGGTTCCACACTTTTTGCAGTTATCGGATTGTTCATCATAAACAAATACTTTTTTCAGTTGCTTTTCATCTTTTATACCATTTTCCCAAAATGTAATGTTTAAAATTTATATATCTTTTTATGTGAGTTTTCATTTAACAAAACAATGTAATAGGGTATTTCTGTACTTTTATCAATGGTTCATAAATGTCAAATGAAACAATTGTATAAAGATAGACAAAAAATAAACAGTTTTAATTAAACTTATTGCCTATGTTCCTGTCTCTGGTGTCTCAGTCAGGCAGCTCAATGATCCTGGTGCAGATTCTAAACTTATAATTTGCTACAGTTAGTTGATACATTTAGTTGATACATTTCTCAGCAGTATCCGTGGAATATTAGCAACTATTGTATCAGTTCTAACAGCTGGCTTAATTTTAATGACACTCTGGTATTCTGTTCAACAGGGCCAAAGATAACAAATGTATTAACTAAATGTATCAATTTAGAATAATTAAGTCAGCGACCCCCCTTCCAGAAAAATGGTCACAAATAGAAAACAGAAAATAATTGGAAAAAAAGTCTTTATTCCTGGTGAACTATCTGAAACAAACTGAACTGAAAAAAGTGTTGGAAGGTAAACAACCCCTTTAACGTATAGCTAGGTTACATATCTCTTGGTAAAACCAATGTAATGTAGATCTCTGAATGTAAATAGACTTTAAAAGGAAATTATATATGATATATGCACTAAAGATATGGCCAAATCTAAATCTTGAAAAGTGGTGGGATTCTACAACTTAACAACTGTACTTCTGTTCTTTAATTTTCTATTTATCCTCTAAACCACAACTGTTTGCCAAATTTAACTCAATCCCATGCCCTCCTACACACCCTCCACCCATTAATGTAACTGCCCATAACCTTGCTTATTTCTTTAAAAACAATCAATCTCCACACCAACTATCTTCCAGTTTCCCTTCTTTCATTCACATTCAAATTGCAGGAAATGCTTGTTTACAAATGCCTGATCCAGCATCTTACTCAAAACCCCTTCTCAACCTCCTGCAATCTAGGCTACACCCAAAACACTCAACTGAAAATACACTCTACATTACTACATGCTATACTGTGGCATGGGGTGCAGTACTGATTACATTTATAAGTTACACTTACAGTGTATAAGTAAATTTTCAGCACTTTTCTTACTTTGACTAAAAGAAGAGGCAATTAGAGTATTTAAATAAAATGTAGTCTATGGGAGATGGCCTTTAGGGAATTCAAAGCTTTCTGGATAACAAGTTTTTGGATAACTGATTTTATACCTGTATAACACAAGTGTGCCATTGCACAAAAGGCATTGGGAGAACAATTGAAATCAATTTTCATTTGCTAGCCAACAGTCACTTATCATTTGTCAGGATGAGAAACACTACCTGTGGGACACACTTGTGGGTAAAGATGGGGGTTGCACATAATCACATCTGGAATTAATCTCTGCGCTATCATAAGTATCAAATGTTTAAAAATAAAAGCAGTGACTGTTAATAAAACTTTTTATATCATATACACCAGTATTCCAAAGTATTTGCACAACATATAAAGAGAGTATAATGCTCAAAGAGGTATTTCCAACAAAAGTGACTTTCTGTAAAAAGATTTGCAAATTCTGTCAATTAACCACTTTTGAAATCATACTACCAGAAAAGTCAAAGGAAAGCTGTGGATGCATTTTATTGCCAATAGATTAGCTGCAATAGTGCAAGCTAGAATGCTATATTTATTCTGTAGAAGCCCTATGTTTGTTTAGGATAGCAGCTGTAGTATTAGCTTGGTGTGAGATCACTTCCTGCCTTAGTCTCTCCCTGCTCACTTATAGCTCTGGGCTCAGATTACAGCAGAGAAAGGAGGGGGGGAGGAGAAGCAAACTGAGCATGCTCACACCTGAGGCAATTAGGTTTAAGCTGAAAGCAGGAGGTCTGATACAGAAGCCCACGTGTACACAATAGAAGGAAAAAAATGCAGTGTTTGTTATGACAGAGGACTTAAAGGGGTGGTTCACCTTCAAGTTAACTTTTAGTATATTGTAGAAGGGCCAATTCTAAGAAACTTTTCAATTGGTCTTCATTATTTATTTTTCATAGTTTTTTAATGATTTGCAATTTTCTTCTGTTTCTTTGCAGCTTTCAAATGGGGGTCACTGACACCATCTAAAAACAAATGCTCTTTAAGGCTACAAATGTATTGTTATTGCCACTTTTTATTACTTATCATTCTATTCAGTCCAACTCCTATTCATATTCCAGTCTCTTATTTAAATCAATGCAGAGTTGCTAGGATAATTTGTACCCTAGAAACCAAATTGCTGACACTGCAAATTGGAGAGCTGCTGAATAAAAAGCTAAATAACTATTAAGCCACAAACAATAAAAAATGAAAACCAATTGCAAATTGTCTCAGAATATCACTCTCTACATTATACTAAAAGTTAACTCAAAGGTGAACAACCCCTTTAAAGAACCATTACTTTGAAGACTTGCTAGTATATTCAGGTGGGCTTTTCAGATAATGCTTACTTAGTTTTAACCTTTCCTTCTCCTGTAAGCACCAAAAAATGTTTTGTCTTTAGTTACATTTGTTGATCTGCCCTTTTCTTAACAGGCTGATGCTCCGGTGTATATCTGTACATGCTGGCATAACTTTTATGCTGCAATGTAGTGTGTTGCACAATTGAGTTACATTATTGGCTAGGCTAATCTCTGTCATACAGAGTCAGAATACATATATTTTTGTTCAACCACGAATCTGATTGTTTGCCCTATTACAAGCTATTGTAATCCTCGACTAAGAAACTATTACTTTAGTCTTCTGCACTTTATTCTAAGGTAATGGGCTCAATTTGTACAGAACAAAATATTGGCTGCATAATGGTTGTCCCTTGAAATTACTATCGATTTTGAAAAAAAGTTTAATTACATAACTTTTTATTTATAGGTGTTTGCATGTATTTTGTTGACCCTTTAGAAAAGAATATCCCTGTGTTTAAGATATCAATGAGATACATTGTTCCTGCAGATCAGCCGGTCAGAATCCTACTTTTTATACAATAGCAGTTTTATGGTGCCTCCCTAGAGGTCTTTGGGTTATGGTATGCTGTTTGGGAGTTTGCTTGGCTCAACACTTAAGTGAATGGGTTAGTAATGGCATTTAGTGAAAAAGCAATAGAGAGTTAAATAAAATAGATGAGGCCATTTTTGAGAAGAGGTTAATCAATCATTGACTCGATCTGCCTGGGCATGAGAAGGGATATAATTGTAGGATCCAGATTCTCTACACTGCAAGTAACAAGAATCAATTGTCTTTGGGTTTTTATGACAAATGGGATCTTATGTTTCTACCGGTGCTCTAAGGGGCAGATTTACTAAGGTCCAAATTTTAGAAATAAAAAAAGGGCTTTGGAATGGAATTTCGACTGAATAGATCAATTCGATTGAATGATTCTCCGCAAAATCCTTTGAATTCTTGGAACTTAGAAAAATTTTCCAGACAGGTTCTATGAGCTCCCCCATAGGCTAAAATGGCAATTCAGCAGCTTTCAGCTGGCAAAAAGTCAAAGGATTTTTAATGAGCAAGTACTTTAAATTTTAAAAATTTGAATTTAATTTGAATTTTCACTTCGACCTTTAATAAATGTGCCCCGTAGTGTTTATAATCTGTAGCTAATAAAAAGCAGTTCTAGATCTCAGAGTAAAAATACAAATGCAAATCCATTGTCATTAAAAGTATATTTTTTTCTAAAATATATGCAATTTAAGAATTAAGCCAAGCATGAAAACAGAATTGACACTACTTCTGGTACCTGAATCAAATGCATAACCTGGTAGTCTTGTGTCTTTCTTTTTACCAGTCACATCACTATGTGTATCATTCTGTTTTAATGTCTGTACACCTGTATTTTAGGTGTGTTTGTTTTATTAACTGATGAAGCAACAAAGTGGGAAACCTAATTTTTCAGGGTTTTCAACTGTTCTCCTGTAGCAGAACTTTTTTAAACGTGTCATTACATAACTGTTTTGTAGAAAGAAAAAAACAGTCCGCACACACCAATATTGCAGTCGGGGATAGTGCCCCTTTCTTTTAATGCCACCAGTTGTCAACGTTTCGGGGGGAAACACAGCCTCCCTTCTTCAGGACCTTCTTCAGGAAGAAGGGAGGCTGTGTTTCCCCCCGAAATGTAGACAACTGGTGGCATTAAAAGAAAGGGGCACTATCCCCGACTGCAATATTGGTGTGTGCGGACCGTTTTTTTCTTTCTACAAAGCAGTTAAGGAGACCTGGCTAGGTCAGCGGAGGACCAGCACCACCACGCAGATCAGTGGAAGGAGGTGTGCGGTGATTGAAATATTCATTATTACATAACTGTTATCATTTTAACTTACACATTAGTAATTAGTTAGGATTAATCAGAATTAAAGGAAAAGGAAACTCCAAGAGAAAATGTAGTTTATTTCACAGGCCTACCTCTGTTAAGTCCTGCAGTGCTCATGATAATCTGATATTTGCACAAGTCTAGCTATACTGCTGCAGTGCTTTTAGAATTTCCGACGAGTAGCTAGTAAAACATTCCCAGGATGCTTCTCTCCTGCAGTAAGACCAAGACTGGGATTCTGCACAGTTCATTTGAGCAGGAACTTTAGCATGTGCGTTGAACCGCACAGGAGTGAGCATTTCATTAATTTAATGTGAAAAATTACATTAGCTATTAGGTACAGGACAATGTGATCTTTAACACGGATAAAAGTAAGTGGAAATGGTTTCCATGTCCTTTAAGATGTTGTTTAACCAACAGGATGGGCACTAGTAAAACTCACCTCCTCCAGTGGAACATGAGTCCCTTCCCTTTGAACTAAGATGGCTTTCATCTAGGAGACTACTAAATCCACTACTTCTCCTTAGTGAAGCACAGGACTACTCTTACTTAATAGAAACGAATCTGGTATTTACTACTAAACTAAATTTTCAAAAAGCACTCAACCAAAATCCCTCACCCTCCACTGGATACTTGTGGCTAAATCTGGCAGTGGAGCTGAGGGGCAGTGCCCATCTCTGCTGTGATCAGCACATGTGCAGGACAACTGGACCACCTGGACATATGCCGACCACTGAGAAAAGGAAGTAGCCTGAGGTACATTCCCGAGGGCAGCACTGGACCAAAATACAGCCTTGCATGCAGTTGTTGCTGCTCAAGTCTATCTTCTCACCGCTCTCCAACCAATGACCATTGCATGTTTAGTGCACCAGCTGAAGGTGAAAGAGAGTTAGAGAATGGCATTGGTATGTACTGGAGGGCCCTTTCTTGTGAACATACAGTATGAGGCATACTGTATAAAATGTACTGTTGTTTTTCACATTTTACACAAAAAAGGTAACTTTTAGTTATTTTTTTATGGTTTTATAATTATTTGCCTTTTTCTTCTGACTCTGCAGCTTTTATATGGGCGTCGCTGACCCCTTCTAAAAAGCAGATGCTCTGTAAAGCTTCAAATGTATTGTTATTGTTATTGCAAATTTTATTACTCATCTTTCTATTCAGGCCCAATTCTAGTCATATTACAGTCTCTTATGCATATCAGTGTATGGTTGCTGGGGTAATTTGGACCATAGCTACCCGATTGCTTAAAATAAAAACTGGAGAGCTGCTGGATAAAAAAGCTAAATAACTCACAAACTGCAAATAATAAAAAATGAAAACCAATTGCAAATTGTTTCAGAATATCACTCTCTACATCATACTAAAAGTTATCACAATGGTGAACAGCCCCTTTAAGAAGGATGACAACTGCATATTTAAACATCTGCTGATTTTGAAGTTTGAAAGCATCTCAGCATCACAAATACCAAATTTGCTTTAATTTTAAAATGCCATTTGACCACAGTTACGTAAATAAACAATCCAAATTATGTCCAGCAGAGTAACAATAGGGACAGAAGACCCAACAGCTTGAGGGGCCTGGGAGTAGTGAATGTCCTATAGGGAGCACCAACATCTGCAAGGTCGGTATAACTAAGTAAAAATATTAACAGTTATGGCAACCCTAGAAAAATGTGGCTGATTTACTGATATAATTTTCAGAGCCACATCTTCCCCCAAACTCAAAAGTGATGTTTTATGTTGCATACAACAGTAGCAAAAAAAAATCAGCTCTCTTTATTCATGGAAAACTGTGCATAACACAAACAAAACCAAATATGTAGACAATATTGCACTATATTCTAATACTCTAATGTAAAATAGTATTAAACATACATCATATAGTAGATTAAATTCAGTACATACTTTTTACATTTGTAGCATTTTTACATTGTAACACTGAGAATGTATATTTTTGTCCTCACATCACCAAAAGAACATGTTCTATACAGTTTGTTCATGTATCATTTTCATTTACCATAAAACAATGCCATAAGACATGCTCACCAGTAATACTTTCAGAAAGTTGGAGATTAGAGACAGAAAGAAATACCCTTGAACTTAGTGCCTAATATTACATATAGGTGTAAGTCTCTTGTTAATTTTTGGTTCCTACTTCAAGCAGACAGAGATTGTTTATATATCCTTATGGAGTTACAATAACTTTTTATTGTTATCGACTTGTAGGGGACCATTTATTAAACCTCAAATTTATCTGGTCGAGGGAAAACCTCAATTTATATGTGGGAAAAAATCTTGAATTTTTAGAGATGTATTATACCACAAAGCTACTAAAAATCCGAATCAAAAAATACTCCATCTCAAACCTGCCGAGGCTATGTAGAATCAATGCCAGATGTCCATGAAGTTGTTTCTTCACGTGATCTGCGCTGGATTATCAGATAAAGTCAGGGTTTTCAGACCATAATCAGATAAAGAGTTTTCGCATCAACAATTAGAGTTTTGTAGCAGCGCTTCTTTGTGATATCTATAAATATATTTATATTAACTGTCTTCCCTTATCATCAAGTGTTTCTATAATGTTCATTCTGAATTCCTAGTTCTTAGTCCTTCTCGAAGGCAAAGGTTTTTCAGGTATACAGGGTTTAACTCATGAAAAGTCAATAATAGAATATGGGGATATTTGAAAATGAATTAGGAGATAAGATTTTATCATCCAACTAAATCATACTTGATAAAGGGGTGATACCATGAAAGGTTATACTTTTGCAATAATCTTGCAAGGGCATGCCCTGCTAGTATGTGCCTTGCATGTCAGTAAACTTTCTTATTTATGCAAAGCTATGGTACCCAATTTCTTTAAAAAAAATGTTTTTTACATGCTATTTACACAAAGATAGGAGAACAGTTAGATGGTTCAAAGTTAACTCCTGGCCTCCTGCTCCCTCCTGCTATAACTGCATTATATCCCTAATGAATCTTCCAATCAAGACTTTGCATTCCCCTACATCAGGGGATAAATCAGGATCTACCAGTAGACCTTTAGTTGGTGATCAGTAGATCTCAAGACAATGTCTAAGAGACAGCTTGTCTAAATCACCCTCCTATTTCATGCTTTTAATTGAGATATTTATTATGTTAAGGTTACATAAGAAAATTTAAATAGTTAGTGTTAAATACATCAAAAGCTGCTGCACTACTGTTTTAACTACTTTATGAGTCTTTTCACTGACCACTCTTTTCAAATAGTATGCTTTTTAAATTATATTTTGACAGCAAAATTCTGTTATGAGTCTAGCCAAGAACCTTGCCTCAGCTCAGACCAACAAATTTCAAATGTTGTACTCTTTTAAGTATCAATATCACCACCCTCACCATGGCATCAGTAGAGAAGGGGATGCTAGAGGACCTCACAGCTGAAGGGAGTGTCCTATAAACTTCAAGCAACCAGGTTACACGTGAATGGCCTGGCAAATGGAAGTGCATCAGATTTAAAATGAGTAACCGATAAGGATAGCCTTTAAGCAGAACTTAGCACCAGTTTATAAGAAAAGTTTAAAGGTCAAACAGGCAAAAAATACAAAAAAAAAGTGTTTTAAAGTAATTAAAATCTAATGCATTGTTGTTATGCATTGGTAAAAGTTAGTTGCTTTAAAAACACTACTATAGTTTATATGAGAGGACCGTTGTGTAGCCATGGGGACAGTCCTTTCAAGTTAAAAAAGGAAGAAAAAAAAACAGTCTGTTTAACAGATAAACGCTGTAATAGAATACAATGGGATTCTACATACAGTAGTGCATCTTCTATGTAACCTACAGTATGCTGTGAATGGCTGCAACCCATGAATACACAGCAGCTTGATTATATAAACCACAGTAAAGTTTCTAAAGCAAACACACCAGTTGTACCAGTGCAGGGAAACAGTACATTATATATTATCAATTTTATTACTGATCCTTAAAGGGCACCTATTGGGGCAAAATTATACCCCCAACCAAAAGTGCGGGCTGATAGAGCCCGCATTCCGGTTGGGGGTTTCACTATTTTTTTTTTAAAAATATGCCCCTCGCAAGCGCTAGCGGCCTCGCTCCGGGAGCTCCCTCCTGGAGTGAGGCCGCTAGCGCTTGTGAGGGGCATATTTTTTAAAAAAAAATAGTGAAACCCCCAACCGGAATGCGGGCTCTATCAGCCCGCACTTTTGGTTGGGGGTATAATTTTGTCCCAATAGGTGCCCTTTAAGTAAAAGGTACAGTGTAATCAATAAATAATAATAATAATAATAATAATAATAAATATAGTTTTAGTACCGTGTATTGTGGGTTTTTTTCATGTAAAATATGTATGGAGTGTTGTAAAAGTTAGGTTTTTCTGTGCAAGGAAGTTGTATAATTCTAATAGTTCTCTGCTTATTCTGTTATTTTGTCATGATATTTTTATTATTTTGTTCACATTTTAAATGTAAATAAACTAATGAACTACAGCCAGGTCTATGTTTGTTACATATATATATATATATATATATATATATATATATATAGCATAGTCCAACGGCACTCACCAATCAGCAGCTACGGCTAGGGGCTAACCAAAAAATAGCATAATCAAAAAAGTGAAAGCACTCACAGCACATTCCATCAATGGTCACATAAAATAGTTTTCTTTATTCCACGCTTATATCTACGCGTTTCAACCCGCACAGGGTCGTCACCATGCTTACATCTACGCGTTTTAACCCGCACAGGGTCGTGAGCCTGATGACGACCCTGTGCGGGTTTAAACGCGTAGATGTAAGCGTGGAATAAAGAAAACTATTTTATGTGACGATTGATGGAATGTGCTGTGAGTGCTTTCACTTTTTTGATTATATATATATATATGTGTGTGTGTGTATACACACAAAAACTGTGGAAAATGCTGCATGAACCTATACCGATAGTTCTTGTGTAGGTATTTTAAATTGTTTTTTGCAAATAAAAAAAAGCGCTACAGAACATAAAATATGCAGTATTTTCATAGACATCAAGAAGCCAGTAAGAAAGGAAACATTCACATTTTTTTTCAATATTCCAAAATTTGTTAACCACAAAGCAGTATTCAGTTTTTATGTTTGCTATTTAGTGAGGTCCCTGAAGTGTATTTTCTGTGTTTTACACTGACATCTATCAGCCAGAGCTGAGGAATCCCTACTCCTACTGACACTTTTCAGCACCTCACTTGCTGAACAGCTCCCACCAGCCAACAGTCTAATTCACAGGACTCCAGCACCTTATTCTCATCTTTTTCACAGGACTGCCTTGATGTTTTTATTTTTCATATATCTCTTTTGTCCCTTGGGTGATGATAACATCTCTCTCTGTTAACAAACACAATAGGTAATAAAAGTTACATTCCACAATGCAATGCTTTGAAATAATTTGCCAGAGACGCAGAATTCAATAGCATGAGAAACTAAAAATAGATTCAAACCCCAAATGATTTTACAGGATGTATATACAATGTCATGCATAATCTGTATTTTAAAAAAACACACATAATAAGAAAAATATAATATTCAGGTGCAGGTAGTGTCTGCACATTTTAGCTATTCACATCCTTGAAATCTGATAGGCCTCAAACAAAAACACTATCCACTGCACAAAATACAGATACCAACAATGCATATAACACTTCAAGTGATCAACTGGTAAATGCTGAGGTAGGAAGCCAGATTGAGATCTGACAGGAGGCATCCAATCAGAGAGAGGCACACTGCATATACAAGCTTCATCCTAGAACATTAGCTCAGGCATTGCATGAAAAGTACCACTGACAGGTCTCAGACCCTTTGCCTCCCATGTAACACACACTGGTGCCTGCTACATGCAAAGCAAGGCTAAAGAAACAAGAACAACTGCAATCCAAGCCTCTTTCAAAGTGAGAAAACTTCCAAAGGTGTTAAATATAATATAACTTTCTCATCACTTCCCACGCAGCAGTAGCACAAGTCTCCAAAAAAGGAAGCAGTCAGTAAGATGCATGTCCAATATTTCAACACCAGCAAATAGCAGGTTCAGCATGAAAGAATTCAACACTGCTGTCCTGTTGCAAGGTTATCAGCAATGTATCGTGTAACAATGTGCTAAACTTGAAAAGCCAACACACACACTGTGCATCATGTTCAACCCACAAGTGAAACTTAGTTCAAGACTTACCACATCCCCTGCAGAGCACCCTGCCAACATCTTTCTTCAGGTTTCTGCCAGTCTCTAGGGGTGGGAAGGTGGCCCTGAAGATTGAACTGCTGTTGGTGGGATCCATGAAGAATATGTACCTGCTGTCCTCCTTCAGCCTCAGGCAACTGGAAGCGAAATTTCCCAGCACGGTGATAAGCGAGTCTTTGGCCAAGCCGCCTGTTTTAACAGCCCAGACCTGGTGCACTTTAACCAGGTAAGATTCAGGGCCACTTGAGGCAGCAGTCTTTGTAGGTCTGGGGATTGTTACAAAGTCAGAAGCGACACCAGAAGGGACTGTTGCATTAGCAGTAATGGCACTGTCTGAAAATGGTGTTGTCCAGCTGGTTGCAAGGACTTGTTCTTCCCTGGATGCGGTGCTCACCACTGATGAAGGCGATTCCTTGTCTGCTTCTCCATTCACCTGCTTTCTGGCCACCTGTCCTCTTCCCCTGTCGGATGTAACAGATTCCAGCTCATGTGCCACCTTCCTCCTGCGCCCTTCTGCTCCTTGCTGTTGCTGCACTTTGCCCTCGATCACTACCCTGGAGCGCTGGGCCAGCTCCTGCACAGAGCCCACACTGGGGGAAGCGTAGCAGCCAGATGCACCTGCACCGGAGGGAAGCACCCCGCCACCGGCACCAGCTGTAAGAGCAGCCACAAGCGCCCCGCCAGCTACCACTGCAGCAGGGAGAGGAGGAGCTGCCGAATGAGAAGCTGCTGCAGCGCCAGAAGCACCACCAGCACTACCAGGAGCACCGGTTACTGCAGCAGTAGCACCTGCTCCAGCACCTCCAGCAGTAGAAGACGAGGAGGAAGAAGAGGAAGCAGTCACTGCAGCCGAGGTCCACAGGAAAAACAGTAGAGCTCCGTAGCAACAACCCCAGCAGTAAGAGCAGCCACCACCTGCAAGAGCAGAGCCCGGGCCAGGCAGCAAACAAGGGCTAAGTCCAGCAGCTAGAGACGTAGAGGAGGAAGAAGAAGATGTGTATTGCAATCTCATGGTAAGATGACTATCCGGCTGGATCCCTTCTTCTCTCAGCTTGTGGCCCCAGGCTCCCACTTTCCCCCCCACCCCCGTGTTGGGGTTCTTGTTAGTGTAGCAATAGGTATTACTGGGTAAGAGGTTGCTCTCTTTTGGGGACGAGGGGGCAGCGGAGGTTATTTCTTGGCGCAGCAACAAGAGGTTGATGGGGCGGAGGTTTTGCAGGACCCAGTAGACCTGAGATGGTGGTGGTGGTGGTGATGATGATGAGAAGAAGAGCAGGGGAGGGGGAGAATTAGGTTATAGCCAATTTCCAACAAGCAGAGGAAAACAAAATGAAGAATAATCAATTGTTGGTTTTTAAAGAAGGTAATGCTGTGGCCAAGTACTGGCGATTCTGCATGGAGGAGGAGGAGAAGAAGATCCTATTGCTGAATGGTTTAATAAGACCAAGCCTCCTGTGTGAAGTGAAGGGATGTGCTGCGGCTGCTGCTACAGTCTGAGAGAGGCAGCGACACACACAAACGCACACTCACACACACGCGCGCACAGACAAGCCGAGGAGGAGGAGTTGCATCCTGATCATCGCTGTCTAAAGCCATGTGTACTTCCACCACTGTTTACAACGAGGCTTTCACTTTCCATTATACACCAATATTTCACCATATTTCATTATTCTGTCTTGTGCTTTTTTCCTCCCTTCCTCCTTGGTATAATATCACGAGACTTTCCTCAAAAGCAGTGGAGTTTGGGTTTCCCAGCCTAGTATTAAACTGTGATCAGCTGCATTGCAAGAACCTATGTTCCAGCTGACTGGCTTGGCAGAGCTGCAGGGTGTGCTGTGTGCATGTGAAGCCCAGTGAAACCTAGGAACATGGCCTACATTTTTCTCTTCTTTGACTCCATATATTCAATGAAAACATGGACATCCCTGTCACATTCATCTGTACTTGGCAAAGGTGCTAGGAGACAAATTCCATTGAATCAATTTCTCACTACTCTATTACAACCATAAACTTATCATTCATTGAGTAAAGGGTTGCCCTCTGCCTGCTAGAAAGCACTGATGCAAACCTGCAGGCCCATAACTTTGTACTGAAACAAAAATCCCTCAAAATAGATCTTGAGCAGCAAGAGCAACACACCAGTGACAAATCAAATGCATTCATTTTATTAGTCGTGGCTACACAAAGTAATTTATATGTTGCCTTCATGCTTTAAGTGCTACAGATAAGTGCTACATTTCTGCTCATCGCCTTGCTTACTGTAGTACTTTCCCGGACTGGCTCCAAATTAGCATTGGAAGCAGTGCATAGTCTTAGTGTACCTGTGGGAGGGAGAATCTGTCATGCTTCTGAAAGGCTTCTAATGAGTAAAATGATTACAAATAAAAAATTAAAAAAAATAGAGGCAGCCTGATGTCAATTAGTAAGGGAAAACATCAGTATGGCCATTGTGTGCAAACGTAAGTCGTCCTTTCTTTTTCTCACTTTTCCCTTATATCTTTTATACATTCATTTGAATTTGTGATTGACAGCAGTCATAGTTTTCTAACACACATTGAAATCATTTTAGTGTCACCTCATCACTTCATTTCCTGTTAGGGAAAATGTGGATCATCTCCGATCGTTTCTTTAGTTTGAATGTGTCTTGCGCTGATTTTATCATGTACAGTGAACACTGATCTGGTTGTAAACCATGGCCTCTTCTGCATCCATGCCTCTGCCTGTTCATTACATGTCACAGACAGTGTCTTCCAGATCCAACACAACCTAAGGCGCGTTCTTGCCACCGTACAAACACAAATGATGATTTTTCTCGTAAAGGACTTGAGCATGTTTTGTTCAGCTTGGGCAACCTCACTGCAGTGGAACAGAGAGATGAGACTGGTTATAGGCCAAAGCTGACTCACAATAGTTGTTAAAGGGGTTGTTCACCTTTGGGACAATAAAGCTAGTTTAAAAGCCCATGTCATAAAAAAAGTTTTTGTCATTTATCTTTATTACCTAAAATGTTTGCTTTCAGAGATACATACCATAGAAGCTATGGCTCATCTCTGCCAAATCTCTCTCAGTTCTCTTCAGTGTTTTGGGATCGCTGACACTCTGCAAAAAAAAACAAAAAAAAAACAACAGGTTGCCATATAAGGAAGTTGACTCTGTACAGAGCATGCAAGCTCTCTCTCCTGCTTCATTTGCATATCTTCAATTCCATTGGCTGGCAAGATTAAGCCAATCGGATCAACAATATGCAAATGAAGCAGGAGAGAGAGATAGAGTGCTCTGTGCAGATTGCAGCCTCAATTTCCTTATATGGCAACCTGTCATTTTTACACAGAGCCTGTCCCACAATTTCGGATTCATAGGAGAGAGAACTGATAAATTTTGCAGAGATGATCAGCTTCTATGGTGTGTATCTCTGAAATCAATCATTTTATGTAATAAAGATACATTACAAAAACGTTTTTTATGACATGGGCTTCTAAACTAGCTTTATTGTCCCAAAGGTGAACAATCTCTTTAAACAGCTCTACCATATGCTGTGACATCAATACCTCTGAGCCTATATTACCTGGGGTCTATACACGGCTGTTTGTGCTGCACAAATGCCATCCCCTGCATTATAACCAGTTGTATATATGACTAATATCATTTACAGAGCCTGTAAGCTAGTATGCATAAGGTAAGGGAACAAAAGTTTATTACAGATGAGCAATTAATTAGACTACAATAGGGAATTATTTATTTAACTGGTACGCTGAATGTGGCGTTGCCAGTTTTCAATAATTTTCAACAATAGGTTTATGGATTATTATTTCTTGGCTGCAGAATCATCTAAAATAATTAGCAGCAATATTATAAGGATTATATTTTTACTAATGCAGAAACAAGAATTATTTTTTGTCCTAGACAGATGTGTGATAATAGAAACAGGATTTTTAAATATAGGTTTTAAATTTCTTAAGACTCGGCATATGAGGGCAGACCCGCACCCTGCCTGAAACCACTGCTGCTGTCCACATTATCCCTCCATGAGACCTGCTTATCTGAAAGAGTTACAATTGTATCTTTGCTTATCTTAAATAGTTACCAATGTATCTAAGTGTAGGTACTAAGTATTCTGAGCTCTCTGTCAAACGCAGAAACATTTCTCAAACAAAGTATCTTTTTCTGGCTGTTCAGTGCAGGAAATCAAAGCGAAACTCTGGGCATTTTAGTAACAATCTGTGGAATGCAGGCTGGGCTGTGAAAATTGGTACTGTCCATCAAAAAACTGGACAGTTGAGAGGGTATGCATGACCCTTACACTAAGCACTTTTGTATTGACACCTTGTGCCTCTTTGCATTCATGTAATGACGTTACCTGGTGCCTTCCCTCATGTTCCTACAAATAAAATGTAGGAAATTTTATTAGGACTAGCTTGAGGTGGCACTAGTTCTCTGACCACCTTAAGCTGTGAAAACTGCAGGATTTTATGAACAACTTTTACTAGGATAGTAGCCTGGATTAAAAGCAGATGCCCAACAAATAGACAGAATTTTTTTTTTTTTTTTTACTATTTATACCATGCCAGCAGTATAGCAGGCTTTATAGGAGAGAAGTTGTGTGAATCCAGAGTATGCACAAACCAACATTTTCTGGTGCTCATATGCAAAATGCAGAGTCTGCTTGGCTTCTGAGGATCATCTTTCAAACATTATATTCAAATATATAAAGGGTCAAAATGTTTTATACATTACTAATTTAGTATGTGTATTAAATTACAGGAACTGCCTGTTCTGTAGCCCATCAATTTAGACTTATTGTACCTCAGGCTGTAGGGTTGATCGTTATCCTTTCTGATGCATAGTACTAGATGCTTTCCATACAGCTATGAAAGGCAGTTCTGAACTGCTTTATTGATCATTCTACAACATAACTCTGAAGTGATACTAATTAGTATGCTATGTGTTTTACAAATGGTCTGATATAGGTAACAGTAATTTTCTGTCCTTCCAGGCAGCACCTATTTTGTATCATTTGTGAAAGAGGTCATTTGGTTAGATCTGGTATATGGAAGTCTAGCTTTAAAACATAATGCAGCAGATCTAGCTTTTTTATACTTTACATTGAGTGCTGTACTATACTATGCCACAGAAACAATGCTCTTCAAATCACCACTGCAACATACTGTAACAAATTGGTTATGTGTGCCAAAAACTGGATAACTAAGAAGGTAAACTCCAATATGGATTTGTAGCAGCCCCAACACAGTAGGCTAGCAGTAGCCTCTAAAGTTCTTTCTTTCTGCCTTCCATAAGACACACTTCCTTCATACAGGCCTACTTGCCAGTATTAATGACACAAAAGATTGTTGCTTGCAAATAAATGGTAGAGGATTCCCTTAGATGGCATGATCACAAATATAACATTGTGGGATAGCTACACCCTTCCATTTTTCCACCTGAGATACCATCAGTGTTGGACTGGGGCCACAGTTGTAGAGCCCTCTCTCCTCCCCAAGCCACCCCATCCCAGCCACAACTCACACCCCACGTGTGCATGTACCTTTTCTTGCACACCGTGGCCGGGCTCTGGGAGGAAGATAAGCAGTGGCAGTGCAGGGTGCGAGTCAGGTTATTTGGTGTTTTTTTTTTTTGTTTTTTTTTTAATATGGATCTGTTTTGCATGCTGACACTTTATGGCAAATAATGGTGACGTTTGGTTGCTTGTGGAATTAAAGCTAAACTCTTCATTAAAAAAAATGAAAACTGTTGATTGTTAACATCACCAGAGCATGGTATTGGATTAAGAGAAATAAAAGTCAAACAGCGGAATGTAATTAAAGTCACTAAGAGCAAAACATTGCACACCAAATAAGAGTAAAAATCCACATCTCGCAATGCAATATTGTTCCTTAAACGGTTATTGCATTGCGAATCGTTTTTGCGCAGTGCGAATTGTAATTGCACTCTTAAGAAGTGCTTGACGGTGTCGTAATCTTTTGGAGCAAACATTGCGACTTTTTCAGTAAGAAGTTTTATTACACTGACAGAGCATTAGCGCAAAGTATAAAATTCGCAAACGGCCTTCCACTGGCGGAAGCGCTCACTAAACAGATTCCAGGTTCGTAAAAGGTATATTGCATTCGTGCAAAGCAGAATTTGTTCGCGCAAAGGCTTAACTTTTCGCATTGTGAATAGTGTTTTGCGTTACTGACATATTACATTCCCCTAAAAGAATGAGCTAAGAAAGTATAAGAGAACCAAGAAAATCGTATTCTTGGGTAGCAGGAATCCTACACTACAGAGGAGAAAACATTAATGATAATTAAAGACATTAATTATAGTCAATTATAGTCATCCAATGGATATCCAAATTACAGAAAGATCCGGTATCCAAAAAAACGCAGGTCCTGGATTACAAGTTACTGCTAACTTGCATCAGTATTGAATCACACATATTTTTACATCCATTTACCCTGTTTAAAGGGATGTAAAGTCATACCATTAAATTAAGGGATTCTGTTACAATCCCTAAAAACATGTTTCCAATATATATATATATATATATATATA
>CM044431.1:104329220-104345395 GCA_024363595.1 Xenopus borealis
ATGTTTGACTACATATGTTCTAGCGCCCGTTAATTTAACGGGCTTAATGTCTAGTTCTAAATAAAATGCTAATATGTGTCATTATATATATTTAGGCCAAAGCTTGAAATGAGGGGAAAGAAAAAGCATAAAGGATTCAGGACACTGTCTTTATGTAATTCTCTAGTCTCTAGTACATAGGGAGAAAACTACACAAATAGATCTCATCTCAGCTATCCAAACACTGACCAAGGTAAAAATGACAAGTTTCTGAATATACTAAATAATATATTTTTATTCAGGTTAGCTCAGGAAATATAATAATGCTGAATTAATCTTCAAAATTTGTTTGGGTGAGCAATAGTGAGGCACAAAACTGCCCTGTTCAACACTCATCTCTCTCTCTCTCTCTGGGTCAGATTCACTAAAACGAGAAGTGACTAACGCTGGCGTAAATTCGCAAATTCACTAAGTCCATCACTGGTGTAGTCTAGCGCAACCCTAACACTGGCAAAGTTGCACTCTAGCGAAGGGGGCCTTGCATACAAGTTCCTGCTGTATGCAAATTAGATTTTGCTAGAGCAACTGCACTATGCCTGGCGAATTTTCGCTAGTGCAATTTCGCTACTGTTCGCAACGTAACTTTTTCTAGTGAATTGGACGAGCGCTGGCGAAAATTCGCCAGGAGAAGTCTGGCAAACACTGCGCTAGCACAGCTTCACTTCTTATTGAAATTGCCTCTCTGTCTCTCTCTCCAGCGCCGATTCTGGGGCTGCCACCGCCTGAGGCAACAGCCCCGATGCCACCCCCTCCCTTCCCGCTCCGCAAATTTTTCTGTGGATTAATAAAAAGGTAGCACTGACATTAGTTAAAAAAAAAAAATTAAAAAGCCATCTGATACTTTAAATAAGTACAAGGAGGCCAGTCAAGTAGGCAAACAAAAACTGAAAAGAACAGGGCATTGATTTAAAAGAAGAAAATCCTATTTTTTCTGGGAAGTTTCCATTCATCCAGGTCACAAGCTGAATATCAGTTGTGAAACAATTTCAAGATTACTAGTTAATCCAGTTGCTGCTAGATAAATCCCAAATCATTTTCTAAATACATAAACAGCATTAGTGTGTGGGACCCATTGTAGGGGTTAGGTAAAGGCTAAAATGAAAGTCCCAAGTTTTTGAAATGCTCGCTTATACTGTTATACCAATCAGTTAATCCAATTTAATAAATTTAAGTATAAATATCTAGTACAGGTTATATGTTTAAATATAGGTTTTTTTTATGTAGTGTCTCATTCACAATTCCCATAGGCACAAAGCATGGTTTGCCCAAGGAATTTGTGCAGCCTTTGCTTTGCTGAATCTGGAGCAAAGTGCAGAGCACAGCACTGTAAGCATATAGTGGTAAGTTCAGGGCCCTGCTGACTGTTGTTCCCATTGGTATTCTTTAGCTTATGAATCTGATTTATCCAAGTACATTCTCACTAGGGTTGCAACCTGGCCAGAATTTCACAGGCCTAGCTACTGGTATTAAAAATGTGCCGATTAATTTGAAACACACTCTCTGTCCTCCTCTGGTCCACACCAATTTCTGTTTAAATATGTTTTATCTTGCCTTTTTTACTAAACAATCCTACCCCATCACATCATTTCACTTGTACTTCTGGTACAAATGACAAATAACAATCTGACTTGACCCTTTTGCATCATCGACTATCCCTGTTACTGTCATTGACCTGCCCCCTTTGCTTCATCAGCCCACCTCCACTGGTATTTAAATAAATGTGGCACCCCTAATGCCTATGTACTGTGTAAAGCTTGCCCAAATGTAGGCAGTGCAGTAATCATAGAAGATAAACTATTATAAAGTGCAAATACCTGTTTGGGCATAAAGCTCAGGGCAGGGTGGAAAGTGTAAAAAAATGGTGGATTGTGCTAGTATTTCACCCCTTTCACCCTATTCCATACTTAGAAAATGAAGCCTATGGTGTTTATCCAGCAATTGTGAGACTTATGGAAATGTATTGTACAGAGTTCTTCTGAAATTTCTCCTGACATTTCTCCAAAGGGCTTTTTTTTCCAACATCCCTCTTTCAAAAGGAAGACTATTAAAGTGCATTATGATATTTAGGTCAAGTGTTAGAGTTTTTTTTTACCTCAAATGAACTTGAATTGATTAAGATTTCTGTGAGAAAAAACTTGAATCGATCAAATTGAGTTTTCAGCCAAAACCTTCTAGGAAAACTCAAAAATCAAGCAGGATGTTAATTTCTTCAAATGGTTCCAGGGACCTCTGCCATTGATGTCTACAGGTTTTAGGAGGTGTATTTTCAGATTGGAGTAATTTCCAAGGTCGAGGTAAAATAAATCTCAAATATTCAAGTTTTTTAAGAAAAACTAAAATGTTCAAGGACAAAACAACTCAAACCTTATTAAATCTGCCCCTAAAAGTGAAAAAGTGCTGACATCAGAAACCATGAAACAAAATTAGGTATCATGGATTTCCACTATTTTGCACAAAATCCCAGCAAAATCACAGTCATGTTTGGTCTTGATAATGCCACAACTTACCAATCATAAAAGCAGTAAAAAACATGGGTTAGTTAGTATGGGCAAAATTTCTTACATACGTGGAAACAAAGATATATTCTATTAACGATGACAAGCTTTGCTTAACATGCTGGGATACAAAGAAATGCATTTTCTTAGTAAGTAGATCTGAAAGTAACTCCTGTCCTTTTTTTCTCTGCCGGCTTTTAGAAAAGAAGGTTTTATGAAGCTTTTTTCCACTTTTCTCAATTGTCCATAAAAATCTTTGAGTTTTTGATGCTGTACAGTCTTTTGTTTGCCAGTTAAGGTGTATCATGTTACTATCACTTCAGTCAGCGCCTGTACTCCGTGTCATTTTGGTAAGGATCTCAATGTGTGCAAGGCAATCATGGCAGTTAGAGAAATAGTGAAACCTCTTTCCATGACACAGTCAAAAGAACATTCTGAATTACTAAATGAATGCAGACATTATTTTGTAGTGAAAAAACTCTACTGAATTTATTGAAACATGTAGGCGTAACTACTCCCTGGTGGGCCCTGTTGCAGGATGGGCCCTTACCTCCATAAATCCCACGCTGGAGTGTTGATGGCATTTTTGCTGTAAAATTTCCTCCTAGATAACCTCCTGCCATAACCAAGGGGGTGGGGGCCCTGGTGCAATTGCATCCCTGGTAGTTACGCCACTGTATGTTGTTTATGTTTATATTGTTCAAATCTATATTTTTATTAGCATTTGCCAAATTGTATTAACATTATATAAATCAATAGCACAATAGTAATAAAAGTTAAATTATATTAATATAACTTGCTGGGAGTTGGGGGTATGTGTATTTTTTAGTGCAAAAGCCATGAAACTTAGCTCACTTAGACTAATGAACCAAAAGTGACAGAAATGTGATTTCAGCTAAACCTGTGCATCCAGTTATCAAACATAGCTTGTGTTCTGTTTTTAGTAGCAAATGTCTAGCAAACAAAGTATTTACCTGTGTGTGAGGTAGAAAAAATGCTCCTTTATGATACTTGGGGGCACATTTATCAAGGGTCGAATTTTGAGGTGATGGGAGTTTTTTGAACTCCCATCAACTCAAAATTTAAATAAAAAAAAAGATCAACCAAAATGTATTTAAAAAAATCTAATTTGTTAACTTCAATGGCTGTATTCAATCGTTGAATTGGATCATATTCGATCAAATTCAATTTGAATATTTAAAAGGAAAACATTGATTTTTCAAAGACCACCAAATTATTCCATATGGGTTCTAGGCGGTCCCCATAGACTAAAACAGCAATTCAGCAGGTTTTACTTGGCAAATTAATTGGTCAAATTTTCAAATGTTTTTCAAATGGAAATCGACTTTGGACCATTCCCTAGTAGAAGGACACTAAAATTAGCTCAAAATTCGAAATTAAAAATTAGATTTTTTTTCAGTCACTCTTTACTGCAACACTGAAAGTTGGAGTGATGTCACCCCCCATCCTTATCCCCCAGCAGCCTAAACAGCCCTTCAACAAGAGAAAAGCTCCCTGGTAGACCTAAGAACAGCACTCAATAGTAAAAATCCAGGTCCCACTGCAACACCTTTCATTACACTGAGTAGGAGATACAATAGCCTGTCAGAAAGCAGTCCCAAAGTACAGCATTGGCTCTTTATGAAGAACATGCCCAGGCAAAACTACTGGAGATGACTACCCTTACAAAGATGACTACCCTTACAACTATACAAAAAAAATACACTTGTTGGTTCAGGATTGACATTTTATATGGTAGAGTGAATTATTTGCAGTGTAAACAGTGTCATTTAGGAATAAAAACACCACCATAAAAATCATGACAGAATCCCTTTAGGGCAAGAGGCATTATACAATACGTATGTAGACAGAAACGTGAGCCATATTGAAATGTGGTAAAAAGCTTTAACTCCCCACCAAAAACATTTCCCTTTACATTGTTCTTGCCAGCTAACTCCTGGTCTAGTATACCCTTACATTTGGTATTAAATTCATTGGTGTTCACTCAATAAAAATATCAGTGCTGAGTAAGAATTATGACTATGCTAATTGTGCTCTATGTTGTTTAGTGCTGAAGATACAAAACTACACAAAAATGAGGGGTTATGGGAACACTCCAAGGCTCAGTAAAATACACAAGTCTCTAGCTCTTTACCTCTGGTCATTTTCCATAGGAGAGTGCAGAGTAGCAGCTCTTGAGATAAGTTCTTGAGATAAGTGTCTCCTCAACAAGGGGCTAGTCCCAAAGGGCATAATTCATTCCCTCCATTAACTTCTAAGCTGTAGTTAATGAAAACAGCTCACACTATGGACACAGGATGCCGGGAGTTTACAACTGGACAAAACATATTTATTACTGTTCTATATTACTGATTTCTCTAATGTCCTCTCCCACTCTCACTATCAGCCTCCAGGTACTCACACCCTTCACCCTTCCTGTGCCATACCTTTCCACTGCAACCCTGACTGGTGTGATACCTGCTGGGTCGCTATACCCACTTACTCCTTGTTGGGGCTATAGCTGCCCATGCTAACTACCCTATCTCACCTCACACTACTATAGTGTACTATTACACAAATTAGACCTCTCACTAGATGAACTCAGTACCTCTCCATGTGGGCTGTCTCTATTGCTCCAGTGACTTTTCACATGCCTTTCTTCCCATGACGCTCCCCATTATTTCCTTTAGGACCTCCCCTTTTATAACCTTCCACCCTCATGGGACTTTCCTTTAACTCTAATAGGATTGCTATCACTCACTAGCTCCCTCTAAAGGCTCCTACACTGTAATTACACCTGTTAACTCTCTCTTATGATATTGGTTCACATAGTTAATTACTATATAGGAAGAGGGATTGGTAGTTCACTTTTTTATGTTATTAAGAGAATGTTCCTGTTGCCTTTCAGCTCCCTTCAATAAATGGAAATCCTTCGCTCGCACCTTACCCTCACACTCTGAATTAATTTTTATATGTACTACACTATACTAGTAAAGCAGTTGATGCCATCTGACTTTATAAAATGGGATCTTTTCTATGGTCCATGTTTCAGACATGGTATTACAAAAGGTGCTAATCTAGTTTTTCATTTGTGAATAGTAACAAAGTAACTAAGCAATTTAGGTTGAATAAAAACTTCAACTTCAAAATCTGCTAGTTGATCCCGAGGAAAGTGAATAATTCAATCTGAAGCCTTGTTCATTTGCCTCAGATTCCAAGATTGGACCAATTTTTGGATCAACTTTGTGCTACATTTCAGTAACCCTTAATTATCTCAAATGCTAAAGAGTCATCCAACCCGTTCTAGAAGTTATGGAGCATCTGATATATATTCACTTCAAGGAGAGAATCGCACAACATAAAAACTTTTTTTGAATATTATGATGGAAGCTCCTTTCTTCTAATCTGAATGCATTGGCTGGAGTGACCTACCAATTAATAAAACATTAGAGATTTAATTGTATGAACCCTCATATTTATACATTTTTATATAATCGCCTCATCTCCAGGGTAATTTCATATCGGTGGTTAAGGAATGGGGGAAAATAACATAAATGGGCCAAAAGTATGTAAACATGATTTCTGGTGATTTTAACTCCTACATGAAAAGAGAATGAAGAAAAACAGAAGTTGAATGGGGGATAGTAATGCGTAACTTGAATATTCCAGAAACAGTTCAGAATTTTTTATTGATTATATTTAGAAAACTTATTATTTCAGTATGATAAAGCTTATATTAAATTAATTTTGCAAAATTTTAAACTATTGTAGGGGCAGATTTATCAAGGGTCGAAGTGAAAATTCCTATTTCAAGTTATAGTTATGTACTTCGACTAGGGAATAGTCCAAATTTGATTCGAATTTGGAAAAAATTCCAAATTTATCATGTACTGTCTCTTTAAAAATTCTAATTCGACCATTTACCATCTAATACCTTCTGAATTGCTGTTTTAGCCAATGGGGGACCTCCTAGAACCCAAATGGAGTCAATTGGTGGACTTTGAAAATTCGAAGGTTTTTTTTTTAACAAAACTTCGAATCAAATTGACTAAAAATTTGAATCAATCAATTCGAATAAGGACCGATTTGAAAAAATGTTTAATTCATTTCAGTTAGTATTATGGGCCCATAATATAACTTAAAACCGTGTTTGCCCTTGCAGCTGCTTACTTTATAAAATCAAATTTCAATTAATTTTGGGCTACTTTGACTATAGAATAGCCCAAAATTTGATTCAAAATGAAAAAATTTGAATATTTGAACTTTCAAATTTTGAAATACTGGCCCTTCGAATTCGACTATTCGGCATCTTAAATGGCCATATTCGATCGCAAAGAAACTCTCCAAAAAATTAGAGGGTCGAATTTTGAAGTATTTTCCACTTTGAAATTCGACCCTTAAAGTTATTATCCACAAGTACCCCTTACGTCCTTCTGCTTCAATGATTTGCCTAATACAGTCCCATAGAGATTATAAGTGGCTTGCATAATTTAACATCCCAGGTGTTTAACCTTCCATTGATCAATGTGGGGAGGCACATTTATCAAGGAATCAAATTTCAAATTCATGTGAGTTTTTTAAAACTCCCATGAACTCAAATTTGATCAATTGAAACTTATTTTGAAATAACTCATGTGAATAGGATGGACCCAAAAACTCGAATCATATTCAAATCGAATTTGGTTTGAGTTTTAAAAACTCAATTAGACTTTCTTTTTCCGAAAAACTCAAATGTCAGGAAGGCTGCAAACATCCCCAAATTGATTCCTGGTCCTCTGCCATTGACTTATACAGTAATTTGTCAGGTTTTTGGTGGCAAATAGTCAAATTTGAATTTGAGTTCTCAGACATTTTGCTGCTGCAAGGGTGCACCATCTGGATGGATTTAATTGGCCTACATTGTTTTGTGTCAACTGCAAAAAAGGTAAATTACTTACCAACCAGCAAGTAATTAATGACTTGGTTTGAACAAATTTTATAAAAATGGACTTAATATTTTGATAACAAAACATTGCATGACAATAGCCTTGACTTGAGTACATTAAATCAAGCACTACTGTTTTTCTAGTGTGTGTTTTGGTGAAGTTCAAAGTTCATAATGGTACAGCTGCAGCTCAAACAAGGAGAATTTGGTTTGTACAAAGCATATTGCTGTTAGTAAGAAAAATACCCCCCTTTTCACATAAAAAATAATCAAACCTGTCAGAACAGAATCACAGCCACATCTAATTAGTTTTTGCATCCACCCTGAACAAATGATATATACTAAATCTATCTTCAATTAATTCTATCTTTGATACTATCTTTGGCAATGGGTCTAATACTGTAAATAGATATACAGATATAGATATACAAAATATATTAAACATTTTACCTTATACTTAAAATGGCAACAATTATTTATTCACTTTTCATTCATCTATTTTACGAAAAATTTTCAAAAAAACATAAGTATCATAATGTCATGGCTCATGTATCATTAAACTGTGAAGCTTGACTTACCTTCTTTAACTCAAATATAAGCATAAGGTATTTCACATCTGAATGTGCATTGGCAAGTCATTGTAAATGGTCTGTGAAACACGTGCTGTTAATTTAAATGCATGTGGAACATCATAAAATTAAAAAAAAATTTCCCTAGCTAGTTTATTGGAAAAAAATCCCTAAATCCTTATTCACCATTATTCTTATTTCATCCTCTAAGTACACTAGCATGCTTTGCAAATTTGTAGGGTAAAAAATATTTTTATTTAACGTGACACTGGAAGGCCCATTTATTAATGGTTGAATTTTAGTGGTATTGGAGCTTTATGAAACAATATTTAAACTCTCTTTTCCTAAAACCAGAAATGCTATGAATGTTATTAAAAGATCAGAATATAAAAAGAATGAACAGGAAAAAAAGATGGGCTAAAAAATACTATCTGTTAAAACAATTGGACTTTTTCCAGCTATTACTAGTAAAAAAATATGAAAACCTCAAAGTCTGACAGCTTTAAAAAAGGTCCAATAGGAAAAGTGCAGTTTTCATTTACTTGTATGGGACATTGACTGATTTTATTTGCTTTTGTATTGGAGTTATTTGTGTTTATTTCACTTAATAAGTCTCTGAGTTTTAGAGAGCTTTATATGAAAATCTGACTGTTAGTAAATCGGCCCCCAAGTGTAAAAACAATCATTCAGCTGAGCCATCTTGTTGTTTTGGTAGCATGGTGGTGCATTTGTTCTATGTCATAATAAAGCAGCACCTTGTACTGGAGTGGAAATTAAGCAGCATAAAATCATATTAGTAACTATACATTCCTTTTGGGTATATTGCTCGCTGCAGTATAATAGACTTAAAGAATTAAAATTTGCAGATAATAAATTCCATACCTGTTACTAGTTTTAGAAGCTGCTTGTATATGGTCAAAGATTTATTTGGTAAATTGTAGATGTGTAGAGGTACCCTACATTAAGCTATTTATTATACCATCCATAGAATTTACTTAAATTTTACATAACATCAAACTATCAATATTAGCAGAACAATATGGTGACAACTAAGATTAAAAAAAATACATTTCAAAATAAATTACAATATACTGTGAAGCCAGCAAAAGGAACATGTCAATGAATCTAAATATATTTTTTGTGCATTAGCTATAATACATACTGTATGCATTGTGACTGTAAGTGCAATGAAATACAATCAGAAAATGAAGTAGCTGTTAGTAGTAATGGGCGAATCTATCCCGTTTCGCTTCGCCAAAATATTCGGCAATTTCCAGCGAAATTCGTGAAACGAGTCATGGCACGTTTTTTGACGTGCGTCGTGTCGCTTTTGACGTGTCATTTACGGCACAACTCTTTTTTTTTTACGCCAGCGAATTTTCGGCAGGCGAATTTTCACTGGTGTGTCGCGAATTTATTCGCCATCGGCGAATTGCGGGAATTTGTCACTAATTTGCGCCTGGCGAATAAATTCGCCCATCACTAGCTGTTAGCACTAAATATATACACAGTGGATCATATATTTCTACATTAATATCTAACATATTCACAGGGCAAACAAAATAATTGTTCACATACAGTTAGTTATATTTATATTAACGGGATACTAAAATTACTCTTCAAAATATTAAGTTACCTATAGGTCATGATGATTATTTTTTCCTGATAGTTCTGCTTTTGTAAGTAATTGTTACTTGAAATTTCTAAACCTGACTGTTTTGCCTATCTGACTGTCCTATCACAACCTGTCAGTTTCTAATGTTAACGGACTACTGCTGCACAAATATGGCAGCCCCCCCATAGAGGAAAATGGGGGATCAGATAGGTAATGTAAAAGCAAATTGGCTAAATTATATATAGCACGGACAATTTTATGATAAGTGTAAAAAGTTTTAATTTCTGCTGTCAGTATCTCTTTTAGCCAAGAAAAGCTGCATACAATATTACAGATTGATAGGAAGAATCTTGACAGTAGTTGTATGATTAATTCCAGTCACTGGAACCATCTGACATGAAATAAGCTAAATTAAATTCAAATGGCACAAAAAAATTCCAATCTTAGAGGTAAATATTAAGTTTACAATGATTAGATACTGTCTGTCTGAGTCTATATAATTAAAATATAATTTAAAAAAATAATATGAAGGATATTCAATTTGCTGAATTGAATTTGGATTTTAGTAAATAACCTCCATAATATTTGAATGTTTTTTTTAGTGTTTTTTTTTTTTTTTTTTTTTAAAGATATGGATATCCAAATTACAGAAAGATCCCTTATACAGAAAACTCCAGGTCCCGAGCATTCTGGATAATAGGTCCTATAAATGGATTACATTTCATTAACAGTAACAACCAATAAATAGATTAGTAGCTTATTGATACACTCCATTTAATTCTGCACATTTTAAATAACACATTCTATAGCTGTGATAACACTATAAATGTTGTGCTTAGTTTTTGGAATGTACAGTATATCAGGTCTCAGATTTGAATCTGGAAATGAATGTATACTGGTATATTACTAACAAAGATAGATAAAAATAAGTTCTCCTTTGGTATGTTTACATTTGTTTCATATTTTCATCTAAAGAAACAAAGGATTTGTATTTGACCATTGATTGACTATTCAAAACCCAGTGCCAAACAATATTGAAAGTGCAATAATATATATAAGGCAAATTTACTAAGGGTCAAATTTCGAATATAAAAAAATTTGAAATTCGACCATCGAATTTTTTGGGGGGTCATTTTCGATCGAATTTGAATCGATCTTCCAAAAAAATTTGATTTTCCAGGAATATATATATATATATATATATAAATAAAATACACAGTAAGCTGGTGCACTCTAAAAAATCAACTCAATACCTGGGTGCTGCTTACTTAAAGATAAATATGCAGCACATCAAAAAACTGCACTCACTCATAGTAAAAATAACTGATAATTTATTTAAAAGTTTCGGCTTACTTCCTGAGGACGGCTTAAGTTGTAAGCCGAAATGTTGAAATAAAATATAAATTTTTTTTCACTGTGAGTGTGTTTTTTTGATGTGCTGCATATATATACTGTATATAACAGATTGCATTATACTCTATTTTGTTCCTGTATGTGAGATAGTTTTTGTTTTTAGATTTTTTTATGCTTATGCTTTTCTAATAAATTGTGACAGTGGTCCATTCTATATGAACATTATTAGATGTGCAGATGGATAGTGACATTTTAGTTTTATTGTAACTGAAAGGCTGTATTTGGAGAGTATCAACAGAACAGAGATAAAACACTGTAGGACATTTTCTGTTTCAAACAACTGCTCCTAACAAAAGACTTTCAACATTTCAAATGACCATTGGGAATTCAATTTGTGAAGAGTTTCAGTCACCAGAAAAGTTTTAATTATATATGGGAAAGATCAGAAGAAAACACTAGCTGAACAGAAACACAAAAGTTCAGGAAAACATCAGTTATTTCTATCTGAAAACAGAGAGCAAGGTGCAAAAAAGGTGGTCAGGGAAACTAAAATGCAAAAATATTATTGTAATTGGGTAACCATCTGGATTATACATTTGCATGGATCCTTGAGTGTACAAGTTTACCAAAGGCTGAATTTTCTATAATCAAAGTGACATCTGTTCTGGAGCTAGTTTCTGTGATGCTTTAATGCAGCATTATGTATATCAATTTAAATTTTAATGAAAACAATTAATTCCTCAGCTCAGCTAAGGTACAATATATTGAAAAACAGTAAGCTGCAACCTGGTGTGCAACTGTGAAACACGGTAAAATAGTACCCTTTGACATATAAAGAAAGTAAACCCTGCAACTGACTATTAAGCTGCTTTAGGAACATGTCTTATTCAGAAAGTTTAGGGAGGATCTAACATCTGGGCTCTAGTAACTTCAGTTTACACCCCTGGATACCTTAGCATATTTGAGTAAGGAATGGTGCCCTTTTGGTTTTACTACAGGTAGGTTTTGCTCTAGTTTGTATTGATGGTAAATTTGTGGTATATGGTCAGTACAATAAATTATGAAATTTCAACAGTTGAAAATATAGTAAAGGATTTTACAGTTAATCCTGTTTTCCTGAAATCATATTTGGAGTTTGTATGGAGCCCATAAGCTTATGATAAAAACTGCTACTGACAAAGTCATGAAGCAGAACTAGAAATAAGCAATGGTTGGCTTTTACAAATCTGTGATAAATAGTGAACCATTTTTTAAAACTAAAAAAAAAAATCTAAATCCAACTCCAGTGGGGGGAAAAAATATTTTCTTTCTCTTACAAGGCAATTTGACCAGTCTCTGGATCAACTTTGCACTAAATAATTGTAGTAACATTGTTTCACTTGCTTTCTCACTTGATAAGGAGGCATCTAATCCTTTCGTGATACTATCTCATGTATCTACCAGTGCAACTGCTTCAGCAAGAGAGTTTTATCACTTCACAGCTTGCAGTCATATAGTCTTATATTTAGAGAAAGTTATCACATACATCCCTAAGAACATCATCTTCATCATCTGAAAATATTCAAAACTTGGCAAGTGTACCTTCATTGAGGCACGGATTTGTGGAAAGGCCACCTAGGCCCGGGCCTAGGGTGGCAGGATTTTAGGGGGCGGCATACTGCCCAGCCACACCCACTTTGGTCCAGAAACACTGGGTATAGGCAGGAGATCCAATAGATTTTTACATTTCCCAGGCGCCAATAACCATTGCTCTAGTCTTGATGACAAAATTTGCGAATTAAGGGCAGAGTATGGGGGCGATGAACGGCAGTGGGCCTAGGGGCGCCCACTATGTAAATCCGGCCCTGCCTTCATTTACTTCTCCAGTGCTTTCTCCCAGGAATCTTACCTTTTTAATTCAGGCCCTCGCTGGCCCTTTATTCTGCTGGTTGGTACTGCTTTCTACAGCTAAGGTTGTACAGGTATCCCCAGGTCCTACTCCATTCTTAGCTTAGTGTCATTTAGGTTTTAAGTAGCGTGCATATTTTTAAATAACAAGTGTTTAAAATGTATCAACGCAGAGTCTTATCTGCCACTCAGCAGCATTAGCTTTGTGTCATCAGCAAACAATTACACATTTTTTATAATGCTTAAGTCATAAGCAAGCAAATTAATAATGGTGGTTTCAACACAGGACACTGCAGCACCCCACCAAGAACTGTTTTTGACAACCATCTTTTGTGCACAAACCGTTAGCCAGTTTCCTATGAATGTACACACAAGTTGGTCCTTAATGCTTTTACATTTCTTTCATAAGAGAATACATTTAGAACAATACATTTAGTACAATAATTGCTTTATATTTCATATAACTCACTTTCATTATCTTCTTCATTCTGGACAAACAGCATTTGCTGCATAATCATCTCAGCTGTACAAAGGCTATACTGTTCAAGAGGTTATGATGGGTTCAGGGTGGCCTAGCCACACGCCAGCAATATAACTTGAAGAAAATAATTACAATATCTTGTCTGCTACAAACGGAGGGTTTCCCAGTCTTTATTCCATGGTGCTCAAACACAAGAATCAAACGTTTATGGACCACATGGCCCTTGTCTGTAATGTATGTAGTTCTACCTTAGCTCTGTAAAGAAGATATAATAAAACAGATGTTACCTCCTATCTTACCATAACTTAGTTATAATTTATAAAAAGCAGCTAAGGCCCCAATTTTCATTTAATCCTTTCAGGGACAGGGTATCTAGCTTCCATATCCAAAAACATTCTCTTTGGAGAAGTTTTTTTATCTGTATTAGCATAATTAGTTCTAATTTCTTCTAAAACCTGCCAACGTAATTGTGCCACATTGTGATTACACTCGGCCCAATGTTGGCTTACAGAAGTAATTTTTGTCTGTGAGTTATGAATTGAGCTTCTATGCTCATTAATTCACACCCTTATCATTCTATTGCTTTTTCCAACATAACCCTTTCCACACGGGCATTTTAGGTAATAGATCACATTCTTTGACATGCACGTAAAATATCCATGTAACTTAATCTTTGTCCCATGTGTCGGATGCATCACTGCATCTCCCTTTATAATACTGTTGCAGTTTTGGCATGACATGCATGGGAAAAGTGCCATCCACTGGTTTTCCCAAAAGTCTTTGTCTAGGTACTACTGGAGGTTGTAAAACTGTATGCACCAAAAAATAATTTACATTTTTTTCTCTTTTATATGCAAATATAGGATATTCTTTAAATATTCTAGCTGCACTGGGATCTGTCATTAAATTGGGCCACTATTTTCTCACCACTTTCCGTACTCGTTTTGAGTCAAAGGCTATACTGTCCATTAGTGGACATTAGCGGGCTGAGCTGAAACCCATGGGACCTGCAGGTAGGATGGGTTCAGGCCGACTTCCACACAATCTTCACAGGCCACAGACAGGTTTGGGCCCACCCACGACCTTACAATGCCCCGCTTCCACCTCCAGTCTGTGATTTTTTAATCCCTCATGCCTTCTCTGACATCAGAGCGGGGTGGTACAGGAGCAGATCAATAGATACTGAGACGTGCCAGGTTATGGTCAGGTGTGGGTAGTGAACAGGTGGGTTAGGGCCAAGTGCAGGGTTTTTGTAACAACAGTAAATGATTGTGGACAATCTCCTTTAAACCAGAATGAATTTAGTTGGCCCATTACATTTTATTACAACTTATGGTAATCTGCAGCCTTTATTTTTATACTTTCTATTTATGTATTATTACTGTTGGGAAATCTAGTAATAAATGCTACTTTAAAAGATTAAACATTTTGAATGAAAGAACCCATTATCTGAAAAGTCCCTAAGAGTCTTTCAAGAACACCTTTTATCAAGCTCTAGTAATATTTTCAATGACTTCTGGCACAGCATCATGTGATAACAGGGCATTCTGGCCCTTACAATACTTAATTCTACTTGGAACTGCAGAGCAGATGTAAGAAATACTATAAACACAGCTGTTGCAATTATTTCCTAGTCTATGCATGAAATGCTCCTACAAAAAGCACAATCTACACAGCATGTACAGTACCAAAAGTACATATTTCAAAAGGCATTTAACTGTTATTCTCCTTTAGTTCTCACTGAGATAATTAAGTCATTTGAATCAGCAGTATTGAACAAGCTCTATAACAAGAAGGGAGCTAACTGTTAAAATGACAGTGCCACTTATTACCCAAAGTGACAAAGCTGTGACTGACTTTACCTGTTGTGCTTTTTTGTCAGAACATTATTTGCCTTTGCCTTGGAAATAGGGGTATTCATTTCATAACCAATTACTAAAATATGTCTTGACATTAAATAGCAAAATAACAATCGTTATAACAGTTCATATTATTAGATTTTTTTAAAGACATACCATCATATTTTACAGTAAGGGGGGTTATCTACTAAACTCCAAATTTATCTCATTATTTTATTTTAAAAAAGCCCAAACTCCCATGCCCAATTTGACCTTGTTTATTGATTAAAAAATTTATCAGGAAAAAAACGATAAAATTGAGCCAAGAACTGAATTGTCTTTTTTTCTGAATTGCTCAATTTATTTGGGTTTTTCAGAGTAAACCCAGTGCAAACCATTATAACTTCAAATTGAGATTGTGCCTCTGCCATTGACTTATACAGGACATTGACAGGTCTGAGATGGTGGATTTTTGGATTTGGGCTTTTTGAACCATCATGGTATAATTAAACAGCAAAATAATTGTTATAACAATTATTTTTATTTGATTTTTTAAAGACATATCATCATATTGTACACTAAGGGGGTTATTTACTAAACTCCGAATTTATCTCACTATTTTATTAAAAAACCATAACCAAACTCCCATGCCCAATTTGACCTTATTTATTAAGTAAAGAAATTATCAGGAAAGAACCCTGATAAAATTGAGAGAAAACCTGAATCATCAATTTTTTCTGAATTTTTTCCCCCCGAATTGCTGGATTTTTTGAGATTCTTCAGGCTAAACCCAGTGCAAACAATGATAACTTCACACTGAGTTTGGTGCCTCATCCATTGACTTATACAGAACCTCGACAGGTCAATATTTAGGATGTACGTATTACAATTGTGTGTAAAAAAATTGAGTGAGAGAGGGGGACGCATGCGCGCGCAGTCCAAGATGGCCGCATCCTAAGACTGCTCCGCCACAA
>CM044431.1:104374349-104464033 GCA_024363595.1 Xenopus borealis
CAAAAGAATAAGAAATCAGGAAGGGGGCAAATAGTTTTTCACACCACTGTATACTGGTGGTTTCCTAGTGGTGGGTTTCAGCCAGATTTTCTCCACAACTTTTGTATTTTCACTGAGCAGGCTTTTATTTTTAAAAAAAGTTTCATAAAGGAGATTATCTCAGAGATATTACCTGTGCCACAAGCAAAAGCTTAAGGAGATTAATGCGTGGCTGAGAGATTGGTGTAGGAAGGAGGCATTTGGGTTTCTGGAGAACTGGACTGATTTTTCAATCAGCTACAAGCTGGGATTGGTGTGGGGGGTGGTGCAGTAAGGGATTCCGTGGAAGACAGGTTAGATGAGGTAGTGGGCATAGTAAGTGAAAATGGGGGTACTGATAATGAAAGGAAGGTTGTACAAGTAAAACTTTCACTCTGGTATCTGTATTGAATGTATGTTTGCAATGTGAGAAGCCTGACTGGTAAAATTATAGAGCTGGAGGAGCTGCCCACATGTTTTCCCCTGAAAAAAACAGATTGTTGGTTAATCCCTTTAGATATGGGTTCTGTACTTGCTGTCATGTGTGAGTCAGGCATTTGGGAGACTTGGGCAAGGTCTGAGGTGTCTTATTTTTGTATTTGGGGGCTAATTAAAGACATCAAAGATATCTACAGGTCATCTGCCAGCTTGCCTTCTTATGCATGTTGCAGAAGACAAATCAAGAACTATAAGAAATATAAATATCAATAAAGATGTTGTATAAAAAACTAAATGTTAACTTAGCCCTTAATTAAACTCTTCCTCTTCATAGAACCCAACTATTGGGGCAAAACTGAAACCTTTTAACTGAGTGCATATTAAAAATTAACTAAACAACAACTGTTTTTGACTCTAAAGCTGGGGATCCAAACTTAGATCTAATCAAGCATTATTTTTGGCTACTCACATGATGGGCCTCTATGGCAAGCAATACAAACAGGGCAGGCTGGGCACACTTGCATTGTCTAGAGAATTCACAGGCTTACCAAACATCTCCAGTGCTCAGTACTGAGTGGGGTCAGCACCCACCCAGAATACATTCAAACACAAAACAGGCACTGAATTTCTCCTCCATGGAGTTATCCCCTATGTTTATTATGTCAAAATCCAACAGGTGCTGTACTAGTTTACATAATACAATGTAATTGATATGACTTGCAGGAATGAAGTTGGCAATTGTTTTTTTCAGCTATGGGATTGAATTGATGTTGTTGATCTATAACTCTCTGGTTGCCTTGTTATGTTGGATACTTTTTGGATAACCTTTTCACATAAGGACTATAAGGTTGTTTAAATTCCATAAATGAAAAAAATTTCCAGTCAATCAGTTGTAGTTAAAGTGTTGTTGCTGGACTACAACAATATACATTAATTGAATCACCTGGGTGGGTATTTAATGGGACCTGTAATGACATGTAGCTCACCTGCTGAGGTGGCTGCCCGCCCCCCAAAAAAAAAAAAACATTGTGTGTGTACTGTTTGAAAGAATAAACACAAGTAATCACCCCATGAAAGAGCAATTACAGGTGCCAGTTCTGGCACACTGCACTCTTCATACTGCATCTGTCAATCTTTTGTGAATGACATGGAAATGATAAGTAATGCCTATATAAATAGAACATACTGCCCTAGGCTGCCAGTTGTGGATGGGGGCAGGCTGGGCAACTGGGAGAAAATGTTCCCTCATTTTGTTTAATCTATGTGTGCAAAAAAAAGTGCACATTTTGGTTACCACTGTAAACTGTGTGTGTGCAGCACCATGGATTATATATACAACATTAATGCATTTCACTTGTAACTCAGTTTTACTTCTATCGAGCACATATACTGCACATTTTCATAGTAAACACATGATGCATTCTTTAAAGAAACCTTCCTGCTATGTAGTGCAAGGAAATATCACTTCTTGTATTTATTTATGAAATTACTTTGTACAGACATTAAAAAACTTATGGGGCTGTTCCTGCTGAATTGTGCTTAGTACAGGGGAATACCTATGCTGCCATAGTTTTATGGGATCTCTCTGTACAGACTATGAGTAAACCTAGGGGGCTGCTCCTTCTGTGGTGCGTAGTACAGTGGAATACCGATATCAGGGGTCCCCAACCTTTTTGACCTGTGAGCAACATTCAGATGTAAAAAGAGTTGGGGAGCAACACAAGCATGAAAAATGTTCCTGGGTGGTGCCAAATAAGGGCTGTGATTGGCTATTTGGTAGCCCATACGTGTACTAGCAGTCTACAGGATACTTTGTTTGGCAGTACATCTGGTTTTTATACAACCCAAAACTTGCCTCCAAGCTGGGAATTCAAAAATAAGCACCTGCTTTGAGGCCACAACATCCAAGGGGTTGCTCATGAGCTACTGGTTGGGGATCACAGACCTATAGGGATAAACATTCAGCAACAATTGATGCAAACTACAAATTAGCTGGCCTTTCAAAACTCCTATAGCAATATGTAAGGTGCCTTTTGATTTCTATTTTCTGATATTTTCTTTCCTTCTTTACCACACTTTTCTTCTCCCAGAATCTCAGCTCTTATGTGCTTCTGTTACTTTTCTTTCATATTTTTCTTCGTTAAACATTTATTTGTCCATATTTCACCCCAACTATAACCTCTGCCAGTTGATCACTCACCTTTACTCATTTATTTGGTGTTTTACAAATGGATTTTCTTTCCCTTTCTGTAACTCCCACTCTCTCCTACTTTCCCATTCTCCATAACAGTCTCTTAGGTCCCACTTTGCACCTCTTTTGTCCAATACTTTTTTTCCTTCTTTTTTTCTCTTGCCAGTCTCCTAAAGATTCACTATGGGGCTGAGCTGTTCTGATATGGGGACAGGCTGGGCTATTCAGGTTTGGGGGTGGGCTGGGACAGTTTTGTTTGGGGTGGGCTGGTTTAATTGGGTTGGGGGCAGGCTGGGCCAATCAGGTTCTGCTGTGCCCTGGGCCAATCGCGTCTGAGCGGACTAGGCCAATCTGGATTAGGGGTAGGCTGGGCTACTGGGGGATTAAGGTAATAGGAATCATAGCTCGCACTGGAGAGGGGCCCCCATAAGCGTGGGGCCCGAATGGGCCAAATTAGTCCAATGTGCTTAAGACCGGCACTGCAAGTAACAAAAAAAAAGTTTTTGTTCAAGATAGTATACAAAAGTCTTTGCAAATGAAGGGGAAACCCATAGAAGTACCTTGGTGTTGCCAATAGTACTTATCTTCAAAACGAAAATAGTTTTTATGCAGTACCATAGATAGAGAATCGAGGAGGAAATAGAGAAGATGATGTTCAATGTTAGTTTCTAATAGCGACTCTTCTATACACATTATACCTTCATTTTGGGGAATGGAGGTATAGAGACTCTGTAGTATGTTTATGGTACAGAGACATATGTTATTGTCAGGAAGAACAAAATCTTAAAGTTGTCTAAGCAAAGCTGTTGTGTCTTATAAACATGTTGAAATTTTGCGTACAATGGGTTGGAGATATTGATCAACCAATAAAGATTACAAAATCGATCCTATCCCTGAAATAAACGGCACCCTGGTGGATCAATAAGGGATATGTGGATTTTTGGGAGTAGATGTAAACTATTGGTGCGTGGATAGTCGGTAATAAGAAATTCTTTGGTAGTAGTGTTAATTACACCCTGCTCCCACGCTTCTGTTACTAAGTTATCAACTTCCCGTTTAATAGACCAGTCAGGGTCATAAGGGGTTAAGTCATCATGTTCTGGCACAGACAATTGCTTGTATGCTTCCTCCATGTATTGCGATTTATTCATAACAATTATAGCTCCCCTTTTTTCTGCTGGCCTAATTACAATATCAGGATTGCGAGTTAAAGTATGTAAAGCCTCCTTTTATTTTTTTGGAGAGGTTACATAGTAATTTATGGTGACCCCTTATATCCCATATCTTTTGGACCTCCTATGGTATTTTCAAAAGTGGCAATTGCTGCATTATCAATGAAAGGGTCAAAAGTACTGGACTTCTTGAATTGGACCTAGTTGTTTCCCACTATCTATATCAGGGCAATCCATAAAATACATTTTAAGTTTAAGCATCCTTACAAACTTTAAAAATTCAATGTCCCATTCATGTACATTGTTTTCATAGTATGGTACATATCCCAGACCTTTATTAAGCAATGCAGTTTAGGTATAAGTCAATGAGTATGATTATATGTTAAGGCACAAGTCTAATACCTTGCTATAATAGTAGTGATTCAAATCTTAACATTTCTAAAAAGAGAAAGTAGTGTTGGATGGTGCTCATTCTCTGAGAAAGGGGCATGCACACAATCAGAATCTAAAAAGAGGCAAGAGGGTAAGTACAGGCATCAAAACATCACAGTCAGAACAGGCAGAGTGTCAAATACAGATATGAATATAATAATCACACACATGAGCTACTAAACAGAGCATATATTGGGCAGTGATTCAGTGCAAGGGTCTTAAATGACAGCAAAACCCTGCCCTGCCTACAAGTAAAGCAATGGGAGTGAACCAGGGCCTATGCTGTCTGCACAGGTAGAGCAATGGTAGCTCAGAAAACTTAAAAAATACCAGCTCCCTGGTTCAATTTTATACAGGATATTCATAGCTCTTGTGTATGCTTGGCACCTGGGGTTTTCTGTATATGGGATCTTTCTGAAATTTGAATAACAATATTTTTAGACATTAAATAACAGGATTGTTTTGCACCAATTTGAATAACTGCAACTTAGGATAAATTGCAAGGTACTGTTTTATTATTACAGAGACAAAAGGAAATCATTTTTTTTAAAATAGAATTGTTTGTTTGGAATGGATTCTTTGGGAAATGGCCTTTGACAATTAGCAATCTAATCAGCAATCTGCAAAACTTTATTCACTGTTGAAGGTATATAAAATGTGGACTTATCAGCTAGGCATCAAGTTATGTCTGGTAATCCTCCAGATTTCCAACATGTATTTTAATCACAGCACAATACCACGTGAAATAAAGATTGCAGCAACAAATAATTTGATTTTGTGAAACAAAATAAAGCCTTACATAGGATCATTGTCGGAATAGTGACAGGCAAAGCAGGAATTTTTAAAAATGATCTTATCAAATGCGGATGCAGCTTCATACCATTGATATAGGTGGTAAAAAGACACTAATGTGACTGTCAAATCTGCAAACATTGTTCTTAAAATAGTGCTGCTATAAGCTATCATTCATTGCCCTGAGTGGAGTACACTTATAATTCTAAGCCATGATATATCCCTGTCCATACTTCAATCCACTTTATACTGTAGTTGCACCCAAATCCCTAGTATGTAGAATTAAAGCATCCTTTTAAAAAAAATTATTAATTTCTTATCATTAATATTTATTTTGTTGTATCCTGCTGATTCCATTAGTGCCAGACTACCTAACTCTGTTGTGGCAGTTGTATAAACATAACTGGTAAAAAAAATTATACAAATAGCAGAATGTTGAAAGAAACATAAGGCAAAGTTCCAACAGCCTAGAGAACATGACTAATTACGAGACAGCATACATTCCACTGCCAGCATTGCTATATCAAGTGAGATAATGTGGATCCTAATCTAAACAGACAGGAAGAAATAGTACATTGCTTTATTAAGACAGATATTTCTACTAGTAAAGGAATCCAACTTAACATTAAATAAAATTCTATTATTTCTTTACCAAGGGAAATTTGGGGGATGTGGGTTTATTTTCAAAGTGGCAAAAAAATAGTCATTGCAATGAAAAAAGAAATGGCATGTTCGCTGAACTTCGACATCCAATGGTGTAAATCTTACATGACTGTCCTAGGAATTAGATTCACAACCTCTTACCAACACTTATACAAGGCAAACTACCCATATATATACAGGAAACTTCGGAAGATGCTAGAGGAGTGGGACAAGTACCACATTTCCTGGCTAGGCCGCATTTCGGCAGTCAAAATTACACTCCTTCCAAAGCTCTTGTCCTCCCAGTTGACCTATGAAAAATAGACCTTAAAACATTTGAGAAACAGGTGTTATCCTTCATCTCTACAAACAACACCCGCAAGATAATGCAGATTTGGCATCCTTGGCTCCAATACAGATTCAATGGCCCCCCCCCCCCGCCCAATCTAACGGCTAATTGAACATCTTAGCATCCCATACTCACACCCAGGTGTGTGCCCTTTACTCATACACACTAAGACTTACTATCAGAGAGAAAAGCTGTTTGACTGACCTCAGTTACCCCCCTCCCCATTTTATTATTCCCCTATTGTTACTAGATTTACCTTTCTTGCACAGTTTAAGATTACCCTCAGGTTAAGATGGACATTCTTCCAATGCTCAAAACACTAAAGCTACTATCCCTCCACATGGTCGATATCCTTCTCCTTATACACCTTTAAAATCGGGGTCACAAGGGAATAAACAAGCTACTCTCCCTACTACCAGCTACGATCATCACCCAAGAAAGGGAAATCTCACAGAACAGCGAAAGATAAACATATTTTCCCTAGGGCCACCATGTGTTGGGATACTGGCAAAATAACTATTGGAATACCCCCAGATTACCTGATTGTAACATTGAGGTTGTAACAAATAACTCCTGAATGTAACCGGATTGTATTATTGATAATTACAACAAATCTTTACATTGTGCTATACAAATGTTAACCATCTTTTCAAAACACCATAAATAAAGATATTTAAAAAAAAATAAATGGCATGTTGAAAGGTATGGAAGGTTTTTGCATATGTGAATTTTGTGGTCACAACCTCATTGCACTCCCACTTAATGTTTTTAAAAATTACTGGTAAGCACAACTTTCCCTTGTTTGTTATAGTTTATACAGGAGCAGTGGTCTGCTCCATGTTGTAGTTCCCATCCTTTCCAGCTATAGTCAGATGATCCCACCGGGGCCAAAAAAAAGGGCAACCAAGTGTGTTTGGGAGTTTCTATTTTGAAAGCAACAAGTAAGTTGCAGGTAAAACGTAGTCCCTTTGTAAAATGTATAATGAAGCAATAGAATTCTTAATGAATCAGATGCAAGTTGAGTGTCGGACTGGCCAGATATGGGATGACTTTGACGTAGTTGGCCAGCTTAAATATTTTGCAATATATGGACAAACAATCCCTGCTTTGTTTAAAGGGTAAGACATTTTTTAGTTGCTGTATGCACACAATGTCTCAATGTCTTAAATATATTGATAATGTCTTTAAAAATTAGTGGTGAGCACACCTTTCCCTTGTATTGTATTTTGAAAGGTTGTAATGCAGCACCTTGGTCCATGTCATCCATTGCACTGGTACAGGACTTCATTGCTAATGTACATACTGTAAGCTGGTTCATAAATGTGAATGCAGAGCTCAGTCAATTTATCACAGCACCATAGATTAGTGATTTCACCAGCCATGAATATGTGACAACATTTTTGCCATATTTCCGCAATACTGCAGCAAAAATTTGCTGCAAAAAAATGGCACAACAAAAAAGTTGCCAAGGCTAAACAAGTCACCATTAAAAAATAACCTCCCATTGACTTAAATGCATCTGGAAAAAAAAGTTGTCATAAAAAAAACGGCCACTGACTTTAATGCATTTGGACAAAAAGTTGTAGAGGAAAAAAAAGTGGCCATAAGAAAAAGTGTAAAAAAAATGTTGATGGCCATTGACTTCAACAATTAATGCGTTTCACAAATTATCTGGCGAAGTAAAACAGGACAGATTCGCTCATCACTACCATGGATCCAAACACACCTGTTGATTTAATTGTGGAGTATAGCAGTTCAACCAGGAACTATACATTACTTTCTACACACTCATGATCTGTTGGACTCTCTCCAATCTGGTGCTGGCCTAGTCACTCTACTGAGACTGCCTTGTGCAGGGTTACAAACAATCTTCAGGTTGCCAAAGCCAAAGGTCACTTCTCCATCCTTATCCTCCTTGACATATCATCTGCATTCGATACAGTTGACCACTCTCTCCTGATGCAGATTCTGTATCAATACCGTCTCTCTTTGTCAGGGGGTCTTATCGGCTCCCAGGGGGAGTTTGTTAGGACCAAGGAGGAAGCATTAGGGTTAAAGTCCAATACAAGGCACAGCAAGGTTCAGGAAATATTCAGAGTCAATTTCAGGCAAAAGGGTCGCCGCCATTGTGGGAGCGATTCCGGCAGGAAAGGACGCGCCGCCTGGAGTTCCTGGAAGAGTTCCGGGTGGTGATCGTGACACTCTTGCAGCTCCTTATATTTGGAATGGAGAATCTTTCTTCAGTGTTTTTAAAACAAAACTCAAAGACTACCTCTGGGAGCACCTGGATAATACTGGGAACTGGCCCATACTGTATATAACAGTGTAACAAACTGTAACCTACAGCACCTTAATAACCCTCCAAATTGTTTCTGTAGGTTATAATCCCATTTAGACTGTAAACCCTATGGGGTAGTGCCCTCTAGCCTATTGTTTCCTTGACACTTAGCACTTGTATTGTAATTATATTTTTATTTATGTGAACTGTATTTCTAATAATGCACATATTTTAACTTTTTACTTGAATGACCCCTTGTTTGTTACTACTAATTTATTGTTTTGCTGTACAGTGCTTTGCCCTCAAGGAGCGCTATACAAATAAAAATATACATACAGTTGCATTATCTGTGTCTCCTTGTTATAGTCTTCTTGTTATAGTGAGAAGAATATTCTTCATCACCTCTGCTGTGTGCCATAATCTTTTCCCTTTCTCACCGACCTCAGCCTTTGAGGACATTTGTTCAAAATTGTTATTGCCACCACATGTTAAAGAAAAACTCTTCCATTGATTCAATATAAAATGAATTTGTGCTGATAAATTAAGAATAAAACAAATGGCATTTTAATTGTCCATATGCATTATGCATACTGCTTTTTGGACAGGTTTTACTTGTGAAAGATGTTGGTGGGTTTTCATCTTGGAATCTGATCTGCAGACTCTAAGGGGGGAACTTGCAGCACTAGCGGCAAATGAGGGGGAGGAAAGGAGGCTCACACAGCAACCACTGACAGGGGCTAGTGGAGTGGGGGGAGGAGAAGGGGCAGTGGAGGCTAATAAGGGAGGAAGGTTTGTGACAGTCTGGAGGGGAAGTAGGGGACAGAAGGGTAGGGGGGGCTGGTCCACAGCTCGTCCAAAGCAGCAAATTCACAGTTTTGGCTGAAGATGCTGGGGAGGAAAGCTCTGAACTGGCATGTATGGAGCAGGCTGACTCTCCAAGCACCCTGGGAGACAGTAGCTCTAATATGGGTGGTGGGGGGAGTGCAAGGAAGGAAAGGCAGGTTCTAGTTGTAGGGGATTCAATTATTAGAAAGGTGGATAGGGTAATCTGCCATAAGGCCCCTACATGCCGAACAGTCTGCTGCTTGCCTGCTGCTAGGGTTCGGCATGTGATGGAATGAGTGGACAGATTATTGGGAGGGGCTGGGGAAGACCCAGCAGTCTTGGTACACATAGGTACCCCAAAGCCCAAAGCGTTCCGTATCATAGGATACTTCCTCAGGGGAAAATTACCCATGTTGCACTGCAAAGTCATTTATCAGGTCTGTGGGTGGTTTCATTAATTAGTATAATTAGCCACTTCCATTCCTTGTCAAGTAAGAACATATTTGAGGTGAAAATACAACAATTAAATAACTCTTGTTATAAAACAGTACATAAAAGGCTTGGAACAGTTAACAAAACATACAATTAGTCATTTAAAAAACATTTCAAATCTATGTCAATATTTAAAAATTTGGTGTGAAAGTTTTTAATTTGTGTATCCAAAACATTTCTTCTTTTGATATTAGTTTACTCATATCACTCCCACGCCAATGTATCTTTTTTTTTTTTTATTTCCATGAAGGTTAGTAGGGAGGGATCAGAATTTGGCATGTTTTAAATGGCATGTTTTAAAATGGGCTGGCACGCTGTGTGTTGTTATGCCCTTTCTAATATTGTTCAAATGTTATTCTTGTTTTAAAGGGGAATTCAATCCCTCGGGCGCTAACCTCCTTTCTTTACTCTCTCCACTATTTCATACTTATATCCTTTTTCTCTGAATTGGTTGTATAAAATCGTACATTTTTTCTCATAGTCATCTTATTTACTACAATTTCGTTTGACCCTGTTAAAATGGCTAAGAGGGATGTTATCCAGTCATTTTTTGTGGTGGCAGCTACTGTTTTGAATAAAGCCATTACAATCTGTTTTAGATATAAGCCTGTCACTAATTTGCCATTTCCATTAGTTACTGTAAGCTCCAGGAAATTAATTCTTTCTTTACTATAATTACTGGTAAATTGTAGATTATGTTTGTTAAGGTTAATAGTCTGTAGGTATGTAACAAGGTAATTCTCTGGGCCATGTAGCATTTCCACGTTACAAATCCTTTACTATTATTTAACAAAGGGGTTATAATGGTTATTTTCCCAATACCCCATGAACAAATTTGCATAACTAGGAGTGAATCATGTTTCCATAGCCGTCTTTATTTGTAGGAAGTAATCACCTACAAACCAGAAATAGTTCTTATTAAGTATAAATTCAATTCAGTTTAATAAAATGTTTTTCTGTTCATTTTGTATGGTGGGGTCCTCTCCTAAATGGTTAACCGCAGCCATACCTTGTTGGTGATCTATAATAGTATAAAGGGTCATCGCAAGTTCCAAGAATGTAGCCATCTTCCCATTGGGTGTTATTTATAAATTCAATAGTTTCAATTGTATCCTTAAGATATGATGGTAAATTTGTCACATACATTTGCAGGAAAAAATCTATGTATTCAGATAAGTTGAAGGTCAGAGAGTCAGAGATAATTGGATGTCCAGGAGGATTAGTTGTATTTTTAGGTATCTTAGGTAATGTATAGATCACAGGGTTTTTTGGATGGTGAAGTTCATGAAGTTTCAGATATTCAAATTCATTTTTGGATATGATTCCCATTTTCTTTGCACTTTCAAGGATTGTATACAAGTTCCGTTTGTATTAGTTTATAGGATTTTTCTTCAGTTTTTTATATGTTGTTTTCGTAGTAGTTCCTGTGAGAAAAGAAATCTTGTATTAAAGTAAAGGAAGATTGAAGCCGCGATTGCTAACACTGTCCTCCACAAGGAGAGATCCGACTACCGGAAGTACCAAGGGGAGCCAGGCAAGGAATTGTTGTGCCATTACGAGCACAACTACTGTGCGCTGAGACCAAAGTTCTCCCTTCACAAACCGCACCATTCCAAGAGATCCATTGCGCAACTGCCAGCATATCAGCTGGGACCAGTAACAAGCGAGCAGTGCATCTAGTATACACAGCCCGCACGGACGTTTCAGTAAGGCAAAAATACATCTGGTAAGTACAAATACTCGCAAGCATGGTTGACAGTCTAATCAGGGGTCCCCAACCTTTTTTGCCACATTTATATTTAAAAAAGAGTTGGAGAGCAACACAAGCATGAAAAAGTCCATGGGGATGTCAAATAAGAGCTCTTATTGGCTTTTTGGTAGCCCCTATATGGACTGGCAGCCTACAGGAGAGAATGTTTGGCAGGACATCTGTTTTTTATGCAACCAAAACTTGCCTCTAAGCCAGTAATTCAAAAATTCAAAAATAAGCACCTGCTTTGAGGCCACTGGGAGCAACATCCAAGGGGTTGGAGAGCAACATGTTGCTCACGAGCTACTGGTTGGGGATCACTGGTCTAATCCAATAGATACAAAGACCGGCAATAGCAAAAAAGAAGAATTCTGTTCCCACATTAAAGGCATACTATAACCATCCCAATGTGAGCAGATACACAATATTTACCTGTACTAAGGTGTTTTAGACTCAAGTCATCTTTTTTCTACAGGAATTTTCAAACTCGCTTATCATCCACATTTGCGCCCTAGGCACATGCCTCTTCTGCCTACCCCCCCTGGTGGTAGATGATGGATGTTACAGAGTTCTTTTGCCACATCATGAAACTCATTTTGAAATACATGAAGATAATGAAAGATAAATGATCTGTTTGGAAGGTTGGCAAAGGTTCTTTTTTAGACAGTATGGGGTACACTATAAGATGAAATAGATGATATCGTTAAGTGCACAGATGGAAAAATGTGAAAAAAGTGAAGTTCAAGTTGTTTTGGTAGACTGTTATGCTAACATGTTGGTGCTGTAGGTTGTTAGAATGCACATGGGTTTATGTTTTGCAAGGTCAAAACTACCTGGAACAGCAGAGTTGGAGCACAGACAGCACATGGACAACACAGATTTTGCTTTTGCATGTATGTAGATGCAAATTGTTTGAGTTTTATTCTGCATTGTTAGAATATTACTGCTATTCTTGGTACATAATCATCTTCATGTGTCAACTTCATAGCTCATAGGGCACACTGACCATACCAGATAACTTAATTTGTGGAAAATAAATAAAACTATTAAATAAAATAGTCTATACAGTAAACATTTTCCATAACCAACAATTAAAAATATGATGCATATACATAGAAACATTTGCCTTCCATGCTAAAAAATGTTTACAAAACAAGTAATATTTTGATAAGAGATTAAGTCTCCTGTTCTTTTTTCATTTTGATTGAATTATTACACGTTGCAGGCCTTTGGCCACAGTTACCTGCTTCATCAGAATTAATTTTAGAAGTTATAAAAAGTTGTAAGAGGAATTGTAGACATTTGGTAGATAGTATATTTGAATTTTAAATTGCTTACATAGTGAACTTGAAAGACATTTTAGAAAAATTGCCAGATGCTCAGATAATGTTAGGAAGTAATTTTTCACTGAATTGGGCAATTATCATTCTAAGTGGGAGTTTAAAATGTTTCTGAATTAAATTTAATGTGCAAAATAAAATTGTTTCTAATATCATTAGTTAGCCAAAACTGTAATATATAAAGGCTGGAGTGATTGAATATCTAACATACAGTAATAGCCAGAGCACTACCTCTGCTTTGTAACTCTCCTGGTTTCCACTGACTGGTTATCAGTGACTTGAGGGGGGGGGGGGCACATGGGTCATACCTGTTTGCTTTTGAATCTGAGCTACATGCTGAGGATCAATGGCAAACTCACTGAAAAGTTTTGCCCCATGTGGCCCCTCTTCAAGTTGCTGACTAACTCAGTTAGACAGCTAAAAATCAGGAAGTTGGATTCTGGCTATAATGTAAGACATCCAGTCACTTAAGCCTTTATAGATTACATTTTTGACTAACTAACTATATCAGAAACATTTTTTATTTTGCACCTACTATCTATCTGTTTTTTTTATTTTTACACTGAACTGTTCCTTTAAGGATCAGTTGGCCAGAGATTGAATTTTATGGCTGCATGTTATATATAATACTTATATTAATGAGCAAAACTGCAATTAAACCAGTACAGTATGTAAGAAAAATACAATTTCTAGTTAGCCAGAGCCTGTATTGTACATTAACTGAGTAGGTGTGGAATGCAGAAATATTATGTCAAAATGTATGTGAATGAATAGGAAATCAATTAAGTAGACTTTGTAAAATTCAATCCAACAAGCATGTATATATCATAGATAGCAAAACAGCTAAATTTCACCAAAATGCATTGGAGTAATTGGGAAGGAGAAATTACACTGCAATTCTGCTCATTAATATAAGTATTATATATAACATGCAGCCATAAAATTCAATCTCTGGCCAACTGATCCTTAAAGGAACAGTTCAGTGTAAAAATAAAAAACAGTTAGATACCGTAGAATGTGCAAAATAAAGTAAGATCAGGGATGACAATGCATGGAAAAATTGTATCAAACCTGTACCTTAAAATATTTGAATGTGTTCAGCAGGAGCGTAAAGCCATGAAATTGCATCTGATTTTAAAAATGATTACATTTTATTAGTTTTATAAAAATTTAGCATTAAAGTTTTAGGTGTGTTTTACACAACCACAGACCAACCATTTTTCTTTTTTAGTATCACAATAGCCTTTGATATTATGTCTGTCCAAGCCACTCTTAAAGGCATTAACATACCCATAAAGTTTGGTAAAATATATAAGCAATATAAGATGTAAGCAAGGTCTCTTGAAAGCAGTTATACATAATTTCCTCCTGGCCTCAGTGTAGCCTTCAAAAATAGAGAACTCAGTTATATTTGTTATTTTTGTGTCTGTATGTAAGGGAGAAAATAAAAAAAAACAAGATTTGTAAACCGTAATGTTACACACAAACACACACTTTTTGTTTGCCCTTGTTCTAGTTCAAGGATATGAACTAAAAGCGTCAAACACCAAATTCTACATTTCTGCTGCAATAATGTTTTAATCAACTTAATCCCCGGGAAGCAGCAGACAAAAAATAATATATCCATTGTCCTCTCTGACTTTCAAAGGTTTTACATTTATTGTGCTCTTTTTAAATTTCCATCTGTGTTCCAAAAGACTCCAACTGACAGGCCTATGCACAGCATCTTGGCCACGGTTTATTTGAATTCATTTGTTTGGATAACTTTTCTTAGGTTTAGGTTTTCAAGTTCCTGCCAAGCCGCTAAGGTTTGAAACCAATTATCAGAATGATGTTGGCTTGCATCAGTATGGCTTAACTATTGAAACCTCATTTAAAGCAAACAGTGTGCATTTTTTATGGTAAAACAGGACTTCAAGCAGGGATCACACTATTCAGAATCTGCTAAGAAGTATTATTCAGTTGTACTTAGACACTCTTTCAAGATTCTTACAACAAAAGTAATGGGTGAATGCTGTTCTTGCCCTACAATTAATTAGGTATTACCATTTGTTGTTTGAAGTTATGGCTTTCAGAGCGTGATACTGGAAAGTTTAACTCGAAACATGTTTTTATATTGCCTGCAGCTGTTTTGTGTGTCATTTGTTTCTTTTTAACAGTTCTTGTATCTGAAGCAAAGTGTTTATTGTGTTGGTATACTGATGTAGAAAATGTTATTGTTGCCATATGCTTTAGAGCACGGATGTCTAATTTGTGGTCCTCCAGCTGTTGCAAACAACAATCTTCAGTATTGGTTGGCTAAGAATGGTATAGGAGCCATAATCTGCACCAGCTGTTTCATGGCAAACATGATATTCCAGCTTTATAGAATGCTTAAAGGGGTTGTTCACCTTTGAGTTAACTTTTAGTATAATGTAGAGAGTGATATTCTGAGACAATTTACAATTGGTTTTCATTTTTTATTGTTTGTGGTTTTAAAGATATTTAGCTTTTTATTCAGCAGCTCTCTATTTTGCAGTGTCAGCAGTTTGGTTTCTAGGGTACAAATTACCCTAGCAACCCTGCACTGATTTGAATAAGAGACTGGAATATGAATAGGGGATGGACTGAATAGAATGATAAGTAATAAAAAGTGGCAATAACAATACATGTGTAGCCTTACAGAGCAATTGTTTTTAGATGGTGTCAGTGACCCCCATTTGTAAGCTGCAAAGAAACAGAAGAAAATTGCAAATCATTAAAAAACTATGAAAAATAAATAATGAAGACCAATTGAAAGGTTTCTTAGAATTGGCCCTTCTACAATATACCAAAAGTTAACTTGAAGGTGAACCACCCCTTTAATGCATGTTCAGTCAAACCATGTTTTACATCACTATACTAGGTGTAAAGATATCCTTTCCAAGTTCTCAGCAGTAATAGAAATGGTATTAATTAATGATATTAAGTCCCTGCTCCTGCTTAAGGACCCCAATTATGTAATTTAATAAGCTACCTAGCTGTGGATAGAGGTTGGGGAAGCCACCTATATATAGCACTGCCAATCAAAAGGTTATCAGGGGCAACTGACTGTATTTTGTAAAATTCACCACCCCAGTAAAGACATGGTAGGGAAAACATGGTCAAGTGTCTAGATGTGGAATATTTAAAATTTTAAAACATTATTTTCATAAATCATTTACTTCTTCAATATATGTTAGGAGAATATATATTTTCATACACTATACTTCATAAGTTATCCTTTAAAGCACACGTACACAAAGCAATAGATGGCTTTAGCAGTGTGCGTAATTTTCAGCTTGGGGTGGGTGTTCGGCAACATGCTTGCAATTCCTCCTTCCTTGATCGGTGAAATCCAGCACATACACAGTGTAGGTCTTTTAAAACAGAAGATATGCACATGCCAGAAATAACGACTTTTTCCAATTACTGTTTATTTTCTATTTGTAACCATTTTTCTAATATTGAAGTGTAAAGTGTCATTTTTCACTTTCTAAAGCAGGTCTGGGAGGGGGGAGGGGTTCGCCGACCCCCCAACTGTTCTAAACTGGTACATTTAATGGGTACATTTCTTATCTTTGTCCCTGCTGAGCAGAATCTCTGGGTTTCATTACAGGCCGCTGTTGGAATTGATACAATAGTTGCTAATACTCCAGAGAAGTTGCTGTGAAATGTATCAATTAAATGTTGCAAAATTGTATCAGTTTAGAGAGTCTGCACCTGAATTACTGAGCTGCCAGATTCAAACACCACAGACACCAACATTCAACTTTAAACTTAGATTTTGGAAAAAGATAAAGTAAAAAATAAATAATGGAAAGTAATTGAAAAAAAGCCTTTAATTCTGGGGAACAATTTGAAAACAACTGAACAGAAAAAGGTGTTTGGAAGGTGAACAACCCCTTTAATTATCCCAATCTCTGCAATACAACTCAATCTAGACTGCCCAATAATGTTGGTTCTGGTAGCATTAGTAACCACATATCTGCAGCCACAAAAACAGATGATATTGCATTTAACATGATATAATAAAATCTGATGGCTGTAAACAGTGCCATTTTTATTTGCTTTTAAATCTCCTGACAATAAAAACGCTTTAGAAAAGGAAAACTTTTTAAGGGCAATAGTTTCTAGAATTCTCTGCCTCCTGCTAGCTAGAGTAGGATCCTGGCTTTGACATAACAAAAAGTATAAAGTAACTTTCCAACTGTAGCTGTCCCAGGGTAACAACTTACTAGGGTGTCAACTTACAAGCCTGTAGTATGCAGTAGAACTGCAGGTGCAGGATGGCCAAATACCATTGTTCAGTTTGTTTTAGCCAGTGGCCTAAATAAAGTAAAGTAGTAGGTTACCATCCTAGGAAACATTCCTGCACTGTCCTTATCTGTCATTAAGGCAACCCAAATAATGGTGGTAGGGGAAGCAAGGAACAGAAACAGTAAAATCTCCATTTACACATTAAAAACTGCTCCTTATGGATTAGAGCAGAAGGACCTTTTATGTGTCTGAATAGAAAACCAATGGGAGAAAAAGCATAGTAGCCTTAGGGGCCTATTTATTATGCTGTGCTAAACAAAAAAACTGTGTAAAATAACAGCAAATTTATCAAGCTGTGTTTTCCTGTATCTCTTTTAGTGGTGATCCAACCCCTAGTAGCTTTGTAATACAGGTCACTATAGCTAAGCTATCCAATATGGCTATAACTTATTGCAGGCCCACAAGGTATGTATTGTCGTGCACCTCAGACAGGTGGGTGGTATTTCTGGTTTAAATTTATGCAGCAGCAGTTCTAAGTATAATTGCTAAATTCTATACTTGTAAATGGGGGAGATCATTAGGGGGGTTTGGAGTACTTGGTTCCATTGTTATTATTAACATGTATTTCTATAGCGCCAACTTGTTTCGCATCTGTTAATGGTATTATATCAGCTTCCCAGTGTTCTTTAGACTTCAGTGTGGCTTTTTGGAGATTAGTGTTCTGTAGGGCTTTATAGAAGGAGGAAATTTTGTGTCCAGGTTGCTTCTGTTTGAACACCTCTGACTGGGTAGTGCTGGGTGTGCTGGGTAGGCTTTAAGAGCTTTTCTTACTGCCCATCTTATTTTGTGGTATGTGTGGGAGGAATGAGACCATGCCTTGATCGTTCCAGAACTGGTCCAGAGTGTAAATCCCTGCCTCCAACCAGACCCCAGGTGGAGGCCCCTTATCTTGTGGGGTTAATTTGGTATTTTGCCATAGTGGTGATAAAGTGTCTAGTTCCATGGGGTTGGTGAGATGCTGGACCTTGTTGAGTATACCTCTTTGTAGAAGGATAGTTTGGTCTTTTTTGGGGCTGTGGCTGCTAAGGAATTAAATGGGGGTAGTTCTGTTTGAAAAATTGCCTACCACAGCTGGTACAACACCTCCTCTGGTGCAGTCTGCTGCATTTCCTTTAGAGCCATGTCACCGGCCCCTTTTGGCCTCTGAAGAATTGCTAGGGATAATATACTTCTGGACTGTCCCCATATGAACTGTATAAATAACAACAGTAGCTCAGTAAAGAAATGGTTCTGTATTTTGATGGGAGTATGCCAGAGCAAGTAGAGAATTTTCGGAGCAATGATCATTTTAATAGTCTGGATGCGCTGCGTGGGGCCCAGCGGTAGCTGCTTCCAGATTTGAAATTGACCTTGAACCCATTGTATCAAAGGGGCAATGTTGAGGTTGCAGTATGTTGATACCAGCAGGGCCACCTTGACCCCAGGTCAGGTATCAGGATTTCTGCTGTGATACCATTGCCTGCTTCAGGGTCAATGAGAAATAAAGTGGATTTAGCTAGGTTAGTTTTTAAACCTGAGACATCCCCAAATCCTCTGGTTAGTTCTAGAAGTTGTGTGTGTCCTAAGTACTCTGGGGTACCTGAAGGCAATTAATTTAGGGGTTCTGCCTGACCGCTAGGCCCAGATGCTCGATGACCAAGGTGAAATGGGCACCCCTGCCTGATACCTCTGGTTAGGGCAAAGTCTCTGGTTAGGGTTGAGTTAATTCTAAGAGAGGTGGTCGGGTGATGTATAGCAGTTGGGCAAGTGCAATAAAGTGGGGACCAATTCCAAAGGCTTTCACCACCTTCCATAAGTAAACCCATTCTACACTAGGCCTCATCTAGTGCAGATATCACCCTCTGTCCTGAGTTGGTTTGTTCTATGTTGAGATTGAGCATAAGCCTCCTAATGTTATGGGCTGTGGTTTTCCCTGGTATAAATCCAGTTTGACCCTCTGTGACCAGGTGTGTAATTACTTTTCCCAACCTCCTAGCTAACACGTTTGCTAATATTTTGACATCTGTAGTTAGCAGAGATATGGGTCCATAAGCCTCTGGATAGGTTGGGCCTTTCCCCTGTTAAATGGATGCTGGTCGGACTTTGCATTGGTGGGCATAGTTGTAGGTTTTTTACAAGGTGGGGGGTTAGTACAGCAGCATGTATTTTGTAGAGTTAAATAGGAATCCCACTGGCATCCAGGGCTTTGCCCACTGGCATCCAGGGCTTTGCCCACTGGAAATGACCCTATTGCTTCTAATATTTCATCTGTTGTTATAGGCTGGTCTAGGAATTCCTTCATTGCTGCCTGGTATCCCTTATTATTATCTAGGATTGTTAACCAAGTGGGGTTCAGCACCCATCGCTCTCACATTTATCTCTTAAAATAAGAGTTAGTTCAAAGGGGGCATGATCTGTCATTCCCCTGGGTAAATACTCTGCTTGTCTTATATCGACTAGTGCAGTATTATTGGCAAAAGCCAGGTCGATTTTGCCCATTTGCCTCTCACTACCTGCCCACTCTGAACATTTCTACTCCATTGTAGAACATACATGGCCATGGCACAGTAACACCACGCATTGAAATTGCATCACAGTGATTAAAATATAATGTATTGTTGCCCTGCACTGGTAAATGCTGGGTGTTCGTTTGAGAAAGATTAGCTTATATAAACAAGCTGCTGTGTAGCCATGGGGGCAGCAATTCAAGTTGGAGAAAAGGCACAGGCTACTTAGTAGATAACAGACAGCCCTGTAGAATACAATGGTGTTTTATTGGTTATCTGCTATTATACCTGTGCCTTGTCTCCTTTTTTCAGACTGAATGGATGTCCCCATGGCTACTTAGCAGCTCATTTATAAAAAATATAATAAAGGAATGGGATCCATTATCTGGAAACCCATTATCTGGAAAGCTCCACATTAAGGAAAGTCTGCATCCCATAAACATATTTAAAAACAGTATCTTGTACTTGGTACAATCTAAGATACAATTAATCCTTATTGGAAGAAAACCCAGCCTTATTTAATGTTTAGATGATGTTGTAGTAGACTTAAGGTATGAAGATCCAAACTACAGAAAGATCCATTATCTGGAAAACCCCAGATCCCAAGCATTCTGGATAACAGGTCCCATACCTGTAGTGTTCCTGCTGTCTTTTGCTACAGTTTTTCAGTAGCCAGCAGTGCAGAGAATGCTTCCAATGGCAAATACATTTACAAATTACTTTCAAAAGACAGAAAGTTTTAGAATAACCTTTTCTTTTAGTGATTGAAATTTTATTTTGGGGTTTACATCAGAGCCTGGCCAAGTTAAATGGGCACCCAAGGCAACCAGTCCTCTGCTGTGTATCCCTGCCCCTCCCATACACGGGAAGGGATGACGCTGCAAGGTAAGGGGCATGAACGTTGTTGGAACCATTAATTTTGCCAACAATTGAGACCCTCCATTGCCTGAACTAGGGGAGCACAGGCAGAAGTTTGTGCCCTAGGCATGTACCTCTTCTGCCTACCCCTAGTTCAGATCTGGTTTACATCCCCTTAAACTGTTGTATCATAGTTTTCCTGTTCTGTGAATGTGTGCTTTACATTTTGAAAGCCACTGATAAGCACTTTAGGGCTTGTTTTATAAGTGAAGCCTTGGTTGCCAATTGTGGTGGTAATTCCAGGGTTTCCAAAGTGGACTACATTAAAAGGTGCAATAGGCTTGCAGCTTTACAATCAAAATGTCAATTTACAATCAAATTATGGGGGAAACTGCACTTGCATTCACAAATGAATCAATTTTATAAAATATTTTAAATATTTTGAATATTTGGGGGCGCTAGTGAGGCGTGATCCAAGATGGCCGCAATCTAGGGTCGCTCCTCGCCCACGCAGTCTGAACCTCCTGCCTATCACCTAGCAGCAGCTCTCTGAAGGTGGAAAAAGGTGTCCCTCGGCTCGCACCTCTAGTAGGTATAATATATGGCATATCGGCGTCGGAAAAAAGACCAGAAAGGGCCTCCTAATAGAAACACGCGAGGCCGAGGTAACATCGCAGACCTGCTGACTAGGCCGCAAACTCCCTCGCCTCCCGCTATGTCGTTGCAAGAAGACTCATGGTTACAGCCCAGCCAGGAACCCAATATATCACTACAGGGTTCCCAGCCCGATCAGGAGGCCGCTTTTTTGGACAAATTTAAAAACATGCTGCAGCAAGAGTTGGCAGCGACGGCGACTGCCATTACATCGGATATCGCCAAACAACTTCACGTGCTAGGCCAGAGGACTGATCTTCTTGAACACAAGGTGGACGATATCACCACAGTTTTGGATGCTCATGAAAGAGATATCTGTGACTTGCAAGACCAAATGAGGGAAGTTATGGACAAAATTGAAGATAATCGGTCCCGCAGGAACAATCTGCGGATAAGAGGAATACCGGAGACATACACAGACCTACCAGAACTAATAGTGCCTTAGTGGCCTTAGTGCCAGTTATACCTCTGGAGAGGTTAGAATGTGACAGGATCCATAGGGCCTTAAGGCCAGCGAGGCCTAACGATCCACCACGTGATATTATCCTGAGGCTACATTATCACAAAACGCAAGTGGATATTCTACAAGCGGCCTGTCGCCAATCATCCTTGGCACATGACGGAGTGAAATTTCAGATCTATGCGGATATTGCTCAGGCCACTCTTCTGAAACGTAAGTCGCTTGCCCGGTCACAAAAACCCTTCAGGCCCACCAAATTAGATATCGCTGGTTGTTACCATTTGGCCTGGCCTTCACACATAATAATCAGACCTAGCGCATAGCGACGCACCAGCAAGGCCTGAAACTTCTGTGTACACTTCGGCTAGCAGATGCCTCGATTCCTACCTCTCCAGCCAAGTCTTCACATCCCTCTCCGCGCCATGTCTCACCAATTTGGTCTACAGTTCAGAGATCCGCACCAATCCCTAACAAACCACCACAGGCACCGCGTCTGGCAGAACCACCCTGACATCATTTCAGACGCGCTGAGCCCTTGCAACTCGTTATGCTGGATGGTCACATATAATCTCAGGATGCTTGATATGCTACTAACAAGCGAGGAGAGAAGGAAGGAATGATTTATCTCCCTTTTTTTTGTGATTTTCAAGGGTTATCCTCCTTGCTTCTAGATATGCATCTATTGATCAATGCACCGTATCAACCAGACCTTGGACAACTAAAGCTCAAGTCAGTTTTGGGCTCAAAATGGACGGCCAAGAGCTCCCCATCTTAGCGCACTGCTACAACTCCACCTCCATGGACACTTTTCAGGTCTCTTATAAGTTCTCTAATGGTTTGGTTCTGTAGCTTTTATTGTTTTTCTACTAGCTTAATCTATACACCCCTGGTGGACCACAAAACTAGGTAGACTTTGTTTTATTATGTTTTCACATATATTGAACACAAGCTATGTTACGGTAGTAAATGGGGCATGTATTTGATAAAAGAGGGGAAAATAATTGCAAGAGGTTCAACTGTGGTTCAATGATAACAAGCTTACATTGATCACTTACTATGCACCCAACTCAGCTCAATCTAAGTTCTTTGAAAAGTTGGTCACCTTTGTATCTAACTGGGCGGAAGGTCATTTAATAATGGGCGGTGACACTAATGCTGTGTTGGACAAATATTGGGAAAGATCAGCGCAACCAACAGTAACTAACTTAACATCGCTACCTTCGGTTAGTGAGGCTCAGTGGCTTCCCTGGCCATGGTATGGGAAGCACACAAATCAGTGGTTAGGGGTCATTTGATTCAACTGGGAGCCAGACGTAAAAAAACTCCATAATGCCGAAATTTAAAGATTATCTGGACAATTAACTGATTTAATTACGACCCAAACTGCTAACCCTGAGAGGGATCTCTCCAGCCAAATACATAGGGCTCGGGTAGAGTTGGACTTGGTCCTTACTACTAAAGCTCAGCTTGCAAACCAATGGACTCAACAACATTTTTATCTCTACTCTAATAAACCTAGCAGGCTCTTTGCACGGCTGTTGAGAAACAGGCTAGATTACACCCCAATATCAAATATTAGAACCTCTTCAGGGCAAACCACAAACGCTATACCTAAAATCCTTCATGAGTTTCATAGGTTCTATAAAGAGTTATACGACTCCCCGAAGTCCATATCTTCATCCCAACTTGATACCTATTTTAAGGAACTCTGGCTTCCTAAACTCAATGAAGATTTCAAATGCGCATTAGACTCGGAGATCTTAGAAAGCGAAGTTCAACTAGCCATTAAAAATCTTAAACTTTCTAAAGTCCTAGGCCCGGATGGCCTCACACCTATATACTACAAAAAATTCTCTCATATCCTCACTAATATGTTCAATCACCTACTGTTAGGTGACGCTTTACCACAGCAGTCCCTCACAGCCAATATCTCTCCTATCCCAAAACCCCATTCAGATCTTACAGATTGTAAAAACTTTCGTCCAATTTCGGTATTAAATATAGATGTGAAAATTCTATCGGGAATATTGGCAGCGAGGTTAAACAAACTCCTACCTAAAATGATCCATAGGGATCAGGTGGGCTTTGTGAGGGGACGGCACGCACCGGATGCGATCCGCAGACTCACAATTCTAACAAACCAAGCTCAAGCACTTAAAATTCCGTTGATGCTATTGAAACTGGACTTCCAAAAAGCATTTGACTCAGTGGCCTGGCCATACTTGTACCGTTCCCTCCAGGAGTGGGGGTTCGGTAATAAATTTACAGCATGGATTGCAGCATTATATCATAACCCGCTAGGGCGGATTACTATCGGTCCACACGCATCCCCCACGTTTCCTATTGCCCGGGGAACTAGACAAGGTTGTCCCCTCTCTCCACTTTTCTTTGACCTAATGATCGAGCCACTAGCGATATCTATTAGATCTAACCCCAATATTCACCGGTTACCACTAGTGTCCACCGAACACATCCTAAGCTTATTCGCGGATGATGTTACGGCATTAATCACTCACCCACTTACCTCTCTCCCGAATCTTTATGGCGTCCTGCAAAATTTTGGATCGCTCTCAGGTCTGGTCTTAAACCCATCCAAAACAGAAGCCCTAAATATCAACCTCCCCCCGGAGGTAGTTAAACTTTTAACAATTAACTTCAATTTTCATTGGTGTGACAAACATATCTCAATTCTGGGAATTCGTTACACCCCATTGTATCACCAATTATACCAAGCTAACTACCCATTCATCTACAAAAAAATTACGTAAGATGCTAGAAGATTGGGGGAAATATCACATTTCCTGGATGGGCAAAATTACAGCCATAAAAATGACGCTACTTCCGAAAATTCTCTACCTATTTGAGTGCTCCCCATAAACATCAAATTGGGTGATCTTAAAAAATTCGAACGGTCCATAATGGCTTTTATCTGGAAAGGTAAGATTACTTTATACAGACGACAAGATGGGGGTCTTGGTCTGCCTAATCTGTATAAATACTTTTTGGCTTCCCGATTGGCACGGATACCACCCTTACATGTGCAATACCAACCAAGGGTTGAACTTGAGAACACCCTAGCGCATCCATTTTCGGCTGATGCGTTAGTGTGGACCCCACAGAAACATAGACCCATGATCGTAAGCCCCTGCTTGTCACACACACTTTCTCTATGGGACATGAACACTAAAAATATGCTCTTATCTCCCCTCACACCCCGGTGGCTCCAATCATTCACAATCCAATGTTCATACCTGGCATCTCAGCCCAGTCCTTTTCGTGGTGGACTTCTAAAAAATTAAGAGACTTGCTCACGTCCTTACCGTCAGGGGACCAAGTACAGTGTCTTACCTAAAAGACACACTCGACCTTCCAGAGTCAGAAGCGTTTAGGGCTACCCAACTCCTTCACTGGGTTGCTGAGAGGTGGAGGTGGTTTCCTCCGGATACGGCTTCTCAAACATATTTTGAAAGATGGTGTTACAATTAATCTATCCCACCTAAATCACTTTCGTTATTATATCGAAATAAGCTGTCGCCGAGAGTAGCCTCTAATCTCAAATATGTAAAGCTCTGGAAAAAGGAGTTGGGTAGCACCTTGACTGACGAGGACTGGTTCAGGGCATGGTCAAACTTGAAACATAGCTCAGTTAACACAATTTTAACAGAGACAGGTTATAAGGTACTTATGAGATGGTATCTTACACCAGTGCGACTAGCTGAGATTTATCATTTACCAAATGACCAATGCTTCTGGGGCTGTACAATACCAGGCTCAATGGGCCATATATGGTGGTTGTGCCCACGAGCAGTTAGATTCTGGGGGAGAGTATATCAATTAATTTTCTCGGTCCTCGACATTAACTTACTGAAAAACCCATACGAGGCCTTGATGAGTTTACCACCAAAGGGAGTTCCGAAACTAAAATGCAAAGTTGCTGAATCATATCTTCTTAGCGGCTAGGCAAATTATAGCCAAATGCTGGAAGTCCCCGTCTATAAACTACAATATGTTCAAAAATAAGATTGATTGGATTTATGTAAATGAGCATTAACAGGGCTAACACTTGATAAGACGACAACCATACAAAAAATATGGGTTAGATACAGATTTGGAGATGCACTAACAGTATAGACCTAACAAAAAGAGCTCCTTCACTCATTATACTCTATCCATCTTAGAAAACTAGGACGAACATTGGGAATGTCTCCACTAGTTTGGTTAAAATTTATGTTTATTTGTAATACAAATTGCGGTACTGAACGACACAGTGATGTTTTTCTGTCAAAGACAAGTATATTACAGGGTCATTTCAGTAGGCTTGTTATGTCATTTGTAATAATGCAAGACTTTGATAATGTCTAGAAACAACTACTCAATTGTTATATTGCATATAACCATAAATTTCATACAGGATACTAAACACGGGATGTTATTGTGACACTATTTCCAGCTTATGATGTAGCAAACAGTTTGCTTTCTTGATATTGTGACCACAGTTATTGAGCTTGTATACTATTATGACTATCACATAATATGTATGTATTAACGTCACTGATGGTATGTTTATAAATAAAAATATAAAAAAAAAAAATATTTTGAATATTTTTTTCTGCAATTATTAAACATATGTCTTGAGATTGCATATGATATCAAATAAATTCTCTTTTAGATTTATTGTTGCAGAGTCATTATAATATTTACAATATTGTAATATCTTGGCTGCCTACAATTCACAATAGATGCTAATGCTTGAGCTAAAGTATACATTGTATATACCAATTTCAGTGTTGTAATGGTGTATAATCAGTCATCTGTAGCCTTTTTTGAAAGCAATATTGCACATGCAAAAAGTCAGTTATTACTATTGCATGCTCATTTCATTTTTTGCAAAACCCTGCATCTCCCATATATGTTTACCTCTCTGCTCTGTACTACGAAAAGGAGAAAACCTATGTATTAAGAACAACAAATGAATTGCCTGTCATTTGATCCTAAGCTTTTCTGAATGGGCCTGGCCTCCTGCAAACAAAGTGGTTGGGGCTTGGTATTTGTTTAAAAGTTACTCCTTACAGCACTAAGTACTAGCAACCTTAGTCCAATGCTAAAACAGGAAATTGTTTTTCCTGGAAACAGCAAGCAACAATCCAGGCAGACAAGTACAGGTATGCAAGCAAGACGATTATTGTTTTATTTTCTATATTCATTTCAGTTAACTTACATTTACTTTTAATTGCTTCTACGTCTATATGATACAGATCATTTGCAAGAATGTGTTGAACCTTAGCAAAACAAGGGGTTAAAACAATATAAAAATACAATGGAAATGAGTACCATTAACACTAGCACAGAAATGTGATGGGCATTGGTAGTGCTGCAATTAAATGTAAAACCACCACTGTTAAAGCAGCATGGCTTTCTTGTGGACAGGAACATGTTGTGGCCCTAGATGAAACATGTACTGAAGTGTCTTTAAATGCTGATATTTTCTCTTATGTGTGATATTTTACACATTCTTTTTATAGATGCAAATAGTCTGGGAATCTGATTTCATTTTATATTACTTTTCTAACAGAAATTTTCCATCCCCATTTCTATTTGATCTAGAAGTGAAGTCAGACATTATTTCATAACAATTATGCATATTCATAGAAATGCACAATGACATCTTAGCAAAACAACACGTTGTGCTTTCGCCAGCGATGATTAGTTGGAGTGAAAATTTCATGACGTTACTTTCTTCCTAGCTAAACTTCGTTAACTTAGTCACGCTTACGTCAATTTAAATTCATTATTTATATAAAGGTCCCACATATGTATTTATTTGTGATGTTGGTGAAGTAGCCAAAACGATGCCCTGCATGCGTCCTCCTATGGCTATGGAGGTGTTTTTTAACTCACCCATCCTACAAAGCTGAAGTCAGATATTGGTCTTCGGTCCTCCCTCATGAGAAGTCAGCCCTCCTTCATGAGGCATCAGCCCTCCCTCTTGCGCCCTTAGCCCTCCCTCTTGAGACGTCAGCCCTCCCTCTTCATGCCTCATTCCTCCGTCTTCAGTTCTCCACCTTCCGCCCTCAAGCCTCTTCCCTCGGTTATTTGGGAAGGGAAATTACCTGAGGGACTTCAGCTTTTTAGGATGGGATGAGTTAAAAAACCCCGACGCTGCATTCCATAGCCGTAGGGTTTTTTTCATATTTAGTGGGATTATATTTAAAGTGGGATTAAGTTGTAACTGTTGAAAATATCTTATTTACACTTTTTTTTTAACATTTGAAGCTAATGCCACATTTGTTTTAGGGTGGGCTCATGGCCTAGGACAGTAGAGTATTGTGTGTTCATTTTGCTTCTTTGGGCATTTTTAATATAAAGTGGCTACTTCACCAACATCACAAATAAATACATATGTGGGCCCTTTATATTAATAATGAATTTAAATTGACGTAAGCGTGACTAAGTTAACGACGATGTTCCGTAAAAATAGACTTTGACAAAAAGCGCAACAAACAGAAACTCTCACATTTTGATAAATAAGCAGATTTGCCTGAGTGAAAATTTGCCTGGCCAAACAGAGTGATAGTTCTCTAGCAAAAAGATATTTTGCTAGTGATGTGAGGGGGTATAGGGGGTTATTTATCAACCTCCAAATTTATCTCAGTCTTTGCTGCTACAAACTCAGAGCATCCCAGATGAGCAATGGTACTAGCTTGATTTAATGTATTGCTCTCAGTTTTTACATTCTACACTTATATCAAAGATGTGACAAAAAATACTAAATATAAACCTTTATTAACTGCCTGCTATAACACTAACCAAGTCAGACTAACCAAGCTCTAGCAATTGATTGCATCCTATGAAATATGTGCGTTAATTTCTCAGAACTGGATGGTTGCTATGTGATCCTTAACCTGAGAAAACATCGAATTACCCTTATTAGCCTCATACTTCCTATACTGCATATTGTGATTTGTTATGCTAATATTATGATTATTATTAGTGTTATTTATAGTGTTTTTGTTTCTCTTTTTTGAGCTTCCAATACATGTCCACATTTAGGCATTTTGGGCTTTTTTGCAAGCCCAAAAGACTCTGTTACTGCGGGGGGGGGGGGGGGGGGGGGGGGGGGGAGTGGTTTATACAGACTGTCCTGTTATACTACGCAAAGTGAAGCCTTCTGAAATCAGAAGGTATTTACTTGTCTCATGCCATACATTTAGCACTGCCTAGATATCAAAAATGAGAGTTTTTTTCTCCCATAATGTATCATGGGCGGAGACATGTAAATCACTCCTTTATACTACTGGATCACATTCAGCCCAGACTATGTTATAGTTTGTAGTAGATGATAGATGGAACAGTGGGGTTTGGACATTCACATGGATGTGGGATCTGATTGCTTTAGGCTCATTTAGCAACACTGGGCAAATATGCATCTGGGCAATAGCCCATAGCAACCAATCAGTGAACGTGAGTACCCTCAAATAATTGTTATCTGACTGTTATTGTGCTATACATTTGCTGTCACCAAACAGCAACATTCTTCTGTAACATTTCATACAGAGATGTATAAATAATGCAAAGTGAACTTTCATTCCTAAACAGAAACAGCTTGTAGAATCTGTTAAACCTAATTAATTTCAACTTTAGGGAATTCACCAGTTGTTCAAATACTGTGCATCATCTCTTGGGATGAGTCAACCATTTGCCTGTATTTTTAGCAAAACATTCTCAGTCAACAGAAAAAAACAGTTGTAACTTTTATAACAAAGAAATACTTTAGGAAATGATTTTCTGTTATGCTAATTATGATTGTCATTTTGTTCACTAACAATCATGTTTTACTAAAAGGCTTCTACATTCTTCTGTTTATTATGCATAGGCTGGTCTAAAATAAAAAAAGGACTTCTGGGTATAGCTGCACTGATATCCACAAAAAGCTACACCCTCGTTGAGTGTACATGCATATATGTATAGATTTCATGGGTATACAATTAGCATCACAGAGAAGTTAGAAAATGGCCATTATGCTGCAAATAGAAAAAAATTCACATTTATTGAGTGGTTTTGGCGATATTTGTGCAGTTTTTTTCTATAAAAAAAGCCAACTTCCACGTAGATACTCTAGTTTAAGCTTAGGCAATAGCACATTAATGCTAGCTTATACGCAGAAGTCAGTACAGCTACGACAACCGCGCCGAAACTGCTCAGTAAATATGTATGTGTGTCCATAGCCTAAGGTGATCAGTTCTATAGAAATTTTTTCAAGAAGAAAAATAGCGCCTCCCTTACCTGCTGGTCTGATAATCAAATCAATATCTGTGTCTTAAGTTTTACTGACTTCCTTTTTTGCTTCTGTGAAGATTAATGTTTAATTTAGTGTTGTAGTTCATCCTGTCTTGTCAAGGGCAATGCAGTAATTTTTTGTAGGTTGAGATAGAATAGTTGTTAGAAGGTGGCACGATAAAGGGGAGTGGGCGTGATATTGGTTTCAGTATTGGCAAAGTGTTCCCTAGGTTTGAGCTGTCTATTTAAATTCTCAATATTGATATGAGAGGTGAGTGTATTAGTTGCCATAGTGTGGACAAAACTGATGCCCCTCTGTAGGAGAGATAGGGGGTGATGGCTTTAAATAAAAATGATAGTTTCCTCCCTTGCTGGGGTTTTGTTTTATTGTGGTAGCCCCCTCTTTTGATGTGGATTCTCTGCCTTTTTGGGCTCTTGTTTTTGACCCCTGTCAGTACTGCATGAAGTGTTGGTGGTGTGGTTGGAGGAACATCCAGGAGCTATAAACTGTTTACATCTGTATGGGGAGGTACTGTGTTTCTATCTTTCAGTCCCAGTAACCACCTGCAGGGCCGCCATCAGGGGAGGACAGGGGGGACAAGTGTCCCGGGCCAGGGCCTGAAGGGGGGGCCGGCAGTGCTTCACTTTTTGAAGAGCCCCCCTCCTTGTCAGACTGTGACACCCCCGCAGCTCCAGCACTGGCCCACGATGAGCGCTGCTTTGCATATCTCCTCAAAAATAAGGGTGCACCTTGCCCTCCTCAATACGTGCTCTGCCCCGCCTCCAGACAATTAGTCAGTAGCCCCGTCCTCCTCTACAGCACCATGTCCCCTCCCGTGCCTGCTCTCCGTTTCCCTAGGCAGCTAGGTAAGAGGCTGTCAATGACAGCAATGTCTTGGGCCGGAGATGAGCTACTGGAGACCCTTCCTTACAGGACCGAACCCCGAGGAGCCCCCGTCTCAGTCTGTTCCACCTCAATCTGACAGACTCAGTTCTGTCCTGCCTGCAAGACTTCCAGAGGGGACAGGTAAAGCCCCCCCATGCACCTCACCTAGGCCGAGACATGACATATGATCTGCACCCTTATTTTCCTCTGCCACAGCTAACTGGTATTGCTCCTCATTCTCTCTTAAGAACTCCCAGCACTTGGCTGCTCTCCCCTTACAGATTATACCATTACCCTTACATATGTTCCCTTCGGCTCTAACCTCTCCTGCGTTCCTTTCTCTCCATGGGCTCACCCTCTCTCCTTTTAATGGAACAATGTCCCCCAACATATGTGCCATAGCTGCTCTTTCCATTCATTCATTCTCATGTGTTTCCCACAATGCCTGCCAACATGACATTTATTCCTAATATGACTCCTCCAGGAGATGATGGGGGCTGTGACTGTGGGAGGTTACCTTTTTTTTAGCGCTGATCACTTTGGGGTGAGCCTGGGTGGGCGGGGCCCAGCGGGCCCCAAAAATTTTGTTGATTTCTAATGGCGGCCCTGACCACCTGTATACCTATCTGTCCATATAGTCAGCTATTACCATAAAACATTTTTTCTACCAATTCATGTTTGAATCCATCTATTGAGGTCTGTAGTTTTTCTAGCCAAGAATAGTGATGAGCGAATCAGTCCTGTGCCACTTTACAGAAAAATTTGGGAAACATTTTTTGCAAAGCATAATTTTTGTATCAAAATACATTAGAGTCTATGGGCATTTTGTTTGTGGCACCTTGTTTGTCTGCTTTGGGAGTGCAAAATTAAATTTCTTTGCTCAGTTTACTGCTATACTGACCTCCTATCCACTGTGCTACAACTGCTTTTTCAATTGAAAAAAGGCTCACATGTTGCCAATTTCTTAAAAACACACCTGTGATTTTTGTCATTACCTCTGGTTGAATGATAATGGTATCTACTACTACACTATTACTTACAATCACAGGCGCTAAAAATGGGTGCTTTGTATCCCACATTAAAATTAATAAATTATATACATATGTGTATGCTTTTATATAGACAGTGGGATAGCTCGGATCCCTTTGGTTGATGTGGAAGGAGACGGGAGTGATACAATGATGCATGCATTTGTTGAGCGTCTTTTTGTTGTGCGTTATTTCTTGCAGGAGTCTGGAGAGTATAAAACATCATATTACACTGCTATCACAGGTCTCCACCACAGTTCGTGCCACTTCACCAGGCGTAAAATTCGTTATCACAATGCTAATTCACTAAAATGCAAAGTTGCATCTCAGCAGCTTAACGCTGGTAAAGTTTCACTAGTGTTAATTTGTCAGCGTGAGCATTTCTTAGCACTCTGGTGCTAGCGTTCAATTCTATCTAGCAAAACTTCATTAGTACTCTTATGCTTAGGTTAGTTTGAATAGGGCAGGTATTTATAGGTCATATTTTATTGGTCATCTTTATTGGAGATGTTGAAAGCAAAATAAAGGCAAAGGAGATCCTATAATTCCCTAGATATGAGCCCACCCTAAGACAAATGTGAAATGCCACTCAAATGGTTGGAAAATAATGTTAACACAAAAATCTTTATTAGTTAGAGAATTTTTGAAGGCAATCTCACTTTAAAATATGAAAAAACACCATCATTTTTTTTTAGAACTTTTATGACTTTCTGGCATACAGGAACCTTATGTCACTGACATAAGATGGAGGAAGACGTAGCTTCATCTTATCAGTTTCCAAAAGATACTCTGGTGAAAGAGGTAAAGTTCTTTAAAACTCTCACTTTTGTGAATTTATGGATTAATGATTGTTCACCTGAGCGAAAATTCGGCTGGCCATAGGGTGCAAAACTGTGATAGTGACGGCGTCTTTCGCTAGGGAATTGTCCTCTAAACCTGTTAGTAAATTGACAATGTCTCTGCAGATTGGATAACTGCGAATTTTCACTAGCTATGGCCACACCAGTTTAGTGACTGTGATACCACCTTTTTAAGTGCTGCAACTTAATAACATAAGGCACAGAGAAATAAGGTGAGGAAATTAGTACACTTATTATTTTTACACATATAAACATGTATGTAGTAAAATAAATAAGAAAGAAAGTTACTGTACACATGCACCAATTTGATTGCAAGCTCTCTGTCTGAAATTATATGCATGCACTACTTATGGCCACATTCAGTCTCTTAGCCTACCCACTGTTTCTTTCTGCTGTGCTGCTGGTAAAAAGCTTTCTATATACCATAACCATTCTATTTATGTTTTAAGCCTTTTTATGTTCATGAATATCTTGTAGTTCTAATGGAAAGGAACAGCCAAAGGAATATTGCATGTTGAGGAATTATTTACGAAAAAATGTGTTTCCCAGGTACCTGTTTTATGTCCATTGGTGCAGTGTTTAGCTTTCACAAAGGTTTTCTTTGCCTAGTATAAGTGATTATACACAACCATGGACTTGCTTTCCTAGCAAAATGCTAATTCAAAGCCAGTATCAAATTGCTTCAAAATTAAGCTCTTATCATGTGCTGTTGGGAAAATCAACAGTGACTTTCTGAATGAAGCAAAATGCACAGCTGTTTCTTCAGCGATATTCATTTTCATTACGCATATCAGAAAGGGTGAATGCAATTACTAACAAGCAGAATCCTAAATAGATTATTATTCTTGAAATAATTATATTTATGTTTCTATATTTAGCTACGCTTTACCTTAAATTTGTTTATTGTATTTTATATTTTCAACTATATTTGTCACTATCTTCAGGACTATGGCATTGAGGTGTGATCAAAATAGCAGTGGTCAAAATAACTGTCCACTGCAGCCCTCCTCAACATCTTACTGCTCATACTGGAATAATTTTAAGCGAGAAGCATGGGTTTACATGTTTACATCTACCTGCAGCAGATCGGCACCGCAATGGGCTGTCGATTCACACCACAGTATGCAAATCTGTTCATGGCCAAATTGGAGGAGGAGTTCATGTCATCCTCTGCTACGAAACCTATGGTCTACCTCCACTACATTGATGACATCTTAATAATCTGGACAGCAAGTGAAGAGGAACTCTTGTCTTTCCACAAGAACTACAGCTGCTTCCACCCCACCATAAAATTAAAACTGAACTACTCCAAAACAGGAATCAATTTCCTAGACACGTGAGAGTTCCCGCCCCAAGCATATAAGAAAATCCATAATTAACAGCCAAGCAATAAGATATAACAGCATTTGCACAGACCCCAATGATCGGGATACAAGACTGTCCGAGCTCAGGAGGGACTTCATCCAGCAAGGATATAGGCCCGGAATGACAGACAGGAAAATAAAGAGAGCAGTTGCCATTCCCAGAGAAAACCTCCATAAATACAAACAGACAGACAACAATAACCATGTGCCCCTAGTTGTTACCTACAACCCCCATCTGAAGTCATTACGCAAAATCATAATGGAACTGCAGCCAATAATTCTTAATGACAAGAGACTGCAGAATATAATTCCAGAACCTCCACTCCTATCATACAGACAGCCCCCCAATCTAAAAGAAATGATTGTACGTTGCTCTCTACAAGGCCCTGCAGAAAATGGCACATCTCCTTGCCTGCAGAAAAGATGTGAAACCTGTGTACAAATACATGCAGTAGACCGGGTACCAATACCACACCGTCAACAGGAACATCAAATAAAAGGTTAATTTACCTGCAAATCAGACAATGTGGTATACCTAATAATGTGTTTGAAATGCCCCACTACAGGACTCTATGTGGGAGGAACAGGACAAACACTGCGCCAGCGGATGAACTCCCACAGGTAACATCAAGCATGGCAACACACATGGTCCCAGTGGCAGCACACTTCTGCAGCAATTGCCACAGCATCAAAGATTTTCAGGTCATGGATTTAAAGGGTAACTTCAAGACACAACAGGAGCGGAAGGAGTGGAATTCAAACTCATGAGAAAGTTTAACTCCCTGGAATGTGGCCTGAACAGAGACAGGAATTTTATGTCCAGATATAACTAAGGATATGACACCTAGAAGAAAACACAGCCAAGGACAATCTACATCTTAAAGACACTTTCCTTATGGTGCTGGCTGTACTAGTGTTTGCTTCCTTGGCTAAAGCTAAAGTCTTCACCCTTGGGACTTATCAATATCTGGGCTGGAATATTCTTTTCTCTACAGGTCACTATTCCCATTTTCAGTTTGTTACAGTCTGGTATGGGAATGTGAAGTGGATAAGTTCTGGTTCCATATGCTATCCAACCCAGTGGTACCCTTATCTGTATCTTCACTTTTTTAGTTTCCAATTCCTAATTATGCACTGTTGTGTTAACCTTACCTCATTCTAGTTCAAACTATTTGACCTGACTGAATCCAGACCCCTGGACTATTTACAACCCACCCTAATTACTTTTATTACCTTCTACAAGTTATCTCTGTCTATCTGTAACTTTCTAATTCATTGTCCGTAAACCCTTTTCAGTGATCTCTCAAGACCCTGCTAAAGAAACTGGCTCATCTGGATAGTGACATCTTCTTCCTCAAAACCTGCAAAAAGGAAAATCTCATTCCCAAAGGACTTGCCGTAAGGAACCCTGTCAGAAGCACTTACAACACCCACTTTGTTCAACAACTTTGCACCAGGACTTCCCAGAGACTACGTTACCACCTCATCAAAGTTTTTTACAACAAAAAATGGATTATACAGCAAGAAATTGCCTCCCTCAGAGCCCTTTTAACAGGAACAGACACTGAGTATATTAATCAGGGACTGCAACAATACTACAGAAAACTACAAACATTGCTGGTAACTAACAAAAAGAAGAAACTGCAGAGGCTTAGAATTCAAAGCTCTGCAGATCCAAATAACACACACTGTGTAATAAATTTATCGGACTACTCTCCCACTAAAGAGGAAATTACAGTACTTTCAAAGGGGCTGACATACTGCCCTACAAAATCAATGGATAAAACTGAACTTTGCAAAGATATGGAGGAATTCTTTAGGAAACTGCGCCTTAAGGAATATTTTCATGACAGACCATGCAGAGATTCTGACACCTCCACACAACAAGGAACAATTTTAAAAAAAGAAAGTCAAGTGGACACCTCCTGCAGGCATGAATCCCAAACTGGATCAATATATAGACTCATTTAGGGACAGGGTTAAATCAACCATCCTGGCCAAACAAAGGAAACAGAACAACAATTTGAGTGCCAAAGAAAGGAATGCAATTAAATGCCTCAAGAACAACAAGGACATCATCATCAAACCAGCTGATAAAGGGGGTGCAGTGGTCATTTTGAACACTTGGGACTACATCACAGAGGCCCAGAGACAACTGTCAAATGCCAATCACTATACTAAATTAGATGCTGACCCCACAATTGCATATAGGAAGGAACTGAAAAACTTAATCAAGACACTACCAGCCACTCAATCACATCTGGTAGACTTAGTACCAGAGAATCCCAAAACAGGCATCTTCTATATGCTTCCCAAAATCTACAAAGAAGGTAACCCTGGATGACCTATAGTATCTGGAATTGGCATTCTGACAGAGGGCATATCAGGATGGGTGGAGCAGATCTTAAAACCTGTTGTGAGGAGCACAACAAGCTATTTACAAGATACAACTGATCTGCTAAACAAACTTGAAGGCATAGGAATACTTCCAGAGGGCACCATTTTGGCAACAATGGATGTGGAATCACTATATACTAATATTCCACACAAGGATGGTATAGATGCCTGCAAAACATTTTTGGAAAAGCATGACCTACCATCCCAAGCAGTTACACAAATGATTGAGTTTACATTAACACACAACTGCTTCTTTTTTGGCCAGGAAGTATTTCTGCAACGGATGGGAACCAGTATGGGTACACACTTTGCACCCCAATATGCCAACCTCTTCATGGGAAAACTAGAAGAGGACTTTCTCTCCACCTGCAACATCAAGCCATTGACATACCTCCGCTATATAGATGACATATTCATAATCTGGACAGATACTGAACAAGAACTTATTCAATTTCACAAAAAGTTTCAAGACTTTCATCCCAATATTAATTTAAAAATGAGCTACTCCACCACTTACATCCACTTTCTGGACACAACCATTCACATCAGGGATAATACTATTCAAACCACCATATATCGAAAGCCAACGGACAAACCATCATATCTACGGTATGACAGCTTTCACCCAGACCACACTAAACACTCAATAATCTACAGCCAGGCCTTACGATACAATCGTATATGTTCTGACACTGCTGAAAGGAACCACCACCTCAAAAAACTCAAAACTTCATCAACAGGGGCTACAGCCCCATGATTGTGGATCAATACATTCATGCAGCCACCAGGATTCCCAGAAGTCACCTTCTACATTATAAATAAAAACCTGAAATAAATCGGGTTCCCCTAGTGGTCACATACAATCCACAACTAAGGACCCTCAGAAAAATAGCCAGAGATCTACAGGGTACACTTCAAAAGGACGAGAGGCTCAAAAGCATTTTCCCAGATCCACCACTCCTAGCATTCAGACAGCCTCCCAACCTAAAGTCACTAATAACAAGAAGTGCCTTATTGCACCCCACCAAAAATGGAACATACCCCTGTGGCAAAAAACAATGTAAAACCTGCCCACATATCCTGACTTCTGACAAAATAAAAATTCCGGACACATTAGAGGAATACAGCATCCACGGTCACTACAACTGTTCTTCTTCCAATGTGGTGTACTTAATACAATGCACTAAATGCAAAACAGGGGGACTGTATATAGGAGAGACTGGACAAAGTCTGAGAAAGAGAAATACACACCACTGATTCACTGTGACCAATAAAAAACTGGACAAACCAATAGGAAAACATTTCAATATCCCTAATCACTCCATAAAGGATTTAGGAATTTTGGTTCTTAAGGGCAATTTTAAAACAGATAATGATCGAAAAGTATGGGAATACAAATTAATGGAAACCTTCAATTCTCTGGAGAAGGGACTAAACCTGGGACTTGGATTTATGTCTAATTATGTGGACTAACAAAGGATTGCACCAGGCCAGAAATACCAACATGTCTGGACTAAGAGATCATTTGGAATTCCTTTGATTCTACACTCCAATAATTCAGCCCTGATTTACAATCTAGTTGACCCACATTATCTTGTACCTTATCTGTCTATCTCTTGCAGATCCCCTCGTAAATGACTTTGACACCTCACACACAGTTTGATATTCCTTTTTGTTGGTCATTTGATCTATGAGCTAAATGTTGTATATATACCAGAGAACACCACAGCTTCATTGTAATCAGCTTGAAAAAGGAACTAAAATGTTCTGAAAGCTTGCTATGATTATATTAGTTAGCCAATAAAGGTATCACCTTTATACCATTTTGTAATTTTTTATTTCAAAAGGGTTGCCCAATAACCTATTTGTATATATAATGTGCCTTTTCAATGTTCATTTGTATTTTGCCTGACGAAGGGGCCTGTGTGCTCCGAAAGCTTGCAATTGTTACTTATTCAGTTATCCAATAAAAGGTATCACCAAACTTTTATACATTAATAAGCCAGAAGAGCCCTGAGGAGAACAAATTCAAGATAAATCAGGAACATCATCAAAAGATACTCAGACAATATTAAAGGCTAACATTTAGCCCAGGCAACTTAGAAATGTAATAAGATAATTAGCAAAAACTGTAGTTGAGGATCTGAAAGCAGGATCAGGGAGGAACATTGACTAAAGTCACACTGAAATAATAAATAATGAAATATTGGTTAGCAGACAGTAACAAACTGAAGAACATTCAAACTCCATGCTACAATACCAACTGCCATCGGAAACAGCAATATAGGGACAAACGGATGAGGTAAAACCCTGTTAAGAAACAACCAAAATACAATAGAATAGGAATGGCCTTAGTATGAAATTGATGGGCTCCTACTACAGAGTGTGATAAAAGTTCAGTGAAAATTGTATTTCCTACTCTGTCTTTTTTCACTATATGACTATATATACTAGTGCTTTATACATAAGTTATACATACATTCATACATATATTCAGCTGTGTTTCATTAAGAAAAGAAAGAGCCAAAGGATAGTAATGGGTACCGGTATTGGGTATGGAGCCAGAACATGTATTGTATGTTTAATATTTGCAGTTATGCTGTTGGTACAGCATAACCATCACAAAACAAAAGTGATATTTGTATGCTGCTACTCACCATTCTTAGTAGCAGTCCCTGGTGGTGAAAACTGCTACATGTGAAAAATAGTGGTATTTATGAACAATGAATAAAAGTTCTTTCGCAGAGTTTAACTCAAATTTTATTATATTGTAGAGTTCCGCTACATGAATAATGGGTACCTATGCAAGCACATTTCCTAACAGCGGTGGAAACATTCTTCTGGAGGTAACAGACCCTTCCCAATCCAACTGGATTACGGCTCATGCTGAGACTTGCAAAAGTAAGACAGATTACTGTTTGTGCGCAGTGGCTTAACTACTCCCTGGTGGGCCCCGGTACAGGATGGGCACTTGGGCCCCCCTGTCGGGCCCTTACCTCTATAAATTGCGTGCTGGAGTGATGATGGCATGTGTGCTGTAAAATCTCCCTCTAGCTAACCTCCTGCCATAACCATTTTCGTGGCTCCAATGCAATTGCACCCTCTGCACCCCTGGTAGTTACGCCGCTGATTGTGTGTGTTTTTTCCCCTTTCATTTTGAATCTGTGATTTTTCAGGAAAAGAAGGCTAATACTCAACACATTATTATCCGTTATAGTAATCTATTTTATTTATTAAGGGATGTTTTCAGCAGTACTGTCCCACTGAAAATGAATAAATATGATGTACAGGCCTAAATGTTAAGAGCACTGTACTCATTTTGGCAATTTATATGCCAGCACAGAGGAAAATGATATGCAGTACCTTGTAATACGTTTTCACCTTCTCCTGAGTAAACATCTGAAAACTTTTATCAGAAATGGGCTTGCACACTCAAAATAAATAAAAGATACAGTGGTATGCTAATAAATCTTTTTACTCAATCTCAAAAACATACATAACATGACAAAATTCAATATACAAATATATGCATTGGCAAATAGCATATACATACCACTCTGTATACTATCAGGAAATGAAAAAAGGGAAAACCTACAAGCAGCGGATACACTCGCCAAAATGAGAATCACCCCAACGTTTCGGCGTGAAGCCTTTGTCAAGGGGAATTCTGATATACAGCTCGATTTCTCAATAATATATACCCCATTCAATTATTCATCTCATTACCGCGTTCGCGCGCTTGCTCTCTGCACTTCCGGGTTTGTTTTAACATGCAATTTAATAGTTAATAGATCACCCTTTTAATTACTGTATGTAAAAATTGACAACAGTTGGAGGGACTTACTTGACTAATTGGCAGCCATCATAGAAGAAATTAGGATACAAATGCCCAAACTGGGCTACCTATAGGTGCCTTAGGTGGACTGGAGTTCCACCAACCACACATGAGCAAAATATACAACTCAGACTCTCTTCCACTCATGTAGCATGCATTCCTTCATGTCCATGTGGACAGTATCCATGCCAAAAACTACACATATTGGAAATCACCTCTCACTAAAAGCAGAGCCATACAGTACTTAGAGGTAATGCAGTCTATGGCAAAATATTTTGAACATGGCACTTTCTAATAGACTTACAACTGCCCTGGAAAACAAAGAAATCTTGCACTGCTAGGAATAGAGTCTTTGGGGATATACAAATTGGATATTGTGGTACCAACTGGAGTTGAGACATAAGACATTACCCCTTGGATGTTTTGATTGTTTGACTCACCAGCAAAGATGGTGGCACAGTCCATCAACTTTGATTTCTCTTGACACTGAGATTTGACATGTTATTTACCTAGGTCTCTGAACTGACTATTCATCTTATATTAGTAGACTTTCTGCAGCATTGCCCCCCTATATTGGCTATGTACTTAAATGTTCTTTGGGTGAGGGAGTATATCAAACTAAATCTACAGTTGATAGGGTTGCCACCTGGCCGGTATTTTACCGGCCTGGCCGGTATTTTTGATGGTTGATCTCAATGTTTTTTAATAGGATAAAAAGCTAAATATATAGGAAGGCCGGTATTTTTTTCAAGAAAAGGTGGCAACCCTAACGGTTTATAATATTGCCCCTTTATATATGCTTGTCCACATTGGATGGGTTGCATGACCTGGGGGTATCCCACCCATTGTTCACTCTTCTGGTTGTGGCTGCTAGGATATGCAACTGACTTGAGTTGTAGCAACACTTGGTGCCCACCGCTACAAAGACTTGTAGGCCACAGAGAAAGTTGTGCTCACTGCTACATTTTGAACCATTGGGTGGGGTGCCATGAGTAAGTGAAAGCAACATTATTTAAGCTGGCCAATTACTTAGTGGTCCCTGGTCTGCCCAGTCGTACAATAACTTTCATCTGATTCATTAAGAATTCTACTGCTCCATTGTCCACCACTGGGATCACCTGACTGTAGCTGAAAATTATGGGAGCTACAGAATGGATCTGGCCAGTGATATTCTTAAGATGAAGATAATAGAGAAATCTGGTATAACTTAAAAAACAGTGTTATTTGTTTGTTTGTTGTTTTTTCAGATGAAATTAATTATAATTATATATATATGAATATAAAGGTGCATACATATCGATGGTGTACATTGAAAAATTTGTGATTTTATGTTAGGTGATAGATTTTCTTCTGAGAAATCTTGTCTAAAAATGCCTGGTTTTCAGCTCTGCTTAGACACTACATTAAAAACTGTCAAATAGATATAGAAATAGAAAAATAGAAATATCTAGCATACAGATGCATTATGCAATTTGTAAGCAAGTTTGCGGCTAGTTAAAAAGGAAATATGTAAGCAAACACATTTATATTAAATATGCCTGAACTATATATATTTTAGTATTTAATGTACAAAAGTAATTAAAATAAATTTTGTTCTTACCTTTTTTTCATTTGTACTTAACTGAACAGTAAACAGTTGTTTGAAATATAAACCAAAGCAATTAAGTTAAATTAATAGAATATACCCATGAACTGCCCCTCGATTTACAAAAAAAAAAATCAAGCAATCTGATTATTTTCCTTGTTTTTAAATGAATTGCTCATATATCAACAGCATTGGTAGTTAAACTTAAATCCAAACCATCTGGGCTATTTACGTCATTAAAAAAATACTATATAGGGATATTTTGTATAAATGTGTGTCACAAGAGGGTTATATGTGCCAGATAACAATGACTTAATACTAAGGTGTAAAAGGATAATAGGAAGTAATGTTTGAATTGCTATTTTAACAGCACACATGATATGCCAGGTGTACTGTTGGTCATTATCTGCAAATAATGTTAAGGTCTATGTTAGCTTTAGCAAATTAGGTATAGTATGGTGTTTCTAAGCTACTTGGATTGGACCTTGGTATCCATGCAAATGTTTATTCAGTAGGAACAGTGATTATCTACATTTGGACGCAAAACATTAATCCTTATATTACCTTGATTAAATCAGCAGAACCCCAATACATAAACAATTAATTAAATAAAATCAACAGACCCCTCCTTCTAATACTTGAATACTTGATACTTTACATATTTTATAATTTGATAAAAGGGCATTACATCAGATTGCAAACTTTCCTCCATTTTAGACGCTAAAACTTCTGAATCACTAACCACTATATGATGTAACCATGTATAATTTTATGGATAATAATTCCCTGAAACTTTATTCAGTATCAAATCAGGTGCTATGTACGTGTTTTCAGGATGTTTTCTTTCTCTTTTTTTCCTTTGTCAACTCCCACAATAATTAATACCTTGGGAATAGCTGCTAGGGTTGACCTAGGGTTGGTACTGGTCTACCTAGGGTCAAACTTTGGTATTAGAGTGTTTATTAATTTTCACACATGTTTTCTGATGTCAGTTTAGTTTGTCACCCATGGTTAAACCTGCTCTACAGTGGGCAACAAATCTCCCAAAAGTGACTTACCATAGTATAACATTAAAATGTATTCCTATTAGTTGCAGCAATCTGGATACAATTGTCTATAAAAAAAAATTTACAAATTAAACGAGATCACCATGAGTAATTGGTTTTATCTAAATTCGTGTGAATTCGATTGAATTACGATCGAATTATGGTCGTGCGATTTTATTGCATATTGGAATATGCAAATTTAGCCACTTCGATCATCGAATTTGTAAAATTTGATCATATTGAATAGATCGAATGATCGAATATTTGGTAATTCGACCATACTTCCCCTTTAAAATTTTATTCGACTGCCTACTTTGCCAGATTGAACCTACTGAATTGCAATAGAAGTCTATGGGAACCCCCCCATAGGCTTCTTTTCTAAGTTTTATGTTCGAATAGCAATCGTACGATCGAATGCTTTTTTTATCGAATTATCGAATTATCAAATAGTGTCCAAAGACCTTCGTGTTTTTCTACGATTTTATCGAATTTATATTTGAAAATCATAGAAGGGTCGGCACGTCTTCTTCTGGCGAAAGCTTTTAGTTGCCAAAGTTTTAAATTCAAGTTTTTCATGTTTTTGTGCCTAATATACATTTTTTTTTTTTAAATAATAAACATTCATGATTTTTAGTTTTAATAAATGTCATGGTAAAAATAAGAATTTACACATTGATCAATCAGCTCCCAAGACAATAGGCAGAAGACAGGGCAGTAGTTACTGTAAAAATGAATGGGTGTTATCTGCACTCTAATTTTAAATTTCTTGGTCAAATATAATGCTTTTATATAAATACCTCTTTGGGGCCCTCCTAAGATTATTTTGCAAGGAGGCCCATCACACATTAACATACATTATCATGCCTACCATGTAAAGAAAATGCTTAACTTCACAATCTAAGGCAGACTTGTTACTGTGTGTTTGGCATTTAGACAGATGACCTTCTGTGTTAGCTGACAGAAGCCAAAAGTCTGGCAAAATAATAAATAATAATGCAAAAGTGAATGAAGATGCATTTAGTAAAGGAGTTTTTTCAGACAGCCATTTATCATTTAGAGAGCTGAATGACTAATCAGATGTTTAATTACCAAGTAACAAGGGGCCATTAAAAAAAGTGATAAATGTACTTCTCTGGTTAACTATCCTATAACAAGAGCTCTAAAGGAAGGATTACATTTTGCATACAAACTAAGCTATAAACTAAAGGTTTTATAGACAAAACACAGCTTTTTGGTGATACACTTCATTTAAATCAAATTAGACATATCTAAACCAATAAGCTGTGAAGGAGATAAGGTCCCACATACCTAAATGAACTACGGTAACATAAGGGATAATGTCAACACTTATCAAATGCTTTTATTGTAAAAATCATTAGCAGCAGTACAACAGAATGAAATATCTGTAAATCAATGCGTTCCCACAAAAAGGAAAAAGTGCTGTGATAAGCTCATCCAAGGAAGTGTGCTTTTCTACAAATGAGAATAAAAGTGCTTGCCCAGCTAAACTTTTATTCTATTCTATAAAAAGAATAGCCTAAGCAAATCAGTGCTTTCTGAATAATGATGTAATGCAATTGACATCAGTTAACTAATATGCAGATTGTGATATTGTTTGTCATGTAATGTAACCCTGTGTGAGTCTGTGAAAAAAAGGTTGTGAAAAGGAAGATGAAATTTGAAGCATTAGGATGAGTAGGACCAACTAAAAGGATGTGAACATGGATCACACTTCCCTCACCTGCCTAGGAAGTTATCTATAATGTTTACTTATATATAATCTTACAATTATTTATCTTTAAAGAACTGTGTTATGACATTAGGAGTAGGTCCCATTTGTATTATATCTATCAACTTATTATATATAGGGATGAACTGAAGCTGTAAGCTGTACCCAGAGATGAATAGAAAAATAAATCTAAACAACTGCTTTACACAATCACGTACGACAATTCTAATGGGTACAAGTAACAGGACTGCAAAATGCTTGCATTGAAATCAAGTACAATCAGTGCAGTCCATCAAGATGAATTTTCTAGAAGTATCAGGTAACCTTAATACATGCAGTTTTAAATGGTTTTGAAGGGATAATGCAATTACAAAAACATGATTGTCTTCCAAAAATGTTATAGAACCTGTGGTTTGGTATTAAAAAGTTTTTAAAACATTTACAACTGTAGGCCCCACGTTATTAGCCTTTGGCAGTCTGCAGAGCTGATTGTGGCTTGGGACACCAGTTTCCCATGCCATCCAGTTTCCCTGGATTCCCATCTGTTTGAGGTAGTAAAAACTATCCAAATATTGAGCAGGCACTTGTAGAATCCCATGTAAACAGGCCTTAAGTTTTTTCTGCAATACAGTAATTAATTATAGGCTATTTAGGTCAGAAATTGGATGGTGACAATTTACAATTCGAAGTGTTTAAAAAATGCTTCAAATTATAAAAGTATACAGAAAGAAACATTATTTACAATAAATCAATGTTTATGATTAAAGTCAAGTTAAATTCTAAATACCAGACCACTGGGTTGTCTAGTATGAAGGGTAAAGATCCTTTTTACTTGTTTTTTCAGGGATGCACCGATCCCAGGATTTGGTTCGGGATTTGGCTAGGATTCAACCTTTTTTAACAGGATTCAGGTTCTTACCTTGTCTCATGACTGAAGCACACTTTGTGGAAGTTAGTCATGTTTGTAAGGAGGCATGTGTCAATAGTGAGAACAGAATTAAGTTTAGTATTGTCAATGATTTAAAAATAAAGGAAAACTTCAGTGAGGAAACACTGAAATGGAGAAAGTTAGTAAGTGGTGACTGTTGAATGAGGATCAAACGAAGGAGAACAATGTAAGAGAAAAGGTAACAAGGTGATGATGTAATAATGCGATTGTAATGGGTTAGGTTTTAGTGAAAACCTTTGTGGATAGCTGCCTTTATCCACTGCTGAAGATCAAAGGAGGACTGAAAGTAGAAAAAGTGAGAATGCTAAGACTGACAGGGGTCATCAATCTGACGTTTGAAGTCTACTAAGATAATTGCCAACTTGTCAGTGCAGAGGAAAAATTAGAGAGAGCAGAAACAGGATTCAAAGACAAAAAGGAAGGCTGTAGAGGTCTATAAATAATGGCCATATGTGTAGAGAATGGAACATAACTGCATGCATTTAAAAAATGAAAGAGAAAGGGATATTGATGTGTTTAAAACAGCAACAAACGGAGAGGAGAATGCTTAGACCCTCAGGTTTTTGGAGCGAATAGTGTGAGAGAAAGAGAGACCACGATTATGGAGCATTTTTCATGATACTGTCTTTCTGGGACAAATCAAAGAGATGAATAAAATTAATTAGTTACAAAACAGCTATTTAATAGAACACAATAAAGGAAAGACAGTAAGGGGAAAATTTACTATTATTCCCCAAAATTTGCTCAATCCTACTCGAAATTTGATAAGCATTCGACCATTGAATGCTTATCGAATAGTTTTAGGCTATCATTTTGCTCGATATTCGATTTCTTGATGAATTCGTACGATCGGATACCGATCGTTCGATTTCACAAAAAAAATCATAAAATTTCCTTTGAGCCTCTGAAAAATTCGTATGATTTGAACGATCGAACGATTCGATCATACGAATGGTATTCGGCAGGACTTAGTTTCCATAGGCTTCTAATGCAATTCTGTAGGTTCAATCTGGCGAAGTAGGAAGTCGAACAGTTTTAAAATTTTGATTCCTTCGATCATCGAATGATCGATTTATCGAATATCCGATCATTTGATCTATTCGATCTATTCGATAATTCGGTATTCGATGATCGAAGAGGCCAAATTAGAATATATGAAAAATTCGTACGATTGTTACTTTGATCATTTCATGTGAATTTCGTAAATCTGCCCCAATTGTTAAATTAGAATTATGAGGTAGAGGTGCAAAATAGTTTGGGATAAAAGGAAAGTACTGTAATGGGGTCAGAGACTGATAAGTGTCAGGGCACAGTATTTAGATGTTATCAGAGAAGTAAAAACACTACACAGAGAGAATGTGGGGAACAAATCAAAATGTTTATGCAGACATTGAACAGAATAGGACATTCAAAGAGAGGTTTAATTGTAATATTCCTGAAATTATAAACAAACAGATTTAACAGTAATATGGATGTTGGAAGTAGTTTGTAGGAGCACGTAGTTAGGTAGCAAGTCTTCATACAAGTTTTAAGGGATTATTTATCGTACGATTGTTACTTTGATCATTTCATGTGAATTTCGTAAATCTGCCCCAATTGTTAAATTAGAATTATGAGGTAGAGGTGCAAAATAGTTTGGGTCTCTGTAATGGGGTCAGAGACTGATATGTGTCAGGACACAGTATTTAGATGTTATCAGAGAAGTAAAAGCACTACACAGAGAGAATGTGGGGAACAAATCAAAATGTTTGTGCAGACATTGAACAGAATAGGACATCATACAAGTTTTAAGGGGTTATTTATCAAAGTTAAAATTTTAGAACATTGTGAGCATTTCTAGACCTCAAATGAACTTGAAGGAACTCACAACTCAAATGGTTTCTAATTTAAGAAAACCCAAATGTAAAGAACTTGAATCAGTGTAGTCCTATGTATGGTTTAACTTGAAGTTGCCTCGCGATGCAGTTCCGGGAGATTAGTCACCCGAAGAAGATGTGATACAAATCTTAGCGTGTGTCTCTGCCCTTAAGTCAAAGCTCCCACAACAATGTTTTTCATACCTTTGTAATAATGTGTGTTGTAAAAGGGTACCTTTGCGAGTATCGAGTTGCGAGTTCAACTCTTTACCTCAAGTGATCTCCCATGACAGGGTGAAAAACTCTAATACTCAAATTGATTGAGGTTTTGGGGGAAAAAACACTTGAATCACTCGAATTGATCAAGTTTTCAAGTGAACCCCACCCAAAAAAACCCTCAAACATCACGAAGGCTATTAAAAGGGTTCAAAGGACCTCTGACATTGACTCCTACGTCACTTCGCATAATTTTTAGCATTCAGCATGTGACTGACGTGTATGTCCGATTTTTTTGGTACAAGTGAACTGCGCTGAATGATGCAGGGTGCTGTAGGAATCCTGGAAGTTCTACATTGTCTGGAGGTAGTGGTAGCTCCAGGGTTACTCTGCATCAATAGGTGCAGCAGCACTCAATTCAGAATAGCGCAACTATATGGAATTGCAAGGAGCACATTTTGAGGTGTCAAAAGTGTCACATGTTGTGTCACATGCAACTGACTGTGGGGAGAGTGAATGGACTGAAACTGAATTGCAAAAGTATGTGAGCCCTAAGGACTGAGCAATGCTAAGCACACCTATACAGAAGTGCAAGGAGCTCATTTTGACACAAGTACCTTTAAAGGAATGGTGTTATGAACAACTGTATGCGGGTAAGGTACAGGGGCTGCAACCACTCTCACAGACATACTGTACATAAGTTTTCGTCTTAGATACTTAAATTGTAGCCTATGAAAAATTAAGCAGGGACTGACCCCACTGAATGCTAAGGGAAGGCACCATCCAGTAATACCTAGCATAGACACCACACTAACACTACTTAATTCTACTCGTAAAAGTAATGACTCTTGAAAAACCATGGATTCTAAAATATCAAAACCCTCCAAGATAAGGTTGTGTTTTTATTAAAGTGATTATGCGTTTTTTTATTATTTCCTTTGTTTGGTGAAAGATTTCTTTAATAAAGACATGGTTCTAAAAAATGTGTAAGTTTTATTTTACCTTGTAGGGCTGACAGACAAAGAAAGTTTACAAAGTTTTGGAAATTAATTAAAGCCAGATTCGCTGAAGTCACGAAAACATTACGCAATCAATAGGACTGACTGTAAAATATAAAGATAGGTCAGGTTTCCATAATAATAACAAAACATTTATTGGTTTAGTTTTACTACTTTCAATAACAAATACATATCTTGATTTTCATTAGCCATCTTATTGCGGCTTGGAGAATACAATTTGTTATCATTCTTTCAATAACTAAAGCTTTGCAAAAGTCATTATTCAAAGATATTGGCTTTTCACGCCTAAGTTATTTTGTTTCATTGTCGACAGCCCAAGACTCTCAATAGGAAAAGCTGCTTAGCTCTGGCTCAGAAAAATGTTTCGCTTTATTTCGAGGTACAGTAAAACTAATGAAAACTGTCACTTTAACCTTGAAATTGAGGCCAGTAATTACACCTTGGGGAGAAATATTCAAGCTGATTGCAAAACAAACATTCAATAAAAACCCTTTAAAATATTAGTTTTTTTTTTCTTGGTGGCCATTACTACCTCGTTAAATATGTGAAACTTGCTCATCTATGCATGACGCTCGCAATGTCTACTGATACTTAAATCAAGATGACATTTCTGAAGCCACAGTGATTTGCGGAGTTAATATATTCATTATGTAAATTTAAAAAATGTACAACAAGCCAGGTATAATTCTAAAAATCTTGAAAGGCCTTTTTTCTAGAAACAATTTTTAAGTCTTTTTAAACATTAACATTCCTTATGACATCATTCTAACTGCTGGGCCATAGTCCAGGACACTCAATAACCACACACTTGCATATATTCCTGAAGGGGAAAAGTCTGTTAAGTTTCTTGGATCTTACATCTGCAAATTCATCAGGGAGTCATTAAATATCAGCTAAAAAATCTCTGTTGTAACAATAGCAACAGCTGTTAATGGATCAGACCCAAAATAACCTATCCCAAGAAATTATGAATGATCTTTCCAGTTTTGGAAAAGTAGTTTTTTATTGCTATGGCCTTGTTGCACATGTTTCAGCGGTTAGTTATTGTCTTTGGAAAGCACTATCGCATAAGTCTGATGGAGTAAGTTTTGTAAAAGATGGAAAGGGGTTTGTGTAATCATATTATGTCTATTTAGGTATGGGATTTTATGTTCCCTAAAGTTATCTGAATATAACTTATAGGATTGCCAGTGATAGCTCCCTTCCTGCCAGCTGCTAAAATTCTTTAAGTTTCACTCAAAGAAAAATGCTATTTTTTTGTAAGGAACTACGTATATTGTTGATATTGTTATGTTTTTTTTGCTGGTCTGATCCTTTAAGATTAACTCCAGCGGACCTTGTAACAAGTGCTTTGCTTAAGCCAACTGTCACATTGCTCATACCCCTACAGATACCTTTGTTCTTTCAAAATAAATGTATTGCTCATATCCCTGTAAACTATGGTCATGGATTGATTTACATGTAGAGCAATTATGTTTGTGCATCTGGTGCACAAAAAAATACAATTTTGCCCACAGCAATGTACGATTTCTTATGTGCAGTATGCGAGCCATATGAAAAGGTAATGAAAAACAAATGTGCAGTGGAGTGCTAGTAGTGAAAGGAAATACTGATCCATTGGAAAGTTGTAGGAGAATCAAACCTGTAGAGGAGCAGTGTGCAGAGTGCTAAAATGAATGCAAAATTCAGCAAACATTGACAACACCAATAAAGTTAATTGTTCCCATATATGCTCATACAACTTGAGGTCAAAGCTCCCGTCCAGCCTGGTCTATTGAACTAGCAGCATTGGATGGGAACAACAATGGCCCACTAGAGAACCTGATATCAAGGACATTAGAACCTTAAAGGGGTTGTTCACCTTCAAACAACTAGTTTGTTTCAGATAGATCACCAGAAATGACAACTTTTTCCAATTACTTTCTATTTTCTATGTGTGACTGTTTTTCTGAATATTGCAGCTATGGGAGGGGGTCGTCGACCCTATAAACTGTTCTGAATTGATACATTTAGTGGATAGATTTCTTATCTTTGTCCCTGGTGAGCAGAATGCTGCTGAGAAGTGTATCAACTAAGGGGCAGATTTACTAAGGGCCGAATTTCCGAGGGCTATTTGCTCTCGGATTCAACCTTACTACGATATTCGAATGAAAATTCAATAAAATCGTAGTAAAATTCGTTGGTTTTTGGCCACTATTCGATTTCTCGATAAAATCGTGCGATAGAACGATTTTACGAAAAAATCATAAAAAAATGTTTTATTGTTCGAAAAAAATCGTACGACGAACGATCGAATCGTTCGATCATACGATTGGTATTCGAACATAAAACTTAGAAAAGAAGCCTATGGGGATTCCCATAGGCTTCTATTGCAATTCGGTAGGTTCAATCTCTGTTCAATCTGGCGAAGTAGGCAGTCGTAGAAAATTTTTAGTATTTTAGTAAATGGGCCCCAATATGTTGCAAAATTGTAACACAAAGCAATACAGTGGATAGAGACAGATGCAGAGTAGATAGCACAGTGTGCAGGCAAAACGTCTCAAGCCCAGACTGTATGGCTGTGTGAAGAATCTGTTAGTGCTTGTTCTCATTTATACTGTATAAATTCTTCCTGAGAAACCCCCACCACCAGCTCTACATAGGTAAGTAACAACCTCCATCAAATCTGCACCATGGCAGGCCAGTCTGACAGTGACCTTGGAACAACCTTCCAGGAGTTCCCCTTGTGGGTTTCATACCTGGATGCAATTGACTAAATCCAAACATATTGGACAATTGTGCTGTTATTGATATCATACGTAAAAAAAAGTGATGCTTATCTTGACTGCAAAAACAGTGTAGCACAACTTGGGTGCAATTTACCAAAACCGACGCTAGTTGAAGCGCATGCTTTCTTTAGTGGGTGCCTGCTAATATGTTGGAAACTTAAAAGGAAAATTACACGTTATGGTTAAAGGGGTTGTTCACCTTTGAGATAACTTTTAGTATGATGTAGAGAGCGACATTCTGACATAATTTGCTATTTGTTTTCATTTTTTATTATTTATGGTTTTTGAGTTATTTCGCTTTTTATTCAGCAGCTCTTCAATTTGCATTTCAAGCAGTCTTGTAACTAGGGCCCAAATTACCCTAGCAACCATGCACTGATTTGAATAAGAGACTGGAATGTGAATAGGAGAGAGTCTGAATAGAAGGATCAGCAATAAAAAGTAGCAATAACAATACATTTGTAGCCTTACAGAGCATTTGTTTTTTTAGAAGGGGATGGCGACGCCCATTTGAAAGTTGCAAAGAATCAGACGAAAAGACAAATAACTATAAAACTATAACAAATAAACAATAAAAACCAATTGAAAAGTTGCTTAGAATTGGCCATTCTATAACATAATAAAAGTTACCGTAAAGGTGAACCACCCCTTTAAATAACATGGTGTTTTGTGTTATATCTGTGATTTGTGTGTATATATATATATATATATATATATATATATATATATATATATACACACACAAACCTAGGCTGATGTTTTTCTACTGTTGCTCAAGGTAATAACCTACATTTTTTGCGGACTTACTGTGAGCTGCTCATTAAGCATCTCTTGCTGTCTATTGTTATTAAATCACCTAGACATAGGATCGAACGTTCACCTGGATAATTCTCATTCAAAGATCCCCTTGTGGAGACTTGAGGTGTATTGTACTTGTGAGGGAAAATTTTTGGCAGGCATGTATGCAACATTTTCAGCAGCAAAAAATGTGCTATTGCTATTATAAATTACCAAGCAATAATAGATAGGGATAGTAATACGCTACGTCAAGGAAGAAATTCCATTTATTTCTGTGATACATTGCAATACATAACTTCAGTTCAAAATGAAATATGCATTTTGCATTTGATTTTATTGACAGTGTCTATCCCAGAAGTTCAAAAATGCTGGAACAGATTTCTTATGCTTGGTCCAGATTCCAGTGGAAACATTAAGCGGAGCAGCTTGCTTTCGAAGAATCCATTCACAAAGCAGGTAAACATGAAAGATTAATATTTTTATCATTGTTTATTTATGAAATTCCAACATTTCTCAACTACGTGCAACAGAAAATAGATTATGCAGGAAACACAAAGAAATCAAGCAAGAGGTTGAAGGACCCTGTTTGTGAGAGCTTGCACATATTTATTATACAGAGCTAGTGGTTGTAGATAATTTTCAAAGATATTTACTTGAATAAAAATGATGATATATAAACATAGCCAATAAATTGTTCCTTAGATTATCAAATATTGCTACTATTCTATGTTATTAACACTATATCTCACACAAATATTGGCCAAATTATCCTATTTTATTACTAGAATTCTAGGTTTTATTACGGAAATCTAGGTGTTTGTACAAATGTCTATTAGGCAGTACAGTAAAAACAAAGCAAAGCCAGAAACTCTTTAGATTGAAAAAAATATGCTTTACAATTCAGTTTTCTTAAACTCATCAAAAGGGACACCATCCAGCACTACAATATGACAGGCCCTGCTACAAGCGGCCTATGGTTTCCCCTAATCAAGTTTCCCTAGTGATCCTTTATGGTTCCCAGGAGATGTGTTTTTAGCTTTTGTGCAGAAATGTATTTCAAGAGCTTTGGAATCTAGTGTATAGTCTGCTGACTTCATTAGGGTTTGTCATTAGGAGTAGAGATGGGAGATTGTTTACAGCACCATTGCACACATTCCACCATCTAATTAAATGTAATTACAGTAGGTATATTCATTTTATGAGGGGCAGTTTTTGTTGCAAGCTACACATTTCTTTTCATAATACTGACATCGCCATTGATGTGAAATGTTCTAAACAAGATTCATTTATTATGTTACACATTTCTGTAAAAAATTTAATTCTCTATGAATCAAGGCCCACAATTCCAACTTTTTTCAAAATGAAATTCAGAAGTGATTTTACATTCTGTTAAATTAAACAGGAAGGGGTAGGACCTTTATTATCAGAGGGGGGTCAGCTGGTTGATGAGAACAAGCAAAAAGCTCAGATTCTGAATGAATACTTTTCATCATTATACACAAATGAGGAACCAGCTAATAAAGGTTTCCTTGTTAAGCCCCAATTCTAATACATCCAATGATGCATGGTTCACACATGAGGAAATTCAAAAGAGACTAGAAAATGTTAAAATAAACAAAGGTCCAGGGCCAGATGGGATTCACCCCAGGGTAATTAGCGAACTTAGCTCTGTGATTGCCAAACCTCTGGCGAATTGCTAATGTGGTGCCGCTATTCAAAAAGGTATCCCATTCTCAGCCTCAAAACTATAGGCCAGTTAGTCTGACGTCGGTGGTAGGAAATCTTCTTGAAGGATTAATAAAGGATAGGATACTACATAGCAAATAACAATACTATGAGTTTGTGCCAGCATGATTTTATACGTAATAGATCTTGCCAGACTAACTTAATTTCCTTTTATGAGAAGGTAACAGGGACCTCGATTCTGGGATGGCAGTGGATGTGATTTACTTAGACTTTGCTAAAGCATTCGATACAGTGCCATACAGAAGGTTACTGGTTAAATTAAGGAATGTTGGCCTGGAACATAGTATTTGTACCTGGATAGAGAACTGGCTAAAAGATAGACTTCAAAGAGTGGTGGTAAATGGAACATTTTCTAATTGGACCAGTGTTGTTAGTGGGGTACCGCAAGGCTCTATACTGGGTCCCTTGCTTTTCAACTTGTTTATTAATTACCTTGATGTGGGCATTGAAAGTACGGTTTCTATTTTTGCAGATGATACTAAATTGTGCAAAGCTATAGGTTCCATACTTCCATGCAGGATGCTGCCACTTTGCAGAGTGATTTGTCTAAGTTGGGAAACTGGGAAGCAATCTGGAAAATGAGGTTCAATGTTGATAAATGCAAGATTATGCACTTTGGCAAAAATAATATAAATTCAAGTTATACACTAAATGGCAGTGTGTTGGGAGTTTCCTTAAGTGAGAAGGATCTTGGGGTTTTTATGAATAAATTGTTTAATTCTGGGCAGTGTCATTCTGTAGCTACTAAAGAAAATAAAGTTCTGTCTTGCATAAAAAAGGGCATAAACGCAATATAACATAACATATCTATCTTTATAGATCCCTAGTAAGACCTCATCTGTAGTATGCAGTGCAGTTTTGGACTCCAGTCCTTAGGAGGGATGTAAATGAGCTGGAGAGAGTGCAGAGACGTGCAACTAAACTGGTTAGAGGGATGGAAGACTTCAATTATGAGGGTAGACTGTCCAGGTTGGGGTTGTTTTCTCTGGAAAAAAGGTGCTTGAGTGGGGACATGATTACACTAGGACACTATAGACAAATAGAGGATCACCGCACCAGAGGCCACCCCTTCAGACTAAAAGAAAAGGACTTTTATTTAAAGCAGTGTAGCTGCTTCTTCACGGTGAGGACAGTGAGGTTGTGGAATGCATTGCCGGGTGATGTTGTGATGGCTGATTCTGTTGATGCTTTTAAGAGGGGCTTGGATGATTTTTTGGACAGACATAATATCAAAGGCTATTATCCACAAACCTGGTATCCTGAAAGCTCTGAATTACTGAATGCCTGTCTCCCTTGAACTCCATTTTATCCAAATAATTAAAATATTTTAAATTCATTTCCTTTTTCTCTGTAATAATAAAAAAATATCTTGTACTTGATCCAAACGAAGATATTAATCCATTTAATGTTTAAATTATTTTCTACCAGACTTAAAGGGATAGTTTATAATTTAATTCTTCATAAAAACATGCCTATATGTCCTTTAGACTATTTTCCTCAGTGTGACTTCTTTCTATGTAAATTGGACATAGGTCACTTCTCCTTTAAGAGAGTGTTAGCCTCCGACACGTTCTTATGGTCCCTTGGGGCTTGTCACTCAAAGCTTGCAAGGCGGAAGTTACATTCTTGACTGACAGGAAGAATCTGGCATAGTTAAATGGTGTTGGCCACTTATATTCCACAACATCAAGATTTACAGCCTCCTTATCACAGTGCTACTTCTTTGTTTCATGTTCAGGTATGTGACTATACAATAACAATCCTCCAACACACTGCAAAACTCCTCTTCTGCACCACTCTGTGCTGCTTATTTTTTAATGGTGCTTTTAACTTATTCTAATCTAGAAAGAAGCACAAAACGTAGCATTAGGAAGCCAGTACAAAAGTAAAAAAATTTGGAAATTTATTTAGTACACATTAAAAACCTCCAATTATAGCAGCATAGCTAAGATCCTGGCTGCCCGCTTGATGCGTTTCGTGGCTCCCCGCCACTTCATCAGAAGCTGCCGACAGCCTGCCCCCACCTTACTTAAAACTATGTAACTACACCTTCTGTAAAAGTTAATCCTGTAAGTGCAACAGATCCCATGAATAATCCTATGAATAATCACCTTACAAACTATCACAGTGTTATCCCACTATAGGAAACAAAGTCCCCCCCAGTTAAGTAACATTATTACAAATTAATGCAATAAACAAACCAATTGGACTACTGATTGTATCACAAAGTAATTTCCTCATTTTAGTAATACATTATTTCATATAAATTACTGCATGATATGAACCATCCTAGGAGCCCTTTTCTACATTATACCATTATCCAGAGAATTATGTTATTAAGATAGAGGGAAAATCCTCATATCAAAATTTGTCAAGACGCCACCAACAAACAAACATGGGAGCATATCATTATCATAAACGCAATTAACTAATCTACCTATTACATTTAATAAAAACATGATATTTCCCATTCCCTGTTCACATCTCTGTAGACTTCTGTAGTTTTCAACTGATGAATCCAATATGCCTCTCTTAGCATCAATTTCCTATTCAAATCTCCCCTTATATCAAAACGGGGTTCATCTATAATTTGAAAATGTACATTCATGACTCCTTCATGTTTCTCATGGATATGTCTTGCTACTGCAGATTTTAAAATTTTCCTACCTGTTGTGTTTGGTAGCCGAGGATTAGGAGAGTAGAACAGTGCTTTATTAGCAGGTTCATGCAGCCATTACATAACAACAGTAAGTCTTACTTTCACTTTCAAGCTATACAGAAAGTCCTGTGTATGCAAAGTGCCACCTGCAGGCCATTTGTATAAACACCACACTTCCCAAAGCTGAATTATGTTCCAGAATGTGTGTCCCTACTTTCTTCACTGTTTTTCCTACATACTCGGAACCACACAAACATGTCATGAGGCAAACCACACCTTTACAAATTCATATGATACTTTCAAAAATTGCCATGATTTACATATCATTCTGCCACACTTATAGTTACCCCTTATACCTCCTTACACTAGTTTGTATAGGCCGCATCTCTTTACCATAAGTTGTACAAAAACAGACCGGGGATTAATATGTCTCTCCTCTATAGATATAAACTTCTGAGTATTGTTCTCTCTTTTGGACAGTAATTTACTGTATTCCTGTCCAAAACTTAATTATTCTAGCTCTATGTGGATTGGTAACGTCAAAAATGTGAACCATCCCATATAAAGGTTAGCATAAGTGGGGGCAAATGATGCCCCACATTTCTGTAAATAATAATATCCATCGACGCGAAAAATTGTTTGATCTAAGTAGAAATTCTATGGACAGTAACAAAAACATTGACTGTATCTCCGTAAACATACAGTATGTCCTGTATTTAACCAGAACTGAACTGCTTCAATGTCATTATTATAATCAATTGATGAGTATAGGGCCACAACATCCATCCTAAACCATCGATAAGTGGCCCTCCACTTCATATCTTGTATCTTATTAATGCACATAGAGGTATTTGGGAGTTGCTCTACCAGGGGTCTCAATAATTTATCCACATAACACGACAAACCTTCCCCCAAGGACCCTATTCCAGCCACAATAGGTCGACCTTTAATTTTTGTAAGAGACTTATGAACTTTGGGTAGCACATGGAATACTGGAGTCACCAGGAATTCGCACTTTTGGCCTTCCCACTCTTTCAAAGACAAAATGCCTTTATCTAATCCCTCAAGCAATAGGATCTATAGCTCCTTCCTACATCTTATAGTGGGGTCTTTATGTAGGGTAGTGTAGGTAGCCACATCCTTCAATTGGCGCATTAGATCAGTTTGATACATCACTACATCCATCACTAACACTGATCCCCCCTTATCCGTCTGTTTAATAACCACCTCTTGTCCCAAATCAGATTCATTTCCTACGCGCCATGATGAATTACCTGGATTTGAATCTCCATCCCCCTTTCCTCCATTTTTTCCGTTGCTGCGAGTTCTCATCACATCCTTCTTCGGGGTAGATAGATCCCTTGAATTTTGAATTCGATATATCTCGCCACCATCTCTATATCTGCCCTTAAAAAAGATGAAGAAGAGGGTCCATGGTCCTCAAACTGCACCAGACTTCAAGATGGATTGCGGGGTCTGTCTCTGTATAGCCGGTCTTCTGTTGTCCATGTATTTAGGGGAATAAGCATAATCATTATTAGATCTCCATTGATAAACTTGGCCAATCTCATAGTCATGCTTATCCCTTTGAAACGTATCTCTCTTATTAGTTTGATCACATATTCAGATTGCTGCATCTGTCGTTTTAAGGACTCATGCATTTGTTACTGTGATCTCACTTTGTAGTTTGGTTAGTTCCTCCTTACTGTACTTAATTATAAGCTTAATTAGCCACAATCAGTTAATATAGCATTCCAAGCCAGAGTGAATTCCAAGGGTACCTCTGTAAATGTGAGATACCTTTTAATCCTTAAACCACACATTTAATTTAATTCTCCAGTGAACTCGAGTTCCACCACAAACGGATCTCCAATTTCATTCTTTGGTCCAAGTTACGGATAAGAAACATCGGATCCATTAGTCCCTCAATATTTGTAACCTCTGCAAAGACCAACTCAGCTTGTCTTTTTCTCTGTTGATCCGCCTAAGATATTAGGCAATTATGCGCTGCTTGTAACAATTGGCAAATGTGAAAAGTATATTCATATACTATCAAGTAAGTCCGGGTGCTACACCACTACGGGATATATATTTTAATGTAAGCTGGCCATAGATGTAAAGATACAACATCGCCAAATGAGCAAATCTTTCCCCGATATGCCAATAACTGGCAGGGCTATATCGGGCTAATCCGAACGTTCAGCCCTATGGCCGAACGATCGTATTACGAAAAGTCCAATGATCTTCCCATGGGTCGGGTGGAAGAAAATCCGACCTTCCTGATCAATATTGTGTCCAGATATCGGTCGGGAAGACCCGTCAGACGGCCCCATACACAGAAAATAAGCTTTCAAATGGGTCTAAACGACCGATATCGGCAGCTTTATCTGCCCGTGTATGGCCAAATTTATTCTGCCTTAAGGTGGCCATACACGTAGAGATCCGCTCGTTTGGCGATGTCGCCAAATGATCGGATCTCTCCCCAATATGCCGACCTTGAGGTGGGCGATATCGGGCTGATCCGATCATGGGCCCTAGGGCCCAACGATCAGATCAGAATGGCACAGATAGGGGTGGTAGGATCGTGGGACCGCATCAACGAATAGATGCGGCCGCGATCCGACAGGATTTTTAATCCTGCCCGATGGACATCTGGCCGACTTTCGGACAGCTTTTATCGGCCCGTGTATGGCCACCTTAACTTGATTATGTGTTGCCCTTGTCTGCTTGTCTTCCCTGTACAAACAGAATTATATGTGCCAGGACAGCTTAATGCAAGATTAATCTTTTAACCCCCAGATCTTGAGTAGATTGACTTAGTGCAGGAAAAAGCAAGCATACAGGAAAGGGACACGCATAATGTATAAAACCTAATAAGAAGGAATGAGCCAAAAACACCAAAAAAGACAGAGGAAGCTTATATTTTTTGCAGCAGTGGGTGTGAGATAAGAGAGGCTAACCCCCTACAGGAGATGAGGGGAAGTGGAGTGTTTTTTAAAACAATATATTTCACTAATTTATGGGTTTACATCAGTACTTTTGGGATTAATAGTTGCCATCAAAGTAGAGAACTAAGCACTTTAAGGTATAAAGATCCAAATTATGGAAATATCTGTTATCTGGAAAACCCCACTCCCAAGCATTCTGGATAAAAGTTCCCATACCTGTACTAAGAAGTATCATAACAGCCCTGCATTTTCATTACAGCTGAGACAATTGTCTTTTACAGCAAAACAGAGAGTTCATCAATAGCTGCCAGTGATTTACTTCTGACTTTATGGACAGCATTGAACAATACAATACAATAATCAGCATTAATGGATCTTTGCCTTTCCAGATTCCTCAATACCATTACGTAAATGAATAACTCCAATTTTAGATTAGAAGCGGATTTGCAGATGTTCCGTGAATTGGTTCTCAGTCTTTTTCCGAATAGAAAACTAAGAGGCAGGCAGATGTTTGGGAAGATAAAGTGCATCATAATGGTATGCATTGTTCATTAATGCTGATTCATTTATTCCAGAAATATAGCAAATTTGCAAATTAAGCAGTCTTTCACATTTCCCATACATTCTGAGCATGAAACTGATTCTCTTTGCATTGCCCTGCTGTGAGCTCAGAATCAGAACAGCTTATATTTCAAAATTTTTTGTTTTGTTCCTGTGTACAAGTTGCCAACAACTGCTGGAGAATCATAACCCGTGCATTTCTGTTTAACAGTATCAGTACCCATTCCCTATTCCTTTTCAAATATGTTTTTAAGACCTTTCTGATAAATTTTGATGGTTATGTACTCAAATCTTTCGGGGTTTATTAAAGTCTAATGCAAGAAAAAGGCCTGAATCCAAAAATCAGCCATTTCAGACCTGTTGTGTAAAAGTCAGTGGCAGAGATTCCTATTCTAAATTGAAGGTATTGTGGTCTGTGCTGGGTTTAGCCTGAAAATCCAATCATTTCAGTTTTTTCAGGCAAAAAAAAAGAAAAATCCAAAAGAAAAAGTAAAATTTTCATACTTTTTTCGGGGGGGGGGGGGGGGGGGGGGGGTGTTTCCCTGAACCAATTCATTCAAGCTTTTGAAATAATAGATAAAGTCAAATCGGGTATGGGAGTTTGGTTGTTTTTTTATTAAAATAATTAGATAAATTAGAATTTTAACCCTCTTAATGTTAGATTTTAATGGTATTGCTATCAGTGCAGTTAACATGCTTAAAACAGAAGAAACCATCTACAAACAGGAGGTTTAAGAGGTTTACTCAATAAACACAGAAAGCAATGTAATTGGTTACCTTGTTTAAAAACTGAAGGCTTCTAAACACAAATAAATAAATAATATATGAGCTATTTCAATTTAATTGGAGTTTAAAGACTTATAAAGGACATTATCATCTTACTAACATAATTGCATATGGGTGTATACACATCATTCAACCTAAATTAATTGTTTCCAGTGTTTGCCGTGTTATAAACGTTGTAGAAAAACTATGTAACATTTTTTCTTAGAGCGACTACTGCCGAAAGCAATGTAAAATAATGGTGTAAAATTATACATGGTGATAAATTCAGCACTTATTTTAACATCTTTTTACACCATTTTTTTAGTCAAATTTTGTTCTACAAGGCATAATAAATATGCCCCTTAGTGTCCCACATAAAAACTTGGATGCACTGAATAAGAGCCTTTCTTGCAGAACTGGAATTCAACCAATTCTGATTTCTATATAAAGTTCTTTACAGAAAATGCAATATGTTCTGACAGATCTCCAAACCATCACATACTGTATATCTAGAAAATTGATGGATATTTACCATTAGGACAGATAATCTTCTATCCAACAGGACTACAGGATTATCTGACTGAATGGGTCCCAGACTTGCCATAAGAGCCCAGATGGTCAAGCAATATGGTCAGAATCGACCAAAGTTGCCCTCATACTGTATAAAAAAGCTCTTTACTGTCCACCTGAATGATTTCACTGCACTGGTAAAACTGGTGTGTTTTTGCTTCAGAAGCACTATTTCACTATTAATGCTGTACAATAGGTTTAGATTAGGGATGGGCGAATTTATTATCCAGCCGCAAAGTCGCTACGAATTCCCTACGATTCACAGCCGGCAAATAAATTCACAAAACACCCACAAAAATTTGCTCTAATCACTAACTATCACTAATAGTCTCAGGCTTACACATAGAATAAAAACCAATGTGGGTTGTGTGTCTCATGTTTATATGTTAACCTTTGAAAGTATTCGTTTAGCAAATTTTTCTCCAATTCGCGAATTTTGCTAGAACTTCCTGAATTTTCCGGCGAAGCGAATCTGCCTAGATTCGCCCATCACTAGTTTAGATTAATGTTTAACACCTATTGTATTCCACAGGTCTTATTTGTTTTCTGTTATATAACCTATGTCATTAGCCTTATTTTAATTTGAAAGGCTACCCTCAACCTTTTTATATAAACTATAGTAGTATCTAGTAGAAGTAAATCCAGAGCAACTGGACTTGTTGAATAATCATTGAAGATGTTTCACTACTCATGCAAACTGCTTCTTCAGTGCAACTGACTGGTAGGGGAAATCCTTGGCATATGAATGTTTCCAATACTCCGATAATAATCACAATGGGGCAGTGTAACTATCTAGAGATGTGACAACTGTAACTCACAGAGGTTGTGAATGCTGTATAGTTATTATGATAGAATTACCAATGTGTCATGCAACTCAAAGAGACATGTGTTACCTGTGAGAGTTGCATGAATGGAGATGTGAAGTTTTGTGAAACTGCCGGGGTACAGATGTTTCTATAACTTAATACAAATAGCTTCTTTACACCTCATTCAGAACAGCAGTCTTCTCTGTCCAAAATGTGAACATTGGTATCTTCAAAGGAGTATCTTTTAGGGGTAGAAAGACAACTGTGTCTTACCCTGTAGAATTTGCCCTCCTTTTCTGAGCCATCCACATGGGGAGCAGCTATTTCATCTCCCCATACAGTATATAGATCTGTGCACTCTTTGCTACACTGAACTGCATATTCCACATTGCTTTGTTTCTCTTTTGGTGTTGAATCCTTTGGGTGTACCAGTTTTTGTCTCTTGCTAAGTTTGAAAAAATCCTTCTGAATTTCTCTGACATTCCTGCTCCACATGGAATGACTATGTTCTGCCTACTATGTTGCTGTTTTGACAAAGGCCCAGTCTAAGTATCCACAAGTTTTCAATGACCCTCTGATATGTTTGTCCTTGTCTTTGGATTCTGTAACAGTTGTCACACTTTCAGCCCTGTGGTTCTAATGACCTTTCTTGTGTTCCAACGGGTGGTGGGAATCAAACAACCGATATTGATCAATATAAGTCGGTTTTCTGTTTTCAAGTTACCCCCCTCTTGGATGAATATCAAACAGTACAAAAATGCAAGTTTGTTTTCTTGGATATCCTCTCTGGTGAACTTGATGTTATAGTCCACAGAGTTAAAGGGGTTGTTCACCTTTGAGTTAACTTTTAGTATAATGTAGAGAGTGATATTCTGAAACAATTTGCAATTGGTTTTCATTTTTTATTATTTGTGGTTTTTAAGTTATTTAGCTTTTTATTCAGCAGCTTTCTAGTTTGCAGTTTCAGCAATTTGGTATCTATGGTACAAATTACCCTAGGAACCCTGCATTGATTTGAATAAGAGACTGGAATATGAACAGGAGAGGGACTGAATAGAATAATAAGTAATAAAAAGTGGCAGTAACAATACATTTGTAGCCTTACAGAGCATTTGTTTTTAGATGGTGTCAGTGACCCCCATTTCAAAGCTGCAAAGAAACAGAAGAAAATTGCAAATCATTAAAAAACTATGAGAAATAAATAATGAAGACCAACTGAAAAGTTTCATAGAATTGGCCCTTCTACAATATACTAAAAGTTAACTTGAAGGTGAACCACCCCTTTAATGTGTTAAAGTGTTATCTGTATACCTGAACCAGTGACTTGGTGTACTTCCCTTGAATTTATGCAAGGCCCTCCCCTTCTACTTTCTTCATGTACAAGTTTCCCACAATTGGAGACACTGGAGAACCCATTGCACCCTTATGTTTCTGTCTGTAGAAGTGGTCCTTGTATTTGAAGTATGTGGTGTTTAGGCACAAGTCTAGCAACAAAAATATATATGGTTAGGGCAGCACTCCGTTCTACTGCTGAGGGCGTTATCTTGCTGTAGTCGACTTCTTACAGTCTCAGTTACCTCTGTAGTAGGTATATATGTGAACAATGAAGTGACATGATATGACACCATTGACTCTTCTGCCTCTAATTTTACTCCATGGATTTTGGTGACAAAGTCTTTGGCATTCTGAATGTGGTGAACTGTTTTGCCTACTAATAAAGGTAAGATATTAGCCAATGTTGTAAGTCACCGAGTTGACTTACAATAGGTCTGAGTAGGGCTCCTTCATTGTGTATCTTGGGGAGTCCGTATAGGCATGGGGTGGCTTCTCTGGGGTACAGGCGGTGGTACAAGGCTCAATTGATGGCTTCCTCCTTTTTAAGTTGTTTCAAGCAATCTATCACTGCTTGTTGGGTCTCTCCTTAAAGGGCATATATACTGTATTGATATCACTGATTAGCATGGTTAATTTGATGTGTCAGTTGTGTTGAGCACAACAGTTCATTGCCCTGTATCTGTTGGTAGGGTAGTAATGATAGGGTATCTTGTGTAATAGGGTCAGACGGTGGTATCTTGATAGATGATTATGTGGCTGTGATGAGCTCAACCACTGGGATGCGTTGTGTTGTCACTGCTTAGTTTAAACCCTTGGCTAGCATATCCTTTTCTGGCTGAGTAAATATCCTATCTGACAGGTTCTACCCCCCACATACTGTATCATTGGCCTTGTTGGATGTTTCATCTTCCTGCCTCTGAGTTCACCATATTTCACATATCCATTCATGGAACTCTCTCTTTGAATTGCATGAAACATTGCTAATTCTATCACAGTAACTATGCAGCATTCACAACCTCTGTGAGTTTCATTTGTCACATCTCTGGATCGTTAAATTGTACCATTGCTATTAGATTATTGGAAGAGTTTACCCTTACCAGTCAGTTGAACTGAAGAGCCTGTTCGCATGAGTATGACTATCTTCAATGATTACCCAGCAAGTCCAGTTGCCCTAAAGTTACTTCAACTAAATATACCATGACCTAGATGAATGATAACCTTAATAGACAAAGCATAGTAGTGTTTCTGAAGAAAACATTCCAGTTGGACGAGGGCAGGGCAACAGTACATTATACAATGTAGTTTCATTATTTAAAAACACTTTAATTGTTTGATTAGAAAGTGAAAAGTAGAATGGCAGATTTCTAGTAATACAAGGAATATATAAGCAGATACCAAATGAAATATAACAATAGTCATGCTTCCCTTTTCTGCAGTTTCTTGTCCAAACATTATCCTAGGTTTCCATTTTTGCAGGTGTTTTATGTCCTATGACAACAAAATAAATTGCAATTGAGTCTGCTGTCTTTATCTGCCTTTTTATTGCATTAAAAATTAGACCATAAGTAATTAATTCCAAAACAAAATTAAGACATTTTAAGGTATGTTGATAACCATAATTTGTTGGGCATTGTATGATTTGAATGACAACACAGGAAAAGGCAAATAGGCATGGACAGTTATGTGACATGGCCCTTTTTTGATTTACACCCAATTTTGGTACCTGCATTGCTATGGATAAGTGGCACAACCTCTCTGGGTACATTCACCTAGTTGGATTGGGGTGAACTTAAACAAGTGACCCCATTCAAAATATAAAAGTTATTACAATCAGGATATCAGTAAGCAGGTGACTCTATTTAAATGTTAAAAAATATCTTATACATATGCATGCCCTGGGATTTGACCAGAGGCCTGTCTCATTAGCTCTGTGGCTCAGTCCTCTTCCAGAGCAGTTCTCCACTAAATTAATTCTAATTACCCTAGTGGGCTTTATTCAAATTGAGGCCCTTCAATTATTTATCTTCTCCAGCTGGGTACTGGGATCCTGCTGCATTCAATTCATTTCCCCACCAGTTTGAGGCAGGTTCTCCTCATTCTTGACTCACAGATCACGATTTGCCCTTTAGTTTTCTGCCATTCTGTGACAACTGAAATAAATGCAGTTGCATGCAAGATGGCATTGCCAACCAAGAGCTTGATGTGGGTCTGTGAATTCTATAGAGGGTTATGGGTCAGTGACTCTTCGCCTATCCACAAACATTCTACTTAAGTTAAAATGTGTTAAAGATTTTATTCTATAGCTAAAAAAAACAGAAATAGATCATTCTGAAATTCCACTGCTCATTTCTAAAGTTATATACCTGAACAGGACAAAAAGAAAGAGCTGACACAAGCAAAGATTTCTGCTGGCCTAGTGCAGAATTTTCATATTTATCAGAATTGAGTACAATGTCACATTCCACCTTGAACACAGAAGAATGATCTATGACACTTACACTGACAGGGCACAGTTCCATCAAGAAATAATTCTGATAAAGACATCTGTGCAACATACATTAAATTCCATTTATTCATTAATACACTTATCACATTTGCCAAGCAAATGAGTCCCAACTAATTACTTGGAGGCTGGTCAGGCTTATGTGTAGTTTGCCCCACTCAGCTACCAGCCTTGCACCAATAAGTGGTTTGTCATTATAACAGTGTGTCTGTAAATACCTAGAAATCTAGGTAGCTATTAATTAACCATTGCTTTTCACATGCATACTTCTCCTTCCATGTCCCTTGTTGTGCATTTTGGATAGGCAAAATAAAGACATAATTATATGTACTTGCAATATAACATGTACTCCAATTTGAATGGCTACATACTACTTTCCTCCCATTTTTCCAACTTATCTCCTGTCATCTGAGTTCTGTCAGATCAGCTCCTCTTGCCTCTGCATATCTTTTGCATGCCTGGAATATTCACATAAACTAAGAATTAACATGATTGAGGTTAGCAGTGGGGGCAGGGGTAGGTGATATAAATCATAGTGAATAATACTTGGTAACCTAAATAGAATAAAGTTACCAGTTGCACTAAAAAATGTATGTACGAGCTCATACGAAGAGTTGGAAAGGCTTAGTAACTTTTATAAGCATTTAAAGCTGTGTTTACTTAGAAATGGAATATTATCACATCGCTAAAAGGTATGTTTCATTAAGTAAGTAAGCACAAATAATTTAACAGATTTTTAGCTGCCCATTACAGCATAGAGTTGAATTTGAGACTGCGCTGGGGCAAGACGCAGAGAGGGAGACGGAGGGAGGAGAGCGCAGAGTGAGGAAGACGGAAGGAGGGGAACAGGGAGAGAGGAAGCTGGAGGGAGGGGACGCACAAAGGGAGGTAGGGGACGCACACAGGCAGGGAGATGGAGGGAGGAAACACAGGGAGGGAGGGGAAGCAGGAGCAGAAAAATTTTATGGTGCCCAGGGTTGTGGGGTGCCCACTAGTTGGCTATTTGCCCAGGGCCCACCAAGGCCTTAAAATGGCCCTGCAATGATGCCATCATTTCAAGCTGCCTTTGGATTCTTCACTGGCTTTCTGCTGTAGATTACAGTAACTAGTAACTTAAATGAGGCATGCTCATGGGGTGCAAAGTCTTTAAGTTTGTGGCAGTAAATACATAGAGATACTTAATACACATATTTGTTTATATTAGGGCTGCCTGTCTGAATGTTCATTAACTGACTAATTGGAACATCCACAGTAACTTTCAGAATCAGTACTATTTTATTATTATTTAATGGCCTCCAACTACCATATACCTAAAAGATAATTTTGTTGGATTTGTCACTATACTTTCAGAATTAATATTTGACCAAGAGATAATGTAATGTATGTCATAATAAGAGACCTATTATAGAATCTTATTGATATATACAGATAAGTGTATATATATATATATACATATCGGTAATCTTGTTCAAGCTTATAATACAATTTTGTTTTTGTGTTCCCCTTTAAGTACACAAATGAATTTTTTTACCTAGGAGCAAGCCTCCCTTTAAAATAGGCATGGTGAAGAATTGAGAAGCACAACACTTATCTCATTAAGCTTTCTCTTTATTTTTTTACTTTTGCACAATTAATCTCTTATCCTGTCAAAGTGTCACATTTTCACAGATATTTGCTTTATACTACAATGTTGCTTATTTACATGTATGCAAATTAATTAGTTTGGTTGACCCACAAATATACACACTATAAAACATAAAAATGCAGAATCTTTAATGTTCATTTGAAAATTTCAATAATCTCGTACAGGCAAGTAATGTTGGAAGCAGTTACATCATCATTCTGCACAGCTGTACTGTCCCAAAAAATGAGGTCAAGGGCTAATTTCTTCTGGCTTTAAAGTAGATGAAACCTCTAGAAAATATTCTGTTACACAGTGAAGCGAGCAAGAGGCTGCAGCTTCAGTGACAGCCTTTCATCAGGATTTATTTCTCCTAGGTTAAACAGTGTAAAATATTAACCATCATGACAAAGTGATTTTGCATCTCATGACTTTGATTGCACTTTATAGGAATCTCTTTGCAAATGGAAGATTTTCTGTTAGCATAAGGGCCATATTAGTTGCATTAGGTTTTTAAACAGTGCCGCAGGATACCCTCCATCATTAGTAAGACATTGTTTACACTCAGTATAGAAGTGCACAAAAAATGTGTTAATCTTTTAGTTACTGCCAAAATGCTTATCAGCCGACACTCACTAGTCCTTGGAGTAATGTTTTTTCAACTGTTTCTGGTGCACATCTGGCTCTTATGTAGAGATTTCTAGTAAAATATGGTTTTATTTAATTTTTGTACAAATATCATGAAGTGCCATCTAGGTGCATTTCATATCTAAAAACTATGTGCGGTATAATAATTAAAATATTAGTTTTTACACAAGATATATTGGCCTGCATTGCCTTTATTTTTAATATTCTTTTAGCCATTTTCTAAATAACGCTACTTTATTAGTACAGTATTACCATTTATGCAGATAATACATTTTTACTACTGCAATGGATATATCTTGCACTACCTCCCTATGGACCATTTATTCATGCACTTGGACCAGTCATTCATGATCTGGGAAACTGACCTTAAGTGAAGACAAATTGAGTGTTGGAAAATTAATGTGTGGACGGATAAGGATGATCAAGAAAGCTAGACAGAGACAGGAGAAAAGAAGCACAGTGATAGTTTGAGTGTAAAAATTCTGGCTAAAGTTAAGAACGCTGTTGTATCTGAAAGCCCCAAAAGTGTGTATTCTTATGTACACTCAAAACTAATTAATGGACATAAAGAATATCAAAATATAATTGGCAACCAGGTAAAGTTGAGGTGGAAAAAGAATGAGCAGATAGTTGGTCTGCCAAGCATGGCCCATTCAGCCTATTCAGACTGTCCAACAGAGCAGTCTTTTCTGATAGAACAAGGAACTAGTATATATTATTTTTTACTTATCTATTTGTAATATATAAAAACATGAATAACGTTATGTTTAGTGATCTAAACATTAGGTGATATAATGTATTCTGATTGATGCTTAGAGGCATATTTTTATGCTGTGCAAAATGAATTGTGCCAAAAAAAAAAACCTATGTGAAAAGCTGTATAAAATAAATGGAAAAGTTATCAAGGTGTGTTGTATTTTACGCCATGGGAATGCCAGATTTGCCGCCATTATTTTACATTGCTTCAGGTGGAAGTCTCTGGTGATGTGTGGCTTATTATCCCTCTGTTTTTTACACCACATCATAAACATGCCCCTTAGTGTCACTTAAGCACCACTTGTATCAGATGGAATATTAATTTATAAATTATGTGCTGCTGTTTTAAAATAAAAAGCAGTTTCAGCTCTCAGATATGACCATCTACCATATAGAAGAAAAGTTCTCAAATAGCAGTATTTCATGAATACAAACAAATACTAACAGTAAATACAAAAAACTAATAAGTATAAGTTGAAAAGGGCATCACATGCTACACATATTATGTTTATGTAGAGGAGAAACATTTTATAATACAATCTGGTTTGGGGTTATAACTGTGTTTCTCCTATACAGATACTTAACTAAAATTAAATTACACAACACAAATATTTAAAAATATGTTTATTTCTGGGCTCAGTAATATGTTTAAAAAAAACAAAAAATGTGTTTAGTCATGGTGCTTCTCAGTTTATTTATATATATTGCAGATTGGTGATCTGCATGACGAATAATTCCAAATAAACTGAGTTTTCGGGAAGATTATGATCTCCCAGTGTTTCTAGGCAGAATATTGTGACATATTGTGTTTATACTGCATACATAATTAGCTGAGAGAATGCATCTAGGAAAACAACTTGTCTTTTTTGTTGGATTCTTTCTCTTCAACATGCTCTAGTGGGTCTCTTTGGTACAGCATTCTGTAAAATATCATATGCAGATTCACATTTTTTTTCACAGTAATTGTTTTCCACAGAGATTCCCTGGCAAGAAATTATTTAAAATTATTTAAACAATGCCAAAAACCTGATAATCACTTTCACTGTCCACTTTAAACTGTACACAACAACAAGCAGAACAATTTTTATGTCAGTACACATATAAATATGTTATTACACAGATATGTAATATGTAAACATAAGATAAACATACAAAGGAGTTGTGGGAGCAACCTTGGAATCTCGCAACCAGTCCCACAACTAGGGATACACCGAATCCTCTATTTTGGACTCAAAATTCAGCAGAGAACCGAATGCATATGCAAATTAGGGGTGGGAAGGGGAAGACATTTTTACTAACTTGTTTTGTGCCAAAAGCCATGTGATTTCACTTGCCGGACCCTAATTTGCATATGCAAATTTGGATTTGGTTAGGCCGGGCAGAAGGATTTGGCTGAATCCCTACCCACAACCCTACCCACAACTAATCAACTAATCACATTCATTAACAAATATGAAAGACACCACAACCCATATCTAAGGGTTTACATGGTGTTTTTGACTAAGTCGGTGCATTCAAGGAAAACTACAGCTGGCAAAATATTAGTTATTTCTGGCCTCTGCTTGTCATAGAGAAGACACTGATAGAGACTGCTAAGAAACACTTACTTTATGAGTTTCCATTGGGAGAGTTAAGGGCTTTCAATTGAAATCCATTTCTTAAAAGATTGAACAGAATTTTTTATATTCCGTTTTGAAATCACAGGGCACAAGTCACATGACCAGGGGCAGCTGGGAAATTGACAAAATCTCTAGCCCCATGTCAGATTTCAAAATGAAATATAAAAAATCGGTTTACTCTTTTGAGGAATGGATTTCAATGCAGAATTCAGTTGAAGCAGAATTATTATCTGATGCATTTTGAAAAAAAAAAAAATTTCCCACAACAGTATCCCTTTAAGAAAAAACGAAATATTCCCCTGTGCATTTTTATCACATTCAGAGTTTTTTTCCTTCTTTTTTTAATTCCTTTTTTATTCTTTAAATGGATTCTGTCATGATTTTTGTGGTGTAGTTTTTATTTCTAAATTATAATATTTACACTCCAAAGAATTCACTCTATTATGTAAAATTTAATTCCGGAACCAGCAAGTTTTTTTACATTCATAATATTGGCATGTAGGCAGCAGTGATGAGTGAATCTATCCTGTTTCGCGGAAAAATTTGCGAATTTCCAGCGACATTTGCAAATTGGAGAAAAATTCACGAAACGAGTTGCATAACGTTTTTGACACGCGCCGCGTTGTTTTTGACGCTAGCGAATTTTCAGCAGGCAAATTTTCGCTGGTATTTCACAAATTTATTCGCCGGTGGCGAATTGCAGGAATTCGTCGCAAATTCGCCCATCACTAGTAGGCAGCCATCTCAGGTAATTTTGTCTGGTCATGTGGTTTCAGAAAGAAAGAACTGCTTTCTGGCAGGCTGTTGTTTCTCCTACTCAATGTAACTGAATGTGTCTCAATGATACCTGGATGTTTACTTTTGAGTGCTGTTATCTTGAGTTAGGGAGCTGTTATCTGGTTACCTTCCCATTGTTCTGTTGATAGGCTGCTGGGGAGAAAGGGAGGGGAGGCAATATCACTCCTAGTAGCAGTACAGCAGTAAAGAGTGAATGATGTTTATCAGAGCACAAGTCACATGACTGGGGGCAGCTGGGAAACTGTCTAGCCCCATGTCAGATTTGAAAATTAAATATAAAAAATCTGTTGCTCTTTTGAGAAACAGATTTCAGTGCAGAATTCTGTTGAAGCAGCACTATTAACCAATGCCTTTTGAAAAAAACATATTTTCCCATGACAATATCCCTTTAATAGATAGTGACTATTCAAGGTTGCAAAGATTATTCTCGAGTGTATTAGAAGCTGTGGTTTTTCACTGCTTTATTCTCGCATAGTGAAAAAAAATAAAACTCGATTTTTTATTAATCTGTCCCTAGATGTTTCATTGGGCAATGCCTTATTGTTGAAACATTACAAATCATTGTGTTTCATGAATATCACATACAATGCACAGTTCCATCAAAAAATATCATTCTGCGGATTTGCTTATTTAAGGCTTCTGGAAAATGCTTTTGGATTTTCCCTATACATTACCTAGCAGAGATTTCTTGATAGCATCCAACTACTTTGAACTTCCTTGTATAAAATTGTATTAGTACTATGTTATACTGCAGCTTTGATGGTGATGTGTGTCAAAAGGCTACCCAGCTGGTGTAGTGGTAAAACTGAAAACTAAAGTTACTGAGATATTGTGAAGTGGAAATCTGCTACTGGTTCTTCACTGCAACTAATATATGCTACTATTAATATCCTTGGTGTCAGATTTACAACACATTTCATACAGTTGCATCAACTTATGTCAGATATTATTGTTCCTCTTCTGCATTTTAAATAGCAATATAAAGATCTGCATAGCTTTGGCAACACAAGCATTTTCTATATGCTACAACAGCAAGGTATATCACTCGTACAGGAAGCACAGGAAAAAGTTGTGGCCAATTCTTTAACAGTCAAAGTAAACAGTACAGATATGGGATCCATTATCCAGAGAGCTGTAATCCAGAAAGCTCCATACTACAGAAATCCCATAGACTCCATTTTATCCAAATAATCCAGATTTTTAAAAATGTCCTTTTTCTTTGTAATAATAAAACAGTAGCTTGTACTTGATCCAAACTAAGATATAATGAATCCTTATTGGAAGCCAAACAGTCTACTGAGTTCATATAATGTTTACATGATTTTCTAGTAGACTTAAGGAATGATGGTCTAAAGATCCACTATCAGGAAAACCCCAGGGTCCACACATTCTGTATAACAGGTCCTATACCTTTATATTTAAAATGCAACTTTTTCTTCATTTTAAAATAAACTGCTACATTGCTTTCAGATGAAAATTCATTTATTTTTTAGTAGCATATTTTATGTAAGCACACCTAAAAACTACATTTTCTTCCCACTGTGCTGGTGCACAGCACTATGAAATGCAAAATTACTCTTAGAGCCAATGCATATTTTTTCTGTGCATGAAACAATGGGACACATTTACTAAAAGGCAAAGTGGCCGACACTAGTGAAAATTCGGCAGAAATCCCATCCTCAGTGACATTGCCAATTTACTTACAGGTGTAGACGAAAATTCACCAGCGAAAGAGACCATCGCTAGCACAGTTAGTTACCTCTTTCGCCACCTTAGACCAGGCGATCTGATAAAACAAAGCTACATCCTCCTCAATCTTATCAGTGACATCATATCCTGTAAGCCATTAAGTCATAAAAGCTGTAAAAAAAACTAGGGGTTTTTTTTCAATTTTTTTAAAGTGGGATTGCCTTCAGAAGTTCTAACTATGAACGATTTTTGTGTTGACATTTTTTTTTTCAACCATTTAAGGGGCATGCCACATTTGTTTTAGGGTGGATTCATGTCTAGTGCATTAGCAGTTTTCTTTGTCTTTATTTAGCTTCCTTGGACTTCAAGCATTTGCACCAATATCTCCAATAAAGACGTCTATAACACCTAATTAACATATGTGTAAGATTACTAACAAAGTTTCGCTAGGTAACACTAGTGCTGACGAACTAACACTGTGGCAGAGCATTATATGCAGGGCCGTCATCGGGGGGGGCACAGAGGGTACTCTTGTACTGGGCCCATGTGCTGCATTTTTCGAAATAGCCGGGCCCTCCTTCATTACGCCGAGCTGTGCCGCCTCTTCTGTCCTGAAAAGCCGAGGTGCTGAACAGCTGAAGTCTCAATGAGGCGAAAAGACCAGAAGTCCAGAAGCTGCGTCGTGAAGTGGTGAAAAGACCAGAAGTCACGAAAACAGAGGAAAATGAAGTCATGAAGCAGCAAAAAGACCCAAAGTCATGAAGGGGGTGAAGGTGAAGTCCTGGAGCCACCAGTTCAATTCTACTGTGTGTTTTTTTATTTTTTTTAATCTGCTGCCACTAATGTATTTTTAAAAAATATTCTATGGGGCCCCAAATTTTTTTAACTTGTAAGGGGGACCCTGCCACCAATGTTTTTTTAAAAAAATATTCTCTGGGGCCCCAAATATTTTTTAAACTTGTAAAGGAGCCCTGATCATCAATAGCTTTTTATAACTTGTGTATGTGGGGGGTTAAACTTTTAAGCGCTGATGTTTGTGTGGTGTTTGAACTGTGAAGTAGGCAGGATCAGGGTGGGGCTTGGGGGTGGGTGGGGTGTATGGGGTTTGGGGTGGGCAGGGCCCAGGGCCCCCAAAAAGACCCAGGCCCCTGAAAATTTTGTTTTACAGGGCCCCATGATTTCTAATGGCGGCCCTGCTAATATGTGTTCCCAAGTTTTCTGTCTTGTTGAAAAAGCGTCACTAAAACTGGCCATAGTAGTAAAGAATTTTAAAAGATCCGATCATCATCATGAAACCACGATTATCTTGAAACGATCATACAAATTGTCCATCAACTAAAAAGACCATTTCAGGTGATATTGCCAGCAAAACTGAAGGGTAGCTGCCTGCTGGCCCTGCAAACATAGACAGATTGCACTGGGAGCTATAAAGATTTTTTAACCTGGCCGAACAATTGTCTGACAGATGTCGGACGAAAAATCATTCGATGTACGATTGTTCAAATCCCTCTAACTGCACGATAATTTGACGGATTGGTTGGACTGCACTGAAATTGTTTGTCCACCAAAGAAGAATCGTCGCATCTATGGGGACTTTAACCCTCCACTAAATCTGAAGAAACTATCCTGTAGGCATTAAGTCCTATCTATATGTTTAATGCAAAATATGTGCCAATGTCTACAAATTCCCCTTTCAAGACACATATAATGTTTAATTATTATTTGAAGCAAGAGATGTGTGATCATATCATATCCTCTCATTCACTATGACCTGTTTTCACTTTAAAGTTAACAATAAAAGATTTTAGTATACCATAAATGATATTGCTGGAAGGTATAATATATCCTGTTGAAAACATTGATGCACTTTCCTCTTTTGCATGTAGAGCTGCCGCCCTGTTGGCAGCTCTGCTTGCTGCCCAGCCCTTATTCTGACCTCCTGGTTTTGACCCATGGCCCATTTCACAGACTTGCATTGCCTGCCAGCCACTTGCCAAAGACCTTTTGCCTGTTTACACAGACTTGCCTCAGTTTGCAGCCTGTCCCCAACCTCTGGCTTGTTATATGGACTTATATGAAATGCCATATGGTTATGTTCTTTATTAAATTGAGTTATGAGGGCATTATGTACTTCTTTCTAAACACCAAACATGGAAACATCATGTTATCAAGTACCTAGGCTCCTACCTGCCATCCACTCACCTGTAGCCCTGCCTGACAGGAAGACCCAATCCCAGAATAGTATTTGGAGCAGCAATAATGTACTCATGTCAAATCTCAGGGGTATGAACAGACGAGCAGATTCAGGGAGATTTATTTGCCAGGTGACTAATTGTCTCTTCCGCCCGGCGACAATCTCCCAGAACTGCCCTCTTCCTGCCTTCCGTGTGCTAATTCACTCGCGGCACTTCAATTCCGAAGTAAAATCTCCACGAATCTGCTTGTCTACCCCTACCCTAAAGTTTGTTTCTCCAGATTATTCTCATTATCTTTGCTTTATAATGACTCTGCAGATTTATTGACTAGATTTTTATGCTGATATACCTCAGAGAAATCACAGTTTAAAGGTAAACCATTTTATGGACAATGCAGGGTTTCCAATTTTAATGAGCAGTGTGAAGCCAGTTAGCCAGACTTATTGCATGCTGAATACATTAATTGGCTGCATTAGTGTCCTACTGCTTCTTAAATACTAAGATGATAAGTCATGATAAAAAATGCTTGTTTTTCGTTTACCAGCAGCAGAAATAGTTTTAATAGAGAAATGGAATGTCCATAATTACTTTGAACTCACATGTAAATCTTTTTAACTTCAAAACAACAAAATAACTCAGGAACTTGTGCCCTTAAATCAAAAAGTTCCCCTGACCTATCTTAAAGGGATATATTCATTGAAGGGCACCCAGGGCCGGATTTATATAGCCGGCGCCCCTAGGCCCACTGCCGTGTCGCCCCTGTCCTATCCACTTTTCTCATGCAAATTTTCATTATCAGGACCAGCGCAATGGGGACTGGTGCATGTGAAATTTAAAAAACAATTGTATTTAATGCGCATCCCCAGTGTTTTTGAATCAATGTGGGTGTGGTTGGGCAGCATGCCGCCCCCTAAAATCTTGCCGCCCTAGGCCCGGGCCTAGGTGGTCTTTCCCCAAATCCGGGCCTGAGGGCACCAATTAAAAGAAAGGGTGTTGATTCCCTTCTGGGTCCATTATTGTGCACCTGAGCTGGGTTGAAAAAGACCAAAGTCCCTCAAGTTAACCCCCCCATATGAACTCCAGTGCACAGATTTACTGTACAACTACTTATACAGACTTATCTATACACTCACGTACATAACTACAGTACATAACCCTGACATCATGTTTCCAAAGGGCCGGTGCCAAAACAACATCAATTCCAGGTAACATGAAATACGGAATGTAAAATTGGGGGCCCAATGGTGCAAAACGCGTTAGGTGTGGCTTGCATTAGGTATGGAGACAGGGGGGGGTAGAGATGCTGCCATGTGGTCTGTAAATGTTTGAATTGATGCATCGCGATTTGTAATGATTTTGTTTTTGAGCTCTCACATATAACCATATCATATTAATTTGTACATCATAACATCACCCAGCAGGGCATTCAACATCCTCACTGACCTCCCCATATAGAACCAGCTAGACTGCTTCAAATGTTTCCTCAAGTCTAAAAAAGTTAATGCATTAATTTTTTGGGTTAATAAAAAGATCTCCGCTGTTGTCCTCTATTGAACATGTTGCCCAACACAATTGCCTTTTCTTTAGAAGAGGCAACAGCTCTCCAGCTCATCAATATCTTTCTTAAAGTGGACCCATCACCCCAAAAAAATATTCAAAATTCTATTTCATCATATTAGTCAAGCAAAATGAACATTAATTACGCTATATACATTATTTTAATCTTGTTTTCTTCAGTCTGGGAATTCATAATTATAGCAAGCAGGCAGGAGCCATTTTGTGGACACTGTTATTAAGGCAAGCCTTGCATCATCTCAGAATCTTGTTTGTGCACCAGAATGGGGGACCCAATGTCTATCCCCATGTCCTGGCTACACAATTAAATGGTTAAGAGAACTGGGGGAATGTGTGGGGAGCAGTGACATCTAGGAAGTGCTGAATGGAAAGTGAAAGTAATTATCTGCCCCGCCTCTATGCCTAAGGCATAGAGGAGTAGCGGACAATATTTGATTGACAGCTGAGATTTTTAAATGAGCTTAAAACAGCTATAAATGTTTTAATAAAAATTTGGATTTCATGTTTAATTTGAAAAGGACTTTTATTATACAGATTTTTGTGTCTGGGTGACGGTTCCACTTTAAGGACCGGAGCACCAAACTGCACTGCTTACTCAAGCTGAGGCTTTACCAGGGATACATAAAGAAACAAGCTATTTTTTTCATTCTTGAGTTAATGCTTTTTATATGCAAGACAATACTTTTTTGTTTGTTTTTTGCTTTAGTAGCTACTGAATGACATTGCCTGGAGTTACACAGCTTGTTATCCACAAAAATCCCCAGATCAGTCTCAATTAAAGGAACAGTAACATAAAAAAATTAAAGTGTTTTAAAGTAATACAAATATACTGCTGTGTAGCCCTGCACTGGTAAAACTGCTTTTTCTGCTGTATTTACTTGAGAAGCACTACTATTGTTAATATAAATTTAAGCTGCTGTGTAGCAATGGAGCAGCCATTCAAGGAGATAAGCTCTGTAGAACAAAATGGTGTTATCTGTTATCCACTATTTAATCTGTGCCATATACAGTAGCCTTTTTCAATTTTTGACATTGCTACACAGCAGCTTGTTTATAAGTACTACAGTAGGGTTTCTGAAGCAAACAAATCAGTTTTACCAGTGCAGGGCAACACTACGTTATACTTTCATTACTTTAAAACACCTTTTTTTGTGTTACTGTTCCTTGAAAGATATCCCCAAACACTAGAGTATAACTTGGATTTGTATTTCCTCCCAAAGTGCTTTGAATTTACCAACATTGAACCAAATTTTTCCAGTTTACTGCCCAATTTTTCAATTTAGTCAAATCACAAAAAGTGTCAGCATCCTGCATGGAACTTATAGTTCAGAACAATTTAGTATCATTAGCAAAAATAGAAACAGTACTTTCAATGCAAGGCATCTCCATTTACCTCCATTTATATGTACTATATCCATCAGCCAGTTCTCTCTTTTCAGCCAGTAACCTTCAGTTTGGTATTGTATCAAATATAATATAAGTTATAGTGTTGCAAGACTATGATACAATGAGCAAAAACAAATGCTCATCATGCCTGACACTTAAATAGTTGCCATTACACAGCCTTATCTTCTGCCAAGCAACTCATGCACATGAACCTGTGTACCACGGTTTACATGAATCAATTATAAAGCAACCCTGAGAATGTAGAAAGCATTTAGCATTAAGAAACAAAGATCGGCAACAGGAAATCTGTTTTAAGCTGCTGTCAAAAATAATTTCTTTGTTTCTATTCATCCTCGCCTTAGGTTTGAAACATTTGTTCTATTTCCAGGGTATAAATACTATTGCATAAAAATAACATTCTCTTTCACATCACAATATTTATGGTATCATCAAAACAGAGTTAATGTGGTTGCATACAGAGAAAACGTATTGATATAGCTCTCCATCTTGTGGTCAGCTGATGAAATGCACTTTATTAGGATCATGAAACAGGTAACATTTGTATCACCAAGAAATGTGTTACATAAACTGGATGACATCCCTTTGTTTAGAAAGGATAGCTAGACTTTACATTCCATTCCATGTTACATTAAGCTGGTAACACATCAGCAGATCTTCCAAGTTGATCTAACAGCTGACTAAACAGTATTAAGTTTGGTGGGTTAAATGATCCAGTAAAAGTCAGGGCCGCATTTTTAACTTGGGTGCCCCAAAGCTGCAGGGTCCAAGTGCCCGCCAACTTCACGCTGCTGGGTCCTAGTGCATGCCAACTTTGTGCCGCAGGCTCTTAGCGCCCAACCCCTTGCCCCCCTGCAGAAGTATATGCATGTATGCACCGGATCACTGGTGATAAGCATTTGTAAGAATGTGGCTGGGCGGCATGCCGCCCCTATAGTCTTACCACCCTAGGCTGGGCCTTTGTGGCCTCGCCACAAATATGGGCCTTGTAAAAGTTCAAATCTGATCTTATAGCAGTCACCCAAACAGCAAGGAGCCATGTTATGTCTACCAAAGTACATGGATGACTGCTGTAAAATCAGATTGGGACTTATACTGGATAGTTTAACCCACCAAACTTAATACTGATCTTCTTGGTTAGCTGTCAGATCAAGCTTCATTTTGATTATACCATACAGTAAATATTTTATTTTAACCATTGATCATTGACATGCCATATAGTTGTCCAATCATGTACCAGACCCTGTTAGATGTTAGAATACCTTCTTGTATTCAGAATTAATTTTGGAAATACGCAAAAAATATTAGTACTGTGTGACATATACTGATAGTTATAATTGTTCAAGTTCCTCTTCTTGTTTTTCTTGATTTTATTTGTTGTTTTTATAAATTCATTCAACCATGTTTAAAGGGGTGGTTTACCTTACTTTTAGTATGTTATAGAATAAACAATTCTAAGCAACCTTTTTTATTGTTTTTTAATTAGTTGTCTTTTTACTGACTTTTTCCAGCTTTCAAATAGGAGTCAATGACCCCATCTAAACACAAATGCTCTGAAAGGTTACAGATTTAATGTTATTGCTACTTTTTATTACTCATCTTTCTAGTCAGGCCCTCTCCTTTGTATATTCCAGTCAAATCATTGCATGGTTAATAGGGTAATTTGGACCCTAGCAACTAGATTGCTGAAATTGCAAAATGGAGAGCTGCAGAATAAAAAGCTAAATAACTAAAAAAACGCAAATAATAAGAAATGAAAACAAATTGTAAATTGCCTCAGAATATCACTCAGTGCACCTTACTAAAAGGTACCTTAAAGGGGAATTCAACCCTTGACGCAAAACTTCCCCCCTCCTCCACCCCCGGCATACCTCTCACCCCGGGCCAATGCCCTTAACTTGTTACTTACCCCTTTTTCTAGGTCCACTCCAGTGGAGGTCATAGGTGCCATCTTCCCCCAAGCGCTCTTCTTCCTGAATCCATCGGCGTCTTCTGGAGCATGCGCAGTAGGAGGCATTTGCGGGTGTGGATCTACTGTGCATGCACTGAAAGTCACAAAGTTTTCTACTAAGAATAACAAATCAGAATTTGTCAAGCAGCTGAACTCACAAAACAGCAGCTCAAAGTGCTAACAGGAATATGAAGAGAAGGAAAGGTTTCTCAAGTGAGCAGAGTGGCCACATCATCAGTCACACCAAGGGCTCACACAAATAAATCTGATTTTAAGATAAGCAAAGGGAAAATTGCTGCAAGATTTACCAAATACAAAGTCTCTAATAATTGTAGCAATGCAGTGAGGAGAGTCAGGAGGAGAGTACAGTCAGTAAAAGTAATGGAAGTGAAAAAAGATGGACTATAGATATTGATACAAATGGTTCCCTGAAGTATAAAGTGGACACAGGGGCAGAAACAAACATTATCACAGAAAAAATATGGAAAAACCTAAAATTAAAGCAAAAATAAAAGGAAAACATCAGTGCTTAAGGCATATGATAAGTCTGAAATCCCATCAGTAGGAAAATGCACACTCACTCTTACTTACAAGGATAAGGCAAGCAAGCTTGAATTTGCAGTAGTCTCTGGTAATTACTGTCCCCTATTAGATGCACAAACATCTGAAAAGTTGGGACTGCTAAGTGCATATAAGAATGTGTTTGCATGTCTTGGAAAAGTGCCAGTAACATGATATTTCATTAAAATCTGATGCAAAACCATTTGTACAAGCCAAAAGGCATGTGCCAGAGGCACTGAGAGAAAGACTTAAATGTAAATTGCAGCACCTGACTGAGTTAGATGTTAATGAGCCTATCAATCCTTCAGCTTGGGTACATTCCTTAGTCACTGAAAAGAAAGAACATGGATCCCTGAGATTGTGCTTGGATCCCAATGAGTGTACATTTTCATATACCCACTCCACCTAATCCTGAGTGAATTGGCAAATGACATCCTAGATGTCTCCAATGGGTTTTGGCAGATTCCTCTCACTAAAGGGGAAATTCACTAAGAAGTGAAGTTGCGCTAGCGCATCGTTTGCCGCACTTCGCCTGGCGAATTTTCGCCAGCGCTCATCCAATTCACTAAAAAGCGAAGTTGTGTTCATCTAAGCGAACGGTAGCGAAATTGCGCTAGAGAAAATTTGCCAGGCAAAGTGCAGTTGCGCTAGCGAAGGCTAATTTGCAAACTTTGAAGTTTGAATAGAGTATATGTTACAGTTCAAACATTACACTACCCAACCTCAGGGAACCCTAATAAAGCCTAATCTAGTTGTATTATTGCCCTATACATGTGCCCCAAGTCTAGTATATTTGCTCTATGTTAGGAAATTAAGGAGGGAGCAGGGTACCCAAAAAACAATTTTGCGTTCCTTTTTTTTTTTCTATCACACTACGCTAAGGAAAAAACGCCAGCATTTTTTTGGGACATTTTTTTCGACTATTTTGGGACTTTAACTTTTTTTTACAAAATCTACTCTATTGCACCTCGCATACTCTAACCTGGCGAAGTGAACTCTGGTGAAGGTGCTAACGTTCAGAAAAATTTTTGCCCCCTTTGCCAGAGTGCAACTTCGCCAGCGTTAGGGTGCAAAGTTGCACTAGACTATCTACCAGCGATGGACTTACAGTAGTAAATTTGCAAAGTTACATTTTGCACTAATGCTGGCGAATTTACGCCAGCGTTAGTCACTTTGCACTTGTATTTCACATTTGAACATTTACACATTGGAGATTAGGTCAGAATTTGGAATGGATCTAACTCGTATTAAAAAGCACAAGTTTTGGGGGCGTGGCTAGCCGAGCTAAGGAGCAGCCGTGATTTTGCGGTGCTCTTGCATCAGGGGGGGAAAAAAAAGGAAAAAAAAAACCTATACAAACCAGAAGACCAAGATTCAGGGGCAACATAAAGAGCTGTGTAGCAGACGCCAGTGCTCCGGTGAAGGAGCGAGAGCCACAACACCAACGGCAGCTGAAAACCGAGCGGGGCCTAGGCAGACAGGCGAAGCCGCGGACTGGAGTAGGCGGCTTACCCCAGGCGCAGCATACCACTGGCGCGGAACGGTACGGAAAGGCATAAAAGCTAAAGAAAGAAAAGACAAAACGTCAGGGTGTGAGTGAGCTTGCAAACAACAAAGACAACATTCTAAACTACAGAATAAAATTAGTAAGACCTTAAGCTATACAGCCCACCTGAAGTACCACTAACTCTTTCTTGACCTAACTGCCTCGGCCTATCACAGGGGGTGAGTGAGCATTTAAATAACAGACAATATTCTAAGCTACAGAACGATATTAGCAAGGCCTTAAGCTATACAGCCCACCTGAAGTACCACTAACTCTTCCTTGACCTAACTGCCTCGGCCTATCACAGGGGGTGAGTGAGCACTTAAACAACAAAGGCAATATTCTAAGCTACAGAACGATATTAGCAAGGCCTTAAGCTAAACAGCCCACCTGAAATACCACTGCCTCTTTCTTGACCTAACTGCCTCGGCCTATCACAGGGTGTGAGTGAGCATTTAAACAACAAAGACAATATTCTAAGCTACAGAGCAATATTAGCAAGGCCTTAAGCTATACAGCCCACCTGAAGTACCACTACTTCTACCCTGACCTAACTGACTAGGTCTATTACACATTACAGACTACAATAGCAGCGAGGCAGAAAGGAGGAAGTACTAAAGAAACAAACGGCCACTAACCAAAGGAAAGAATAAGCCCCTGTGAGGAGAAGAAAGGACTGATCAAATTCTGCCAGAAGTCATTCCAGAAGTTAACAAACAAATGAGTACCTGAAACAAGCAATCATGCCCAGAAATAAGATATAGCAACTTACAGGAAATAAATAACAGATAAATCTACAACAGTAGAATGAACATATAAATTAAGGGCATATACCCACGGGAAGTAAAACTCAGAAACGACTGGGAAAATCACACGCACAGAAAGGGGAACCACCAGAAATGGGCAAACATAAGAAAAAAGAATCGCCAATGAAAATGACAGCATTTTATCCAAAAACAGCAACGCTCCCAGAAGAAAGATCTCCCTCACAAGATGGAGGCACATCAGCAGATAGTAGCCCTGCACGTTTAACATCACAGAGGGAAAGACCCCCGAAACAGCCAGACAGCAACACAAATCAGGCACCTCTTACAGCTGCAGTGTTGAAGGAATTCCTAACTGAACTTAGGTCGGAGATCCAGGAGGACCTTCGATCTGCGGTCTCCACTCTGAGCAGAGACATCAAGCAGGTGGGAGAAAGAACTGACCATCTAGAAAACAAAATGGCGGAATTGGTGCGCTCGCACAATCAAGTAATAGATGCAAACAATGCCCTAGAGGAAGAAGTCCAAACATTGAACGCTAAAATAGCAGATATAGAAGACCGCAACAGAAGAAACAATGTCCGGATAAGAGGCATACCAGAACTAATAACTGCCCAAGAGCTAAACACATATATATGCTCAATGATAGGAGACATACTACCGGAGGTCCCATCAGAACATAGGCTATTGGATAGAGCACATAGGCTACAACGGGCAAAAAACGCACCGCCTGGAGCCCCAAGAGACACCATTACAAGGATCCATTACTATTACGTGAAAGAAAAATTGCAACAAAGCTTCAGGAACAAAAAGAACATACCAGAAAAATATAGTAACTTACAATGCTTTGCGGACTTATCCATATACACACAGCAAAAAAGGAAGGAATTCGCAACAGCAACAGCCCTGTTAAGAAACAACAACATTCAATACAGATGGCTGTACCCAGTAAGAATACTAATCACCAAAGATGGAACACCAGCAATTGCAGAAACCCCACAACAGGCAGAACAACTACTAAGGGAATGGAATCTTTGGCAGCCAACAACAACAAAAACAAGTGATAAACAGGCAAAGAGATCTCATCTACAACCCGAGTGGGCCACTCAAACAAGGCAAAGCAGGAAAAGCCTGAAAGTTCAACTCATTTCAGAGGAAACGGAAAATGGCACCTGAAGAGCTACAAAACCAGTCGAAAAGCTTAATTAACAGAAAACACACATGATACCCCGTGGGCTAACAAGCCCGAATAAAGACTATGAACATTCCAAAAACCTTTCCCCTTACCCCTTGAAGCTCGGGAAAACATAACCATACCATAAGAAAACTCAATCCGCAACAGAAGGCCACCAAAGGCCATAGAGCTTCCCCCCACCCAGAACCAATACCATGGTTGTATTGTTGTAAATATGTTGCACACAAAATGCATATGTTTTTATGTTTTGTAACTACTCTCTCTCCCTCTTTATATCTTCCACCTATACTGCCCTCCACCCCTTCTTTCCCTCCTAGGGGCCAAAAAGAGAAAATCAACTCAAATCGAACACACCAGAAGAGAAATAAAGAAAGATCAACCTCAACAACCGAGGACCAGATAACAACAATGGGTGAGTCCAATCCAATCCAATTTTACACGTACAAGTTAACATGGGAATAAAGATAGTATCACAGAATGTAAATGGCCTCAATAGCCCACAGAAAAGATCCAAGCTAACACAATGGAAAAACAAAACATAGACATACTCCTTCTACAAGAAACACATCTCACCAACAAGAAACAAATTTCGATCAATCTAAAACAATTCCCCACGCAAATCTACGCCTCAAACACAGTTAAGAAAAATGGAGTAGCTATATGGGTAAACAAAAAATTACCGCATAAACTAATCAATCACTATACAGACCCAATGGGGCGATATCTAATTCTTAACATTAAGATATATGAGCAAATATATACAATAACAAGCGTATATAGTCCCAACAGACATCAATCAAGATTTTACAGTAGGCTCTTCAGAAAAATTAACAAAGACAAAATGGGCCATATAATAATAGGGGGAGACTTTAACATCCCTCTACAACATAAATTAGACACAAAAACTTCTAAAAAGAGTACACAATCACAGGAGGCAATAAAACACGCAAATACCCTGAAGAGGCTCCTAACACAGGATATGCTATATGATGTTTGGAGAATACAACATGGCACAGAAAAAGACTACACCTATTTCTCTTATCCCCATTTGAAATACTCTAGGATAGACTACTTTTTTGTAGACAAATATCTCCTTCAAGCCATCCAAAACTCAGTAATAGGAATTAACACTTGGGCAGATCACTCCCCAATCGAGATATCAGTAGATACCAACCAGCAGATAAGGCGGCAATACAACTGGAGACTAAATGACTCACTGCTTCAAAACACGACCTACAGAGAGGAGTGCAGAAAGACATTAAGAGACTATTTTCTTACAAACGACACTCCACAAATACAACAAACCACATTATGGTGTGCACACAAAGCAGTCATTAGAGGACTACTAATAAAAACAGCCTCCACCATGAAAAAAAATAGAGAAAATAACCTACGGAAGCTAACTGAACAAATGACAGAATTGGAAGCCCAAAACAAACAACAACCAAGCCAGGTGAAAACAAAAGCAATAATAGAACTGAGGCACAAAATACAAGGCATAGAAAATAACAGAGTGGAATGGCAGTTACGAAGATTGAAAATTCACAGATACACAAAAGGCAACAAAGCAACAAAACTTTTAGCTAACCAACTCAAACAAAGACAAATTAACCAAACAATAGCACAAATAACCACCCCAGAAGGAAGGTCTATAACAAATCCTAAGGAAATAGCTGATCAATTTGCGGACTATTACTCACTGTTATATAACTTAAAACAAGAAAGAAACACCCCACAACCCACCAAAGAAACGATACAGAAATTTCTTTTGGAAGCAAACTTACCCCAAATACAAACACAACAATTAAGCCAGATGAACACTAACATAACACTAGAGGAAGTAAAGAGAGCTATAACAACCACCCCTACAGGAAAGGCACCTGGACCAGATGGATTCACATCGGCATACTATAAAATTTTCCAAGATATACTGGCACCACGCCTTACAAATCTATTTAATTATATTTTTCAAGGAGGCACCTTCCCAGAGGAAATGTTAACTGCCACTATAACCACTATTCCTAAACAAGGGAAAAGCCCAACAGATTGTGGGAATTACAGACCTATATCCTTACTCAACACAGACTTAAAACTATATGCCAAAGTTTTAGCTAACAGAATCGCAAAAATACTACCGTCTCTAATACACCTAGACCAAACTGGATTTACAAAAGGCAGACAAGGACCAGACAACACCAGAAAGATGTAAGCACTTATTGAAATAGCAGAACGAAGGAAGGAACCAACAATACTATTCAGCCTAGATGCGGAAAAGGCCTTCGACAGAGTCGAATGGACGTATTTAGATTTAACACTACAACACTATGGACTGCAAGGTCAAATCAAACATGCAATATTATCTTTATACACCAAACCATCTGCGAGAGTCAACAATATGGGTTTCCTATCCAAGTCATTTCAAATAACTAACGGAACAAGACAAGGATGCCCGCTTTCACCTCTCATTTTCAATCTCACATTAGAACCGCTTGCAAGGATAATAAGGAACTCAGAGAAGGTAAAGGGAATCCAAGTAGCCAATGTGCAGCATAAGATTGCAATGTTTGCAGATGACATCATACTAACACTAACAAACCCAGAATCATCACTAAAGGCGGTAACACAGATACTTAAAGCCTTCAGCTCAGTTTCCTACTACAAACTAAACAACATGAAGTCACAGATTCTACCGATTGGATTAACTAAAGAAATCACACAGAAACTGCAAACCCAATATACATATCAATGGCAAACTCACACCATAAAATATCTTGGAGTAGACCTAGCAAGCAATCTCACTAAAACGTATGAAGCTAATTATCCCAAACTTCTGACAGAAGTACAGAAACTTCTTCAGAAATGGTCCCCTATGTACACCTCCTGGCTGGGGAGAATTGCTACCATAAAGATGATGATATTACCCAAATTTCTTTATCTGTACAGAACTCTACCAATAGACATCCCCCAAACTTATTTTCGCAAAGCACAAAGAACCATTCAAGATTTCATTTGGGCCAAACGGAAGCCAAGGATCAAGCAAAAATACATGCAAAAAGGGACACAAGAAGGAGGATTTGGAGTGCCATGTCTAGAAAAATACTACCAAGCCACAGTACTAGACCAAATGAGAGCATGGAATTTAGCAACGAAAGAACTACACTGGCTCCAGATAGAACAAGACTCCTTAAAGCACATCAAGTTAAAGGGACTTATATGGACTGAAAACATCAACCCAGCATTACTAAAACACACAGTAAATCACACTACCCAAACAGCACTAAGTACATGGATAAAAATTTAAAAAAAAAGTCCATTAATAAAATACCCAGCATACCAAGCAGGACTAGAAATGCTAGAAACGAGTATCCCAAACCTCAACTTAGCAAACTGGAAGAATGCAAAGCTAACCATAATAGGCCAATTATATGACAATACACTCATTAAGACTTATGAACAATTAAGCAAGGAATACAATCTACCAGCAAATGACTTCTATAAATACCTTCAAATAAAACATTTACTGAGAAACACCAGAACAACGTGCAGTATTAAACCCACGCCATATGAAATGCTACTGACTAGAAACCCCCGAAGTCCCAAAGGTATAACTCAGATTTACAGACTAATCACAGAGGAAAACACGGAATCCAAACCAAAGCACTTTGAAAAATGGGAACAAGATCTTAACATAAGTGCGAACTCACTACAGTGGACTAAAATGGCAAACACAGCTTACAAACTTTCAAAATGTACAAATCACATAGAGAATGCAAGGAAACTATTTTATAGATGGTATAAGACCCCAACCACTCTTAATCAATACTACCCAAATGTCCCAAAAATTTGCTGGAGAGAATGCCAAGGGGAAGGCAGTATCCTACACATATGGTGGATATAGCTACAGAACAAATACTGAAACAAAGTACAAACTTACAAATAAAGCTGACACCACCTTTGGCATTACTAAACTATAAACTTAACGAATTTCCAAAAAAACTACAACATTTGATATTCCACGTTCTGACAGCAACCAGACTGCTAATCCCAAAATACTGGAAAACAACTGACGTACCCAACAAAATAGATCTTATTACACTAATAGACTCAAATCTAACTTACGAACAAATGGCAATCTGGGATAGCCAGAAAACGAACTGGAGTGAAATCTCAATGCAAATGTGGAAGGGATGGAAAGAAAAATACCACTTACCTGATAAGAAATAGTTCGACAACCAGGGAAAATCGTGGACTCTGACTCTAAAAGCAAAGAAGAAAGGAATTAAGTAAAGAATACCAAACCGCAAACACAGTTGAAGGCCCTGAAGGAAAACCTCCCCCTCCCGCAATACACCCCTCCTACACTTCTTTCATTTCCTTACTTTCTATTTCTCCTCTTTCCTTTCTTTTTTTTTTTTTTTTTCCTCTCTTCAAATCCCCTTGCTTACTACAGTTATATTGACAAATGTACAATGTCAAATATGTTATGTTATTCAATATCACTAAAACAATTAAACAATAAAACATTGAATTTTAAAAAAAAAAAAAAAAAAAAAAAAAAAAAAAAAAAGCACAAGTTTTACTCTTAGGGGCAGATTTACTAAGGGTCAAATTTCGAATGCAAAAAAAAATATCGAAATTCGACTAGGGAAAAGTGGGGGAACAGTGGGGAATTAAAAAAATTCGAATTTCGAAATCAAATTTTTTTAGCCCAATTCGATTAATCGAACGTTCGAATAGGGAAAATTCGATCGAATCAATAGTATTCGATTCAAATTCAAATCGAATATTCAAACGATTTTTAAGCGATCGAATTTTTCTTATTCGATCTTAGGGAATGATCCCCATTTCGGTAGGTTTAATCTGGTTAAGTAGGTGATCGAATTTAAATTTAAAGGGGAAGTATTTGACCATCGAATTTTCAAATATTCAAATAAAATTAAATTTGAATATTCGAATCTTTCGAATTTGAATATTCGATGGTCGAATTTGGTCGAATTTGGCAAATTTGCATATTTGAAATTTTAATCTTTTTGAAAATTCGATCGAATATTCGAATCCCTCATGTGAATATATGTGAATTTAGTAAATCTGCCCCTTAGTCTCACCTTGTTCTTATGAGGCTTAAACAACAAAAATTTTAGGTGAAATAGGAGGCATTTATATAAAATCCCAAAAATACCAAGTGTGACTTGTAGATGATAAAAATTATATCTGAGTATCCATATAGTGTGTGAAATGCAGATTCCGCAATTTACCGCAGCCAAGTAAAATGATGCAACAAAGGTTCCTAGAGATTAAACAATTTATTATTAACATTATTATTAACATGTATTTCTATAGCGCCAACTTGTTGCGTAGCGCT
>CM044431.1:104465987-104477882 GCA_024363595.1 Xenopus borealis
GAGATGAAAGGTAGCAGAGAGATAGGTCGGAGGTTGTCAAGATTAGAGGGATCAAGAGATTTATTCAGATTATCCACCCCAGAGACAGCAAATTACACATAGGTCTTCCCTTCCTTTCTTTCTCCCTTCTTTCTCTCTTCATCTCTCTAATCAGCCAAAACCAGCTCCATTGTTATACTGTTTCTATGCCATTGACCATGATGGGGAATAGTTCTGATTGGCTGACTACAAGTTAAACATGTTTTAGTTAGACCAGCTAATTTCTCCAGTTGTTCTTTTTTACCAATAACAACTGTACAAACAGTTCCTCTTCACAATGTAAAAGATCCTCTCCAGATGTTTTCACAGGTTATTTTGTTGTCTCACACCTGTTTGCATATCAATTAGGAAACAAAGCGGTATAGGTCATAAAAGCTCAGGATGTCTACTACCTAACTGGGGGTAAATTACAATCCTTTGAAGTAGGCAGGAAGGATCTAAGAAATGTGTATTCATAGGTCTACATTTAGTACTACAATTCTGATGGCCAGCATTATAACCAGTCAGAGGAGCCACAGGACCAGGATTTGATTCACATGGAGCAGCATCTACCAGTAGATGCTTACTGGCCAGAGGACAATCAAGGAAAAGATGCCACTGGAAATAGACAGTTGTCAGTAGATAACAATGAGGACAACCAGATGGACACTTCCAAATCTTTTCTGAGAGATACTGTGCCCATCCAAGGAACAAGAAATTCATATCATGCCACAGTTAATACACAAAATACAACTGACAATAACCAGGCACAAATACTTCCTCGTGGTGTGCAAAAACATATGGCTGTGTTATCGAAAAACCCTCAAAACTAGTTGAACAGTGTTAAAGTGACATAGTCAGTTGTTTACAGTTATATAATTATAGCAAATCACCTGTACTAAGTTACAACAATTTGGGGCAAATTTACAAAATTCATGTGGAGGATTCGAAGTTCGATCGAATTTGATCGAATACCGATCGTACTATTTTTTTGGATAATCGAATATGCAAATTTGGCCTCTTCGATCATTGAATACCGAATTATCGAATGATCGGCTATTCGATAATTCGATCATTCGAAGATCGAAGGATTTAAAATTTTAAAATCCTTCGAATGCCTACTTCGACAGATTGAACCTACCGAATACCAATAGAAGCCTATGGGAACACCCCCCATAGGCTTCTTTTGCTAAGACTTGCTCGAATACCATTCGTACGATCAAACGCCTGGATCGTTCGATTCGTACTAATTTTTCGGACACTCGAAGGCAAAAGTACGATTTCATCGAGAAATTGAATATCGAGCAAAAAGATAGCCTAAAACTATTCGATAAACATTCGATAGTCGAATGCTTATCTGATTTCGTATGGATTCGGAGGATTTTTGGGTGAATTATAGTAAATTTGGCCCTTAATGTTTGTTGTAATTAGCAACATTGATGTTAAAATGTTAAAAAGGAAGGATGTGTTGAGAATTGCTGATGTTAATAAAGTTTGTCACAGAAAAAGAAGAACATAGACGGGCCAGCTTCACAAGGAGAGAGCCATACTTCTTTATTGCACTGTATCTTAATAAATAAGTTGCTGTTGCAAATCACAACACACATACCAAGCATTAGCTTTTGGGTATAACCATTAAAGGTGCCTGGAAAAGATCAGCTTCCTTATTATTGTCCTGCCCTGCTCACACAGCAACATTATGCTTTGCATGTCTTTGCAAGCTTTTTTTCTAGGGTAAGACTATAAATTAAATTACAGTTTTTTATTCCAAGACACTTATGGGTCTCACCACATTTGTGCCTCTAATGCTAACCTTAGATTAAGGATACAATATCTGGGACGAGAACAGCAAGAATCTCCTCTTTATATTGATTTAATTCAAGGCTGATAGCTGGACCACCTCCTGTTCCACGAACATACAATTTCGATTTATGATACCTTTTTATGTTACTCTGCCTTTTCATGCAGAGGACAACAGTTATTTTTAAAATGCCCCCCTGTATGGGTTTTTAAAAACCAATGTCATACAGCTCCAGTCACAATAACAGAGTCTTCACAGCGTGGTTCACAGCTTGTGGTTTCTGCAGCCCTTCTTTAACCCATGTCAGTATCTGCTCTGCCAAATGTAATTATCCATCACTGTCCTTAACAGAACATTTACTTGCCATGCCCTGCAAATGTGCAGATCATTTCTTGGAGCATAGATATATTACTTGGTCCTTGATTTTGAACTCCTCCCTAAATCACTATGCATTTTCCAACATGTGTTTCTACTCTGCCTAATATTTGTCTTCACACTGTTCTCAAACAAAAAGGTTAATTGAAAACGTGATGCCATTTCATAACCATTTGCCTTGCGTCTGGTACCTATAGTCCTGGTAGTTTGTTATCTGTAGTAGTAAGTCTTTTTGAAAGAAGGATAAAAGATTGTGGTAGAGTAACCAAGAAAAGCTGTAAAAAGGTTACAGTAGCCTTTAGTTTCTCCCCAGGGACAACAATATGCAAATAGTGCAGGATATACTGTAGCTTATATTAGTGCATGGTAGGATAGATTTTTAACTAAAAATCTTTTAGTGTTCCAGTTCCTTTAAGTTGGAACAGAGAAGAATGGGGGTTATTGTGGATAACTGACTTTGCATCTAGGAAGTATCTGCCAAAGCTAATAAAGTACAGTCTTCTCTACAAAATTATCATTATCTTTAACCTTTAAATGCCTACAGTGCACAACTCTGTACTGTGGTAACACTACTCGCAGATGGAATACAGGGAAGAATGTTTGTGTATACCAACAATATATTCTAAGACTTTTGCCCTCTGAGTTTACAGCAATATTTTTCAGAGTTAAATACATTCTTGAGAGAATATTTTACTGGATGAAATGTTGCAGATGGATCCCAAAATTATATTTGCAGGCAATGGTTTCTCTTTCATAACATACATTTTCGAATTGAAAATAGTTCAATAAAACTGAATAACTGTGTGTTCCTATGCTGTAAGGTGGTATACAGGATATTAAATCATATTTAAATTATATGCTGTGTCTCTTCTCCTGTATGGGATCAAATGACCTGTAAATAAGATGTTTATTTCAGAGGATCACATTTTTAATACAGCACTTCAGAAAGATGCCCTATAACCACTGGCAAGTGAGAAATCCCATTTTATTAATCTCGTGTAGCTGAGAAGTAAGCAAAAAAAAGCAATATTTTGTTACCTCTTGGCAAAACAATTCTCCAAGGGAAAATAAATGTTATATGTGTTTGGATTAATGAAGTCAGATTTAATCAGTGCATTTCCCAGTGCAGCACAAGCATAACTTCTTCAATACAAAAGGAAATTGTAGCCTTCCTACCACAAAAAGTATTAAAATGCCAAATGCCATTGTAAACTACATTTTTAAGCAGCTGTTTAAAATGCAGATCTACTTACAGAAGGAGGAATTAAATAAAGTCCATGGATTCTGTTTTAAGGGTAAGGACATTGTCAGCCTTACTTGACAAAAAGTAAATCCAAATGGAACTTCTATAAATTCTACAGTGGGCTTTCAATACCTGTCAAATGTTACCTCTGAGCAAAGGAAAATCAGTTTATAAACAGATTCTAAATTTAGAAATATACCATTTATCTGACAAAAGGCTATTTGCACATAAACCAAAGGTTTACTAAGAAACTAAATTCATTTCCCTGACTGGTCCAGATTTTCCTCATCCACATACAGGGAGAAGATTCAAGATGTACAGGTAAGTCTATGTAGGATCTTGAATCTTCTCCCTGTATGTGGATGAGGAAAATCTGGACCAGTCAGCAGGCATCTACATGTGACACAGTCCGAACATTTGTAGCAGCCAGGTTTCTTCTGGGAAGTAAGCCAGATGCCTGCTGACTGGTCCAGATTTTCCTCATTCACATACAGGGAGAAGATTCAAGATCCTACATAGACTTACCTGTACATCAACTTTTATTGTATATATCATTACTTGCCCCTGCGGTTTATATTATGTAGGAAAGACATGTATCGCAAATCATCGGTCGGCCATTAGCAAAGCACTGAAGGAGAGAAAATCACTACAACCAGTGGCAAAACATTTTTTAATTAAAGGCCACCCATAACCCACCTTTAGATGCATGGCCATTGACCATAAACCTCCCCTGCTTAGGGGAGGCAACAGAGACTAGGCTCTGTTAAGACTGGAATCAAGATGGATCTACAAATTAGATACTGTAGCCCCTTGTGGGCTTAATGAAACACTTCCTTATATGTTTCATATAGTTTCTCTTGACACTAACTGTAGTTGCAAGCTAGCCGCATGAAACAGATTTGGATTTGTTTTACAGATAAATGCTTTGTAGTATGAGTGTATCATACAGTGTATTTTTCTATACAGATTATTTCTCTTACACCTGCCTAGTCCTGCCAGTTCTCTGTATCTTACACAGACTTTGTTTTTATCTCCCCTTTTCTGATACTTTGTTACCGTTTATTGTAATTTGTATCCTCCATAGGCCGTGTGCTAGTAGAAGTACCTCACTGTGAGGGTATCTACCCTTTGCACTTCATTTAAATGTTGGGTGACATGAGATGGTCCGATTCGACACGAGAGCAAGATCTGAACCCTGGTTTCTACATGTGAGCATGCGGACTTAGGTGACAGATTGCTTCCAATTATACTGGCACCCAGCTAGTATTATGTGGTGGTCCGATGCACATCTCGGCTAGGAGTAGCATTGGTCACGCATCGGTTAACCCCACCATCGTTATAATCTGAGCCACAGCCGGCTATTGGCAAGTATTGTGTACCCAACTGGGGAATAGATCTGATAGGTCTTATGCCTTTGAAGCCGGCGGGTTGCCTAGCAACGGGGAAGCGATCAGTACACTAGTCCGGCAAGGCATTTCCGGTTTGCCGGTTCACCGCTGCAGGAACCAAAGACGGGTTAGATCTCTAAAGATTCATGGCAGCACCAGATCGTTCTGTTTGACACCATGTTCTAAAGCTCCCCATAGACGCAACGATCTTTCCCTGCCAAACGACCGATCTTAGGGAAGTTAGACCAATCTGTAAAATTATCGTGCGGTTAGTGGGATACAAACGATCGTTCATCTTACGATTTTTCGTCCGACATTGGTCTGAAGATTGATCGGCCAGGTTAGAAAATCTTTATCGGTCTCCGTGCAATCTACCTATAGTTTGCAGGACAAGCAGGCTGTGATCCTTCAGTTTTGCTGCAATATCGCCTGAAATGGTCTTTTTAGTTGATGGACACATCGGACATTATAACGATCGTTTTGAGACAATCGTGGTCTCACGATAATCATAGGATCTTTCAAAAATCTTTACGTCTATGGCCAGCTTAAGTCTATTAGGTAAGGAGGCTATAAACGGTACAACTCTAACTCCTTCTCTTCTCCTCCGCTTCACTTCTCACTCTAATTTTCCCCTCATACGCGTTGCTATGCAACATAGCAACATGTTTTGTTGCCATTTTTGTAGATTTAAATATGGCTTTTCTGTGTGTTGGCACTGTTCTCACCCTGACGAAGATTCCTGTGCGGAATCGAAACGTTGGTCCACTAAATAAACCTTGCATTACTTGAAATATTGACTTCAAGATTGATTTACGATGGTGTGCCATCATCGCTGTGGCTGGTATATATATATACAGTATATATATATATATATATATATATATATATATATCAATCGTTTCCAGACCAGCACTCCCTTGTGTGAAATATTATCTTTTATTTATCACCATTTATCACTATATACATATTGTAAAGATATGTTTTGAAATTGCTTTTAAACATGGCACAGATAGAACTGTATTGAGAATGTATTTATTCTCTTATTTATTTATATTGAAATATTTATCACTATTTATCACTTTATGCATGTTTTAGAGATATGCAATTTTGGTATAGATTTAATGGTAACTTGAATTCACTGTTTAATGAATGTTTTGTAAACGGATATGTTCACTTTTTTAACACCCACTGGCTAATTAGCTTTGGATTGGTTTGATGTAATGCACTATGTTACTTAAGGTTTAGTTTTTAACTATGGTATCATCCTTGAAAAAGGTCCCAATGGGGATCGAAACGTTGGAGATTGATATCATGCAACAATAAAAGATAATATTTCACACAAGGGAGTGCTGGTCTGGAAACAATTGATGTATACTTAATTACCGTGCACCCCTCCCTTCATTGAAGTGGATTTGCCTTGGAGTGCAGATTTCCCATTGAAAGCTATATATATATATATATATATATATATATATATATAAATATATATAGATAATGTTGGAAGGATCAGCACTCACTTGATGAGATGAAAAAAGGTGTATTTATTCAACACACATATTAAGGTCCAACGTTTCGGTTCCACATGGGAACCTTTCTCAAGGATCCTTGAGAAAGGTTCCCATGTGGAACCGAAACGTTGGACCTTAATATGTGTGTTGAATAAATACACCTTTTTTCATCTCATCAAGTGAGTGCTGATCCTTCCAACATTATCTACAATTCTTCTTGATCGTGCACCACCAATTTACTACATTGGAGTGCTGGTACTGTGGGACTTTATAAATATATATATATATATATACAGAAAGTATACACATATATTCAAGATGGAACCAGCACACGTCACTCTGCTATCAAAGTTCATCTTGCACCATCAGCTAAAATCCTTTCCTTGTCATATCATTCTGCATATTCCCTTGCTGCTGCTAATATCTAAAAGGTTGCCCTGTCCCATGAGGATTTTAGCAGTTTCATGCATGTCTGGTGCTGAAGGACATAGAATTACAAAGCACAATATTTTATAATACTACTGGGTAATGGACAGACTGTAAACTGCTTATTGGCATGCTTTAGTATCAGTTTATAGTTTTGCATTTACAGCTTTTAAACAACTGGTAATGATCGATTGTGAATGTAGAATATGAATGTAGAAGTTTTGTGTAAAGGGACATTAGAACAATTTTAATTTTGTATGTGTTAATAGGCTCCTTCCTTCATTCTTTCTATAAGCCTAAAGTTACTATTGGATTCTTTACCTTAAACTCCAGATCCATCCAGTGCAACATTTAGCAACTGATTTCTGCATAGCTGGGGGTAGTTACTGTATGTACTAAACTTTTGTGAAAGACGCAGCATACAGTATGTAAAATGTACCAACCAAACATTTACCCGATTTATTTTGTAGTTCCTCCTATTCTTGCCTGACACTCATAATGAGCCATCACCACATTGCAGTTCACACAGCAGAAATGTTATAATTTCAGTGCAAATACAAAAACTTAATTACAGGTTGCCCTCTATTAGTATGCATTTACTTCTTAATCTTTTTTTTCTTGTTTTAAATCATAAAATGCAGATTATATACATTGGTACGAGAACCTGTTATCCATAAAGCTCTGAATTACGGGGAGGCCATCTCCGATAGGCGCAGATTTACAAGCCCTTTAGTAGATAAGCCCCATGGACTCTATTTTAAGAAAATAATTTTAAAAAATTTTGAAAATGATTTCCTTTTTATCTGTCATAATAAAACGGTACCTTGTACTTGATGGTAACTAAGTTGCATGACTCCATATTGGTGGCAAAACAATCCTATTGGGTGCATTTAATGTTTGAATGATTTTCAGCGATCAAATAATATGGTAATCCAAATTACAGAAAGGTCCCCAGGTCTCAAGTTAGAGTCCTGCATGGGAGCCAATTTTTGCAACCCGTACCCGACCCTTGCTGACCATCAAGAATTAGGAATTGCTGTCATTGTAACCGGAAGTGACATCATAGGAAGTTGTCATCATCAGAAAAAAGGAGTAAAAATCGCTATTGAGAAGACACACGGCTCGACCTGTAAACCTGCAGAACCGCCAATCAGCTTCTCCACCCGCACCCGGAACTTCTACCCGCAACCCGCAAGGTACTGCAGGTTTTTGCAGGTACCCCACCCGCTGCAGGCCTCTATCTCAAGTATTCTACATGATAGATTCTATAATTATCATCATTAAAAACAGTAACAATGGGAGACATGAATGGTATTTAAAATTTTTACCTTCTGTTTTTTCTGAATATTTACAATAATAGTAACTTTTTAACATTTTATCTTTTTCAGACAAATATATTTGAATCTGCTTTTAGTCTGTGAGCTGCTGCTTTCCTGGTTCTACCTCCATACTGGTGTTTGTTTCTCCATTCTTCTGACTTTGTTTTCAGTTTTTATTGCTGGATGAGAAAACTAATTTGGTACTCCAAATCTTATCCTGTGTAGCTTGAACCATCTTGCCCTGCTCTTGCTCACAGCCTTTTTGGTTTCTTTTTGTGTTCCACTCATGCCTCTGTGGTGATCTTAGTCACTTTTGTCTATTTCTTTCCTAAATACATATAGGCCCTTCCCCTTTGGCAAAATCCCTGTCCTTTTTATTTATATAGTCTGTGATGCAAAATCAGGCAGCAGAGGGAATGTTACCCAAATTTATATCTGACACTAATTGACAGAGGCATAGTAATAAAATATCTGCCTTTCGTGAACTAAAAATGCAATAAAGGGAAGAACTTTAAATTAAACAACAATAAAAAGGATCAATAAAAGTAAAAAACATGTATACCATCCAGAAAGTGTAATTTTACTGCAGTTCATAGTCATGCAGTTTATAACATATCAGTTATGCCTGAAGATACAGATAAAAATGGTAATGCTGCTGTCAGGATACATATGCATAATGTGCTTTTAAATGCCAAAAAGGATGCTGTTTGGCTTAAGTGCAGCATTTGAGGTAAGAGAATTTTTTAGTGACAGCAAGGGAATAGAACTGAATGCAGGGATTTCAACTTTCAGCCCTCCAGCTGCTCTTTACTGAAACTCTCAGACAGTCTGACATCTCTTGTTTAATAGTGATTTTTATATTATGAGTAGAAATGGTATAAAGGCTTCAAATGTGTTCAGAGCTAAAGATACAGCTATACATAGCTGCATCGAATATTACATAGTTCATAGACCAGAAGAATCCTGAATGGGAAACAGTGGTTTTGTATGGAATATTAATAAAGAAACAGTTCAGGCTCAATATTTTTCCTTAAGGGTGAAAGATGTTAGCAAAATGGAGGCCTGTAATTAGAGTGTTACCATTGTAAGGAAAGCAACAGTTCAAGTGAAAAAGAATTAGGGGAGATGGGATGTAACAACAAGGTTTAAATAAGATAAGATAAGAGATATTTTAGGTACATTTTTGCATGTTTGAGAGCATCTTGTAATGTGCTGTAGATAACTAGCCAAATTCAGTTAAATGTTTTCCACATGTGGCTGCAAACATTAAGGAATGACATTTACATTGGAATTCAAGAAGAACTGGTGTCTTTGTTAGGCAAAAGTGGATAATGAGGAATAGCCCCATCGCATAATTTTAAAGAAAGAATGTCTTTACATAAGGCTGCTCTCCATTGTTCCCGGAGGGTTTGGATGATTAAGGGTGTCTCAGAGAACTCATGACAAGTCCCAGTCTTGGGATTACCCTGTCTGAATACTGGAAAGTAGATTCAAAATCTGTAAGAGCATTAGTTATGTTGATTATCTTGCAGGGATGTCCTTCAATTTGTGTTCCCCAAGGGATGATTTTCGATTAATTACTCAACCCTAAACAATGGTTCCCAAATCATAAGTGAAGGTTCATCTTTAAAAACTGTTAATGAACAGAGCATTTTCTGAAAATTATTGGAAATACTTAAATCATATATGGAATAGGATTTTGATTTACTGTGCTATTTGCAAGAAAAGTAAAAATGAATTGAAAATGTTAGAGGAAGGAAATTGGCTAAATAAAAAAAAACGGTTCTGGGAAAGAATAATGAAAATGCAGACAAGCTGACATCAGTGTTTGCCTTTATTCCAGATACTTGAACAAATTCCAGTTGTGAATAATGAGGTTATAACATTCCAGACTTATTGCAGTGCTGTATCATGGTTGGCAAAGGCACCTCAGGAAAGCAAACTTCGAGGTAAGAAATGACCTGAATACTTAGTTGCACTCCGCACAGAATGCTGTATCTATTTTTACTGCTGCAGAAGCAGTACAGAAAGTGTTTATAGGACATCATGCTTTTCATCAAATTTTCTCTATTAGTTATCTAGTTAGCTTCCTCCCAAAGTCTGAAACTTCAATTGATTCTGTAAATATTATTCAAGTGGTACACTATGAAAAGAGTTCCTGCTTCAGTAAAGCATTAATATGATTACTGAAACAGAAAACAATACCATTTACAAATATAAATACAATGTTCACTACAATGAAAGAAAGACTATTAAAACCATGAAATTAAAATTTACATTTAAAGTTTGTTTTCCAGCACCTGCAAGCAAAATATGTATTGCCAGCTATCCAAGAGCCATGAATTATATTTGATTAATTTATCTTCACTAACTCTATTCATAGTAACATAGTAAGCTAACCCCTTCCGAATATTTAGAACCCCCTTTCTTCAAATCGGAATGGGTGCCCTCTTGTCAACTGGAAGGACCTACTGGTAAATAAAGCACTAGAGAGGTTATTATATGATCCCCTTATATATTTATACATAGTTATCTTATCACCCCTTAAGCACCTCTTCTCCAGCATGAACAACCTCAACTTGGCCAGTCATTCCTTTTATGAGTTTAGTTGATCTGTACCCTCTTTAATTCAATAATGTCCTGTTTGAGTATTGGAGACCAAAACTATGTGGCATATTCTAGATGAGGCCTTACCCCGCTCTGTACACTGAAGAATGACCCCCTGCTCCCGTGAATCTATGCCCCTTTAATACAACTCAAGACCTTATTTGCCCTTGATGGCTGACTGGCATTGCTTGCTAAAGCCAAGTTTATTATCTACAAGGACTTCAAGGTCCGTTTCCTTAATGGAATTGCATAGTGCAGTACCATTTAACATATTTTTACATCCCAGGTGCATGACTTTACATTTATCAACATTGAATCTCATCTGCCAGTTAGTTGCCCAGATTGCCAGTTTGTCAAGATCCTGTTGCAAGGATGCCACATCCTGGATGGAATTAATTGGGCTGGATAGTTTTGTGTCATCGGAAAACACTGATACATTGCTTACAATTCCCTCCCCTAAGTCATTAATTAACAAATTAAATAAAAGTGGACCCAATACTGAGCCCTGAGGGACCCCACTAAGAACCTTACTCCAAGTAGAGAATGTACCATTAACAACCACCCTCTGTACCCATTTCTGAAGCCAATTTCTTATCCATGTGCAAACAACCTCATTAAGCCCAACAGCCCTTAGTTTAGAAAGCAGCCATTTGTATCAAATGCTTTGGCAAAATCCAAATTGATTACAGCTACTGCTCCCCCACTGCCCAGCATCTTAGTTACCTTATCATATCATAAAAAGCAAATTTGTCTGACATGACTTATCCGTCATAAAGCCATGCTGATTGCTGGTCATAATGCCATTCACTAGGACAAAATGAATGTGATCCCTTAACAAGCCTTCAAATAATTTGGCCACCATGGATGTCAAACTTACAGGCCTACAATTGCCAGGTTGAGATCGTAATCTCTTTTTAAATATAGGAATGACATCTGCTTTCCTCCAATCCATAGGTACAATACCAAAGGAAAGAGAATCGGAGAAAATCAGAAATAGAAGGCAGATTAAAACTGTATTAAGCTCTCTTAAAACCCATGGGTGTATTCCATCTGGCCCTGATGCCTTATTTATATTATTTTTTAGTAAAGCTTTATGAACCATATCCTCTAGCCACTGACTAGATTGAGCGGAACCAACAGTTCAGCTATGAGTACCTTGTAATCAGTAATTTATATACATACAAGCGAAGTGCAGCAGGTCCAGCTTTAT
>CM044431.1:104489998-104516917 GCA_024363595.1 Xenopus borealis
TAGCCACAGCTGATGGGGTGTAAAAATGAAGGAACTTTAAGACCATGATGCATTAGTTGTCAGATCTGATACCGCCTCCTGGAAAGTTTAACGGACATGTTACAACCACATATGTTTCCCTGTCTTGATATATGTTCACATATACTCTGTGACTCAATGCTATGATAAGCAAAAAGGCCTTTCAACATATCAAGAAAATATACAAAAAAAGATGCATATGTAAATTAAATAATCTTCCTTTATCAGGGAGACATGAAAACACAATGTCAATAGATTTGTCCCAAATAAAGGTACAACACCCGCCATTAGCATTTAAGAGAAATGTTATTTATCCTGCAAACCCATGCAGATAAGCATGTTCACTTGAGCCATTCACTTTCTGTCACTGGCTGGACACTTATGTGAAGGACTTCAAAGGGTTTATTTATATTTTCTCACTGCAAATTCGCTGTGGACATTTGCAATTTATCCATTCACATAACATTACAGATTCCCAGAAAATAAGTTTATGAGTAGAGCCTGCGTCACACTCCTGGGAATTATTGCCTGTAGAGACAGACCTCCTACAGGGTGCAGGGTTACCACTAGAGCAACCCAAACGGGCCTCTTTACTGAGAGTGGAACCTTAAGATACTCTTGGTTTAACTCCAAACGGAGAAGAGATATATTTACATTTAAATACTCCTTTTTTCATCTTAGGAGTACCTCTGTAGGACTGAACCCTGTTCAGGGCAGTCAAATCAGGAGAAATTAAAGCATTAAAGAGTCTAACATCGCTCTTTTCCCTCAGAACAGAGAAAAATGTTTCTCCTCATGTTTAGAATATAAAGGAGATTGTACCTTCCGTTTTTAATGATATTTGGAAGGAAACTGAGGTATCAGCACCATGGAGTTTGTAGCAGAATAAGAAACTGCATCCTCCATGAACGCTGAGGTAAAAAATCTAACTTCCCCATTCAGCTAATCCCCTTCCTGTGATGTCACTCTGCTCCACACTGTCCAATCAGCACTGAGCAGACCTGTGCTTGCTCCCCTATCTTAAAGGAACAAGCACATCAGAAGGGAAATGCTGAAATGTGGATGTAGTGGTAAAATAAAATTTTCGGGAGGCTGCCACTTAACCCATCAGCTGTTGCTAGGTGGCAATCTCCCATAGAACAAATCACATTATGGTCACTATTGCCCATGGATTCAATAACTTGCACATTTGCTATACGTTCTGGGTCATTAGAGATCACTAGATCAATATAGTATATGTGGCTCCTCAACAACCATAAAATTGTCATGCAACAAGTTTATAAACTTGCTCCTATTAACAGCCCTGGTAGTAATATTGCTCCAGTTAATATCTGGGTAATAAAAAATACCAATTATTATTACTAGCAGACATTTCTATTGGGGGGGGCTATAGCATACTCCTATACTTAATTTGCTTGACTCTCTACAATCATTGAAGAGCTCCACCCATAAGGCTTCTGCCTCCTCATTTTCCAACATCATCTCCTCCTTTATATTAGCTTTTAAACCCCGCCTACCAAACAGACATACCCCTCCTCCTTTCCTATTGCCTCTGTCCTTCCAAAGCAAAGTATACTGTAGCCGCAGATATTTACTGCCCAGTCATGCAACTGATTTAGCCATGTTTCGGCCACACCAATCACATAATTTTCTCCCTGCAGTGCCAGCACCTCCAGATTTTACCAGTCAGGCTCCTTGCATTTGCAAACATACATTTAATACTGTACCATATTGCATATTTTACAGGAGGTCCTACCTGTCCTTAACAGTACCCCCAACCATATCTCTGCCCCCATTTTCCCTTCCTATGCCCACTATCTATTCTAACCTGTCTTCCACAATCCTTTACTGCACCCCACCACACCTAGTTTAAAATCTCCTCCACCCTCTTGCCATCTTCTCCCCCAAAGCAGATGTACCATCATCATTGAGGTGTAGCCCATCCCTGGCAAAGAGCCTGTAGCCAATTGAGAAATCAGCCCAGTTCCCTACACCAATCTCTCAGCCACACATTAATCTCCCTAAGCTCCTACTGTCTTCTTAACATTGCTTGTGGCACAGGTAATATCTCTGAAAAAAATTAACTTGGAATTCCTCTCCCTTAAATTTATACCAAGTTTTTTTATAGGAAAACTAGACCACTCAAACAATGTAGGTCTCAATGAAATACTATTGCATAAAACAGCTCATATGTAAAACCCTGCTTCATATAAATAAACAATTTTCATAATAATATATTTCTTTTGTAGTATGTGCCATTGAGTAATCATAAATAGAAAAAAAAAAATAAGGACAGCCTCCTGGGATCATAGGATTCAACGGTGCACACAAACTACCAAACAAACTATACATGTTAGGTCACATTAGCCAATTAACAGACTGAGTTCTGTCTTTTGCTTCCACACTTCTTCCTGTTACAGTTAGAGTTAAAATATTTCTGGTCAGATGATCTCTGAGGCAGCACACAGACAATCACAAAATGGTGGATCAAGGCAAGAGATGTAAAAGGGTAATATATACTTAAATATCTATACCAATTTGATAAGATTCTTTAATATGCCAATTAAATTGATATAAACTATCTGTTGCTCAAGTATTCATTTTGGGGGTATAGTTTTAAATCATTCTTGAGGGCTGACCCCTCTAACCTTGTCATTGGTACCTATGTATACCAAGACTGTGAGGTCTTCCCCAGCTCATGCCAGTAATTTGTCAACTCGTTTCACCACATAACAAACCCTAGCACTAGGTAAGCAGCGGACCTTAGGCTGAAATCAGCCATTTTGTTTTTTGCACTCCTGTAATGTGTAACTTGCTGCAGACCTCTGTGCTCCTTTTATGGAGAACATAAACCTTCAGCATGTCCCATGGATCAAGCACTGACTGTATTAGTCAGCACTAAAACTAAGATAGACGGTCAATGGGAGGCCACATGCACCACATATGTATGTTAAGGGACATGGCTCTTTACACTGAGCACTGTTATTTTTTATCTCCTTGCACCAATTACCTGGAAGGTAAATAACCCATCTGATCTGTTATCTGTTAACATTGCAGCCATGCATACACTTACTCAACATTATCAAATGTACATGCACACTTTATTTTATAAATTCTTTATTTTATTTTCTGTCTTTACTTTGCCCTAAAAACAATTTATTATACAGCAAGACTATCGGATTGGGATTCGTTTTTACCACTAATCGTACTGTCTGATCCAGTATTAATTTCAATTTATCTATTGCCATTTTCATGATCTGTTGCCTTTTTATTTCTGCATTGTTGTTCATTACTTGTGTTTTCCTGTATATTGATCTGGTATTTTGAACACTGGCCATACACTATGATCATTTATTTTATTGATTTCCATGATTTATTTGCACTTTTACATCTGTGTGTGCAACTAGAGTACAATAAATAAAATTAAATGTCCCCAGAGCATTTTTTAGCTATGGTGTATTATTAAAGGGGTGGTTCACCTTTGAGTTAACTTTTAATATAATGTAGAGAGTGAGACAATTTGCTTTTCATTCAGCGGCTCTCTAGTTTACAGTGTCAGCAATTTGGTTTCTAGGGTACAAATTACCCTAGCAACCCTGCATTGATTTGAATAAGAGACTGGAATATGAATAGGAGATGGACTGAATAGAATGATAAGTAATAAAAAATGGCAATAACAATACATTTGTAGCCTTACAGATCATTTGTTTTTAGATGGTGTCAGTGACCCCCATTAGAATGCTGCAAAGAAACAGATGAAAATGGCAAATCATTAAAAAACTATGAAAAATAAATAATGAAGACCAATTGAAAAGTTTCTTAGAATTGGCCCTTCTACAACATACTAAAAGTTAATCTGAAGGTGAACCACCCCTTTAAAGTACCATACCCCTTAATATTAGATATTATTCTGCAGTCAATTCCATAAAACACTTTTCTCAGGGTAGAAACCTCAATAGTAGGCTATAGTCAAAGCTGGCATTTAACAGGAGAGGCAATCTTTGTTTGTTTGTATGACACAAATAACATTGTTGCAGATGCAATACTTGGCAACTGTAAACATAGAAGGGCTGATTTGCTATGGAAAGTTTTATCCAAGCTTTTTGGATCCATTTTACTCACCCATACTCCATTGCCATTGCATATTAAATATTGTCTGACCCTTATGGTGTATATTATGAAATACCCTCGTGGACATTTATATGTAGGCAAAACAATCACACCCTGTGGAATCAAATGGCTAACCACTCAACAGCAATTTGCCCTCGCAACTGCCAATAATGAGACACCAGTTGCAATACACCTTATGCATATGCTAGCATAAGATGCATAGCAATTAGGGTTGCAACCTGGCTGGTATTCTAGTGACCTGACCAGTAAAAATGCCACTTGATGCCAATGTTATTAAAACGGAAGAAAGCTAAAAGTATAGGAAAAAGTCCAGAAAAAGTGGCATCCCAAATGGCAATTTATTAACTTCCTCCATCACCAAAAGAGAAGGTAATCATGTAAAATTACTTTGCAACTGTAACTGATATGTCTACACAAACCCCTTTAGCCTTTATGCACTCAATATGATGTTGCCCTTTGTTCGTTTTTATTGATGTCCTCTAAATGGGTGTGGATAATATAAGTTGCATCATGAAAAGGGTATATGTGCTGTCCTATATTTGATCAATATAGTTTGCCCATTTTCAGCTGAAGGGCAGTACCAGCATGATGTAATGGAGATTTTCTGAAGTACTACCCATTTATAAATTATTGCAGTGGTACTTAAAGAACCCTTATATTTTCTGTGTATGATTTGCACCTAGTGATTAAATGCTAAATGTTTACTGAACATTTCTAAAACCTTGGTAGGGTGTCTGTTCAAAAATCTTTTTTAAATATTTGTAGCATTGTTATGAACTGTGGGGTTTTGTCAAGTGTTGGGCCAGAGAGCGGAGATTTAAGAAGTGTTCAAACTGGTCCCGTCCAAAGTACAGGAAACAGTTTCTCGTGGTTCCAGATATTTTGGTCATTGAGTTTTCTTTGAGAAGCTTGAGGTAATAAAAATGCCTTGTTTGCTGTTATATATTATAGTATTGCTTTTTATGGATCCACTGTGTGTCAGTTATAGCTTACAGCTGGAGAAAGTGAACCCATCTGCAATCCTATAAATAAACCTATTTTGTGAACATTTATGAATATGCATTTATTTTGTGACTCCCATTTGCTTTCATTTAAAAATGAACTGAAGGTTTAGAGGTTTGATTTGGAATCATATACTGTATTACATTGTATGTGAATATTGTGTCTCTAATACATGCTAACATAGGTATGAGATCTATTATCAAGAAACCTGTTACCCAGAAAACTTAAAATACAGGAATGTTATTTTCCATAGAGCTATAAGAACGTAATTCTTAGTCTGGTTTTTAGACTGATTAGGTTTTTCTCTATAATAATAGAGGTTATATAAGCTAGCATAAATCCATGTTGGTTGCAAAATAAGTCTTTTTTATGTTTAAATGTTTTTATGAGTTATGATACGTTATCCAGAAGATACGTACTAAGCATCAATATGAAAAATCCCATACTTTAGTTTTTCTGTGCTTTCTCCTGTGCGCTATAAGTCATGTGATTTTTAGGGGCAGATTTCCTAAAGGACAAAGTGACTAAAGTTGGCGATGATTTGCCATTGTTACCAACCACAGGTTTATTGACGGGCGCAGGCGTCACTTCGCTAGTGAAAGACGCTAGCAGTGATTCACCCTCTATCACCAGGTGACTTTTTGATCTGGTCGAATGGATGTTACTCCGCAAATTCACTAAAATGTGGATTTTACAGAACATTACCTCTTTTGTCAGACTTGCCTTCGCCAGCTCAGACCAGGCGATGTGCAATGAAGTGCGTAGAACATCCTCAATCTTCAGTTACTTACATCATATTTTGTGAGTGGAAAAACTTCTAAGCTCAAAAAATGCTGGCAACTTTTCCTTTTTTCAGGGTGATAGGCTAAAAAAGTCCTTAAAAAATATTTCTGTGTTTCCCCCATACATTTTCTAACATATGGAACATTATTTTAAAGTGGGCTGATGTGTAGAGCATTATAACAACTCTATTGACTTTATTAAGGTTCCCTGGACATGTCTACTTATCAGTGTCAATGTAATGTATTAGCTGCAACATGTAACATAAAGACGTCCAGTTATCTTTAAATTTACAGCTGTATGTAAATTATCCAGAGCGCAAGACCTCTAACGCTTTTATTTGTTCGCATTGCTGAAGTTGCACTAGTGAAAATTGCCAGTGTCTGTTGGCCAGGACGAAACTTCCCATTTCGAATTTGGCCAGTTAGTAAATTTCCCCCTTAGACTTTTTGAGTTCAAGCCCTCTTTTATGGACTAATATTTAACCAGGACACTCTTAGCTCATAAAATGTGGAAACGGTGTGCCATTCATTCATTAAGCCCTCATCCCAAGTAAATCCAGGACAATAATAAAGTGTTAATCCCACATTTTTCATCCAAATTAACCTTCAAACTGGGTTTTTAGGATAATCTTTTAGAATAAACATGATTCTTCCTATATGTGAGCATTTGAGCCTCCTCAGGGTCAGCAGGTCAGAGTGGGCCAGTGGGACACTGTAAAAAAAACTTAGAGGGCCCCAGTCTTCATGGGTCCCGTCAACCCTGATCTGTTCCCTGCGGATGTTGTGGATGCTCCCCCATTTGCCCGCAGTCACAAGTTAAGCAATCAAAAAGAGGTAAGAGTATGCGGCACAGGGCAGCAGGGGAAGCAGAAGCGATGAGAGGGACCCTTGAGGTTGCAGCCCCAGTGAGCCTGGGGTCAAGGGTCAGCCCAATAATTGGGAACTCTATTATAGAGTGTAAACTTCGAAACTGCAGGGTTGGAGGGTTGCAGGGTTTCTGGAACTTTAGCAGGGTTAATATTTTAAAATATATTTGTAACATTGTTATGTGCTTTGTGGGCTTTGCCAGATGTTGGATTACAGATCAGAGCATGAAACCAAAACAAATGCATATTGCTGCCATCTTATTTAGAGAGACGTTTGCCAATTCCTGATATATTGATCTGATTTTAATTTTTTCAGGGGCTCAATGTGATAAATATGTCTGGTATCTCTTACATATTATGGTACTGCTATTTATGGATAAATTGTATATGAGTTATGTCTTACAACTGAGGACACAACCAATTTATTTTTCTATTTAAAAGCCTTTTTTATGGACATTCACTCCCATTTGCTTACATTTAAAAATCCTAATTGGCTGCTTTATATAAAAGAAAGTGAACAAAAGGAATTCTGGGAATGAATTCCAAATGTGCTCCAAGAAAATCCTATTTGCATGGGTTTATCTTATTGGCTAAAGCTCACCCACTGGGTTTTCAAGTAAAAGCCAGGATTATAGCTGATCAGATTTCCCAACTGCAGACCAGTTTCACCTTTCTTGAGGCTCATCAGTGCAGTGCAGGTTAAGGTAGAGCTACCATGTGGTTTTCCAAACAAGTGACAAAGGTTCAGGAGACTGCCTCAAACAGACTTAGATAAACAAAAGGAATTCTGGGAATGAATTCCAAATGTGCTCCAAGAAAATCCAATTTGCATAAAGAAGATGCAAACTGAAATATAAATATTTACAGAAAGATGTCAATTTAGTCACAGCTTTCCCCGCTTGTATGCAGTACACTTAAGCAAACTGGTCATACAACTATGCTTTACTCTTGAAACAATTCACTGACACAAATCTGAATTACTCTTCAATATGAAGTAAAATTAGTTTTCTTCAGCATACTCTGCTTGCTGGGTGCAGTGTCCACAATTTTTTAAATAAACATCTCGAAATGAAGGTCCACACTCTCAGGACTTAAAAATGAAATAATATTTTATTAACAAAAATGACTAATCCTGAGAGTGTGGACCTTCTGTTCAAGATGTTTATTTCAAAAATTGTGGACACTGCACCGAGGCAAGTTGAACCGAGTGACGTGAGTGCCGACTCCTCCAAAGTCTACATAAATATATATATATATGTTCGTCTGGGTGGCACTCCTCTCCTTATTCAATACTCGGGTGCAGCATTCCTTATGTAGCACTGAGAAAGGTCCCTGAGAGGACCAAAATGTCACGTCGGCTGTAACTGCACATAACAAATACAATTTTTTTTATAAAAAACCTTGGAGTTGCTGGTCATTTGGAATGCTATATGTTTATCTATATCTATCTATATCTATCTATCTATATATATATATATATATATATATATATATATAGTAAGATATGGGTGTCTAAAGGGCACAATATCATTTTTTTTCACCAGTATTAGGCTGGTGAAATGTTAAACTCCAGGGAAAACGATGTTGCTACAGCAAGTAATGCTGCTTAATTCTATATCAGCTTGGGAAAAGCTGGATAATGGTTCCCTGGAGTTAATGGAAGAGAGCAGAGTGGGCTTCCATCCCTTGCTCCATTATGTGTTTTGTAGCTGCCCAGGTAAAGGCAGTAATATAATTAGCTGATGTAAGCTATAGTTGAAAGTTGTGGAGCAACACCTCAGAGCTACTGCTGCTTTCCCCTAGAGACCTCCTGGATTGGAGAAGGGTAAGGGCCACAGAAGGAGTGCTGGTGAGCACCAGGGAACCAGAGAGTGATCCCCTCAGTTGGTTAGAGCTCCAAAGATCTGGGAGGGAACCAGAGAAACCACTCCCAGGAGACAAGAGTGTCTCAAGTGTGCCCAGAGAGGATTCTGGGATTTGTGGTCCACTGAAAGCCAGTGAGGGCTAAACTCAAAGCGTGAGTAAAGAGAACACCAGGGAGGAGTGGATTGGAACGGTTATGCTGTCAGCTGAAGCTGACTGTGAAAGTCAGTGGGCTGAATATTTTGTGTTCTATTGAAAATAAAAGCTTGCAAAGCAGCATTTGAATGTGAAAGGCTGTGTCCGTGTCCATTCCTGTGCTGAAATCTGTGCCGGGCCTTGGGTTTTGCTCCCGGAAGTCAATTCCAAAAAAACACTGGCACTCATGGCAGGTTTGAGCAGGGAGATCCCCTTGTGTGTTTATTTGCAAAATTTGCAACATTTTGAGGCTGTACCCCTTTGTCAAGCATAAAGCAGTAACATAGTAACATAGTAACATAGTAAGTTAGGCTGAAAAAAGACTCGCGTCCATCAAGTTCAACCTTTTTTTTTTTTTTTTATTTTAATTTTAACTGCCTAACTGCTAGTTGATCCAGAGGAAGGCAAAAACCCCATCCTAAGCCTCTCCAATTTGCCTCAGAGGGGGAAAAAATTCCTTCCTGACTCCAAAAAGGCAATCGGACTAGTCCCTGGATCAACTTGTATAATGAGCTATCTTCCATAACCCTGTATTCCCTCACTTGCTAAAAAGCCATCCAACCCCTTCTTAAAGCTATCTAATGTATCAGCCAGTACAACAGTTTCAGGGAGAGAATTCCACATCTTCACAGCTCTCACTGTAAAAAACCCCTTCCGAATATTTAAGCGAAACCTCTTTTCTTCTAAACGGAATGGGTGACCTCGTGTCATCTGGAAAGACCTACTTGTGAATCAAACATTAGAGAGATTATTATATGACCCCCTTATATATTTATACATATTTATCATATCACCCCTTAAGCGCCTCTTCTCCTGCGTGAACATCCCCAATTTGGCCAGTCTTTCCTCATAGCTAAGATTTTCAATACCTTTTTTTACCAGCTTAGTTGCCCTTCTTTGTACCCTCTCTAATGCAATAATGTCCTGTTTGAGTGAGGGAGACCAAAACTGTACGGCATATTCTAAATGTGGCCTTACAAGTGCTCTATAAAGTGGAAGAATGACCCCCTCCTCCCGTGACTCTATGCCCCTTTTAATGCAGCTCAAGACCTTATTGGCCCTTGATGCTGCTGACTGGCATTGCTTGCTACAGCCAAGTTTATCATCTACAAGGACTCCAAGGTCCTTTTCCATAATGGATTTGCCTAGTGCAGTCCCATTAAGGGTATAAGTGGCTTGAATATTCTTACATCCCAGGTGCATGACTTTACATTTATCAATATTGAATCTCATTTGCCACTTAGCTGTCCAGATTGCCAGTTTGTCAAGATCCTGTTGCAAGGATGCCACATCCTGGATGGAATTAATTGGGCTGGATAGTTTTGTGTCATCCGCAAAAACAGATACATTACTTACAACACCCTCCCCTAAGTCATTAATGAACAAGTTAAATAAAAGTGGACCCAACACCGAGCCCTGAGGGACCCCACTAAGAATTTAACACCACACAGTCAGTGTGATTGGTTGATTAACACATTTACATAATTGTTCACAAATGACATCACTTAATGGAAAGCAGTAATGGGTTAACATAAAAAAAATGCCTAGATTGGTTGGCCCAAAAATATTACATAAGAAATTGTGAAGTATTAATGAAAATTTAAGCATAATAAATTCAATTTATTCCACAAAGTCCTGTGGTAGAATCCCAGAAACAGATTATATACAAGAGGCTAATAGACAATTATCGGACAAGGACACATATCCTTTTGGATACTAACCCTACAAAAAAAATACAAAAAAAGAATTAGATCATCTTATTTTGGAAGCTTTTGAACATAATATTATAGATAAAACATTAGTCTCTTATTTAACAGTAGAACATCCTATAACACCATTTTTCGTCACCTTCCTAAAATACATAAATCTATTCGTCCCCCTATAGGTCGTCCCATTATAGCAGGAATAGGGTCACTAGGTGCAAATCGGTGTTCCTATATTGATTACCTTCTTCAGCCTCTTGTATTTCGACTTCCTAGCTATCTGAAAGACAGTAATCATTTTATCTACACTTTGAACAATTTTATTCAGTACTATGGGAGATACATCGATGATGTTGTTTTGATTTGTTTTGATTTGGTCAGGAACAGTTTGATCGATTTTATCCCATATTAACTGTAACCAACTCAATTTAAAATTTACCAGTGAATTTAATATGCAATCCATTAATTTTTTGGATATTCACCTGTATGGTGAAAATGAAACAGTAATTACTACTATATACAGAAAGGAATGCTCAGCAAATACCATATTGGAAGCAATTTCTTGTCATCCCCATCATTTAATTAACAGTATCCCTTACAGTCAATTTTTAAGATTGAGACGCATATGCACCAAAAACATAGATTTTAATAATAAATCTGAGGAAATGAGTAATAGACTTTTAGAGAGGGGCTATAGTTAAAAAAAACTTGGATATGCCAGCCTGCCTGACTATGAATTCGCCTCTTCCTATTGTACCGTGACCTTCGACCTTACCTTACTGACTATTACAACTGTCGAGCCCCTTTGCTTGCCAGAACTCCTCTCCTTGCTCCTCTCCATAAATCCAGGTGGCATCTGAGTAGCTGAGGGCTCCTCCCGAAGCCAAAGGCGCTCACACTACTGGTGAAGCCGAGCCGAGACCAGGAAGCTTGGCATCAGAAGAGATGGCAGCCATAAATGTGGTTCTAACAAGTGCATGACGTGCAAAATATATATTTGTAACCAATAATTTCACAACCACTATAACCAAAAATTATGATGTCAAACATTTTATCAACTGTAATACAAAAAATGTGATCTATCTTCTTACCTGTGAAAAATGTAAAAAAAACAATAGGTGGGCCAAACAAGCCGACATTTAAAAGAAAGAATTAGAGAACACATTCATAATATTAATAATAAAGAGTCACGGACACCAGTTACTAGATACTTTGAAGAATGCAACAACAGGACTTCCTAATTTCTAAAAGTCATAGGTATAGATATAAGGGGTGGAAATATCCATACTGAGAAACAAACAAAGTGGATTTTCCACTTAGACACTAGGCAGCCTTTTGGTCTAAATTTTGACTTTGATGTTTCTTGCTACACATTGTGGTCAGTGCCCTTTCTCCTGTTTCCCCTTTTATTCACATATTGTACTTGTATATGATATTAATGTGTATTTTCCAATTAAGTTAACCTATGTAATATGCTAGCCTTGGAAGTGTATTTGAGGGATTTCTTTGAATTTGCATGTTTCCCTTTAAATGAAACATTCTTCAGTACCACCCACTGATCCTACATTGGCTACTTCTCTTTTAAATAGTGTGATTGCAATGTATAATGTTATGTCTATGATTAAGTGTCTTTTGGACACGAACCGCATCAGGCGAATGGTTTTTAAATTTTGGAAATAAATTTAAGCTTTTTAACCTTTTACAACCTGACTGTGGCTTCACTATTTTGTGGGTTCCAGGCTTGTGCCAGCCTCTTTACAAGTTTTCTGGATTGCTCCCCTTGCTGAAAGTCTGGGGCGTGTGCACCCGGGCCAACCGTGTACAATGGTAAGCTCTTTTTCGAAATGTTATACACTCTGGTTACAAATTTGTATATCTTTGAAGGCCAGGGTGTGCGAGTGGGCTTTACTATCCAGTTTTGCTACCGGAAGCTCACAATATAGACAGATGGAAATATATACATAGAGAGGCAAAAATGGATTTTCAAGACAACATAATACGTCATCAAGGACATACAAAACCGTAAAAGTAGTAATAACTTTGCTCAAGTAAAACACAAGGACAGTCAGGGTAAAATCATGTGTTCTGTTCACAACAGGGCTTTACAAAATAAGTTTCAGTCCAGTTGCATATAAAAGCTAATTTAGAACAGGAACAGACTAGTTCACAACATCTGGGCCTCCTTATAACCTTTATCAAGAACCTAGATATACATGCAATATATAAGCATTTAAAACTTTTCTGTCCTGCAAAGACACAACACATCAAGACATAACAGTCATCTTTGCAGGACTGAAACCTCAATTTATACCATTAAAGTTTTGCACATAAATTAAGTCCCATGAGTGCTTTGTGTTCCAGATGCTTATATTACTTTTTGCGGCAGCACCTGGGATTTTTTTGCCTTTTTCTAGGGATACATGTTCTGTCAGACTCTGTCGGAAAAGCAGCGTATTCATCCCTAGAAAAAGGCAGCCCATACTGTGGGCCACAAAAGTGGCAATACCTGTGTAAAGTGACTCAAAATGTAACACTGAATATAACTAAAAGTAACCCAATTACTCCTATTGATTTGTGTATAGGTGTAGATATTTATGATGGGTACATATTTCTAAAGAATTTAGGATGTTAGTTTGTCTCAATGGTGAAAATGAGGAAGCTGTACTTTGCAAAGTTTTTTCTTTAAAAACTGTATGCAGTTCCTCGGATATAATTGAGCTGAAAGCTTTCACACTATAGAGAAGGCCTGTCTTGCATTTGCTTTTTGAATTGATTCTCATTTGTCTTTTATGCCTCATTGTTCATGCTATTCGCAGATCATTCACTACAAAAAAGATGGTTTATTGATTTACAGTGAAATACAGTATCAAGCTAGAGAACAAAATATCCATTTTCTGCCGGAGCAGAATACCTTGTAATACAATGCAATTCTTTTTTAAAATGGCTATCATTTTGTAAAATGTTTCTTAGTTTCCCTTAACTGTAGCCTCTTGTAGTTCATTGTTTAGATAGTTGCCTGCAAATGTGTAGGGGCCACACAAAGGATGTTTATTCTGTATAACACATCTGGTATATTTGCCTGCTAGCCAGACTGAGCAAAATAACAAATGATTCATCAATGTGATATCTAAAGATATGTGTTCATTTTGCTAGTTTATTGAATTTTATCATATATTTTTCTCCTTTTGCTAGGGGTGAATAATTATATACATGCTATACATAGATATGCACATGCCTTGAAATAAATATATATATATATATAATTCCAATCCGTACAGAAGTCGGCACTCACGAGAAAGTGATTAGATATGCCTGGGTGCAGCTCCAAAATTATTCATACGAAACAACAGCAACGAGATCCGCACTCTCAGGTCTTATGGTCAAAATAAAAATAGTTTATTGGCGAAAATGACTGACGTTTCAGCCTCCTCCGAGGCTTTTCTCAAAGTGTTTAGTAGTTTGAAAAAACTGCCTTAAGTACAAGATTTGGCGGGAACTTACATTGGCAGTAGCTGACATCATACCCACATCGTTAACATAATAGCTAGAAACAGACTGTTCATTGCTAGCTCAAAGGTATAACATAGAATAGCTTACATCCAAACACCAACGTATCAAAACGTCTATTTAAAACAAATACAATGTAATTAAAAACTTCAATATTAAAAACATAATGTTGTAACTTAATCTAAACCAATTAAGGGTTAGAGTATCTACATAACTAAAAGATCTTGTGCAAAATTGTTACATAGTCAATTACATAGTAGTTACAAACTTCTAAGCTTGAGTGTTGGTATAAGACCTCCAGAGACTTGTATGTTTGGTGATATATCCTTGTAAAATCATAAATAAATGACAACCCATTAACTACTCAATTATTCAAACTGTGGGGGATTTGTGAGACTTATTTTATGTATAAAATGCATTCGCCTCTTGTGGGAAAAATTTTTAAATTAAGTGTAATATATTTCATCAAATAGTATATGTGTAGCAAATCCTAGTCCGGTCGAGCATAATCTATTGGAACTAAGGACACTAGAATATAACTACCGCTAGTGTTCGATATGTGATGTAACCATGCTCCCTTAAATCCATTTATTTGTAAATGTCGATTGAAGTTAATGTACCCGTGATGCTGATATGAAGTGTGCTGGAATAGGAATAATGTTCCTTATATCACAAAATATTGTCCTATTGGTGCCTACATTAGTGCTATATCTATAGTGACGGTGAACATAGAATACACCTACTCAATATCGTGTTCAATTTTGTGATGCAGGACTGACCTGCCAACGTCAGTCATTTTCGCCAATAAACTATTTTTATTTTGACCATAAGACCTGAGAGTGTGGCTCTCGTTGCTGTTGTTATATATATATATAGCTGTTGTTATATATATATATAGCTTTCTGGATAACGGGTTTCTAGATAACTGATCCCAAACCTGTATTTTATAAATGAGATTTTTGAAAACCCAACAGTATAAAAATATCCTGCATGAGTAAAAAATAAAAAGCAAGATACTTAAGAGAACACTTAAATAAACTACAAACACAAATTATTGGCATGCATCCTTGTATATTATTTTTTCCACAAAAAACCAGCACTTGATTTTAAGTCATACAGTATGGCCTTAGTATATTTAAGCTTACTATTCACATCACAGCAAATCGGCAGTAAACCCCAGTATTTATTACATATCTTTACAGATTTATTCTGCTGTACATTCATGGTTATTGTAGATCATAATTAGTCATTCTGTGCCAGTTGGGAAATTCCCCAGTGAAGCCTGTCTTATCCCACCATAATTTTTGTGGGTGTTAACAGGAAATCTCCCTTAAAAATCTTCTGAGAATGTGAAGCTGCTCTGCAGAAGGAAAACACATAATATATTGAACTAATCATGTAACAGAAAGCTATTGGTTGCACCAAAATAATATTGTACAACACTTGAACCCATGCATTTATTTCACTTTAGTCTGACCCAAAGGGAAGTGATCTAATTATCGTAAAGCATTCAAATGACAATTTATCTGAATATTTTACAGGTTTTTGTATGGTTTTTATTGAAATTATAATTATCTATTGTGCAGTTGATTTTACACAAATGTTTACTAATTAATAAGCAAAAAGGTTAAGCGTGTAGGTAAGCCGTGTTAATTTAATAAAAGCTAGCAGCTATAGGGTACATCTGCATTTAAATGCAAGTATTGAAATCAAGTACTATGTGTTGTAGAGGTTACCCCAGATAATAAACTTAGTTAATTCTGTAAATGGGCTCATTGACTGTCTTGAGTACCCCTGAATTGTATACCTTAGTTTATTAAATCATCAGCCTCTTGTATACAGGCTTTTCGTATAATTCTCTCCACCACCATCTTCCAACCCAACTCTAGTTCCAGCCCCCAAAATACAATTACACTGCCATATTGAAAGTATGTCCTACTTTTAAATCTTCTTCTTGAGTTGGTGTCACTGTTGGATGTACATAGCAAGAGGCTGCAGTTATTAGCAACTATAAGCAACATGGTCATTGTACTTTGTCACTAAATGTAGTATGAAATCTCCATAAAATGATGTCCCAGCTCACAATGACATTTCATGTATATTGAGCAGGGGACTCACTACTGTTCACTGTAGATACTGTACAAACAGCCTGGGGTAGCGTTGTATGCATCTTTAGACAGTGTCCCTAAAACGTAATAGATATGATAGCACAATAATGCACAGAATAAGATATAAATGACAAGAAATTAACAACCCATAGATTTTCAGTTGATTCATAGTTGTACAAATATTGTTGGGAATATACTGTACAAATATACTGTACAAATATGAGGATATATCTTCAGGCAACTGTATCCAATCAAAATGCTTCAATTTACTATATGTGAATCTTTGTTAATCCTTTGCTGGATCTCTGTGGTTGTAAAAGCAATGGCTGTCATGCAACTGGAAAGAGACAGTAGGGGTGGATGACGTTGACATATGTAACATTAGAATTACCTTCCCATTGTTCTGTTGTTAGGCTGCTGGGGGGGGGGAGGGTGTGATATGACTCCAACTTGAAGACCCATGTCCCACTGTGACTTCAGTTACAATGAGAAGGAAAAACAACAGCCTGCCAGAAAGCAGTTCCATCTTAAAGTGCTGGCACAAGTCACACGACCAGGTGCAGCTGGAAAATTGACAAAATGGCTAGCCCCATGTCAGATTTCAAAATTGAATATAAAAAAAATCTGTTTGCTCTTTTGAGAAATGGATTTCTTCTGGAGTAGCACTATTAACTGATGCGTTTTGAAAAAAAAAATTGTTTTCCCATGACAGTATCCCTTTAACTTGGTTTAAAAAAATGTATTATTATTACAAAAACATATACTTCACTCTAAGCCTTGTTACTTTCAGATATAGCAGAGATGGATCAAGGATAAATAAACAATATTCCAGAGACACAGTTTGGGTGAGAAAATCTTAGACATGATTTCACCTATGTCCTAGTTTTTTAAGCCTTTAAAGAGCTGTGGAGCTTAAATACAACCACTTACATAGAAATTCTTGATGGACAGCAGAAAAGCCAGCTATACCAAGATAATTAAGAAAGGTCTTGGATTGTGGAAAAAATTGCAGCATTTTCATGCCAGCAGAATCCGTGTTAACTGTTCCCACTGACTAGATCTTATCGTCCCACTGTTCATACACTAGAATAAATCTTTCATTGACAAGAATAAAGCTTTTCCTTTGGGCTCTGCATTTCCACCTACAGAATATTTCTCGTCATTCATGAGCCGCACATGGTGTACAGCTTGGCTAATTAGCACAAATTAATAAATCATAATATACTTTCATATAAAAAAAACTATTCAGCTGTATGTAGAAAAATGTTCCAGTATCTATCACGGGGAAAAAAAACACTATAAATAAAACTATGAAGATTCTCATTCATCCAGGTCATGGTATATATATATATAAAAAGTAACTCAAAGCTGAAGAAGCTGCTTGGATGAGCAGTGAAACGTCTTCATTAAAATATCTCAGCAAGTCCAGGTGCTTTGAGTTAATTTTTATATATATATACTATAAATAAAATAACTTGCATTCCCCCCCAAATATCTGCATACTCGGCACAAACAATTTAATGCTGTTTAAGACTTTATGGGGCAATTGGCTGCGCCATTTAACTTGAGGGCCACAGTGTATGATTTCTGACATTTTTACAATGCGCTTTGGGTCCTACGGGAGAAAAGCGCTTTACAAATGTTGTTTGTTGTTGTTGTTGTACAATGAAAAACTTGTTACTAGCCACACTCTTCTGAAACACCATTGCCTTAAATATCATACCCCTGATCTACAAGAAAAAAATCTTTCCCTGATTTGTTAACTAGACTATCTGGCAGAGGAGCAGTACAGTAAATTCAGGCAGTTACATGTGGGGCACAGTGCTGCAAATTATAGAAGATCCCTTACCTAGAAGAAGATTAGGATGCAGGCCGAGTACATGGGCTGCAACAGGGCCCTGTCCATGTAGTAAGCACAAAGCTGTCTTTCCTCTCAATGCTGTGCTATGCTCCTAGTGCCAAGTTTGAAATGGCATATATCCTTTTCCATGTGGAAATTTAAATGACCCCTTAATTACAGTTCAGCATGGTATCTATAATTAGGTAGGTCTGCAAGGGACTTTTTGCCCTTTATTTTAAACTATAGTGTTTTGGAGCTAGTAACTGCCTTATTGATTGCTATTGACCATGCTGTACTGTAGTTTATATTTTTCATAGTACTTGCACTTTTCCTTATAACACCTTGAATTGTTATATTTTGACTTGTTATTTTCCAATGTATTTACAACAGTAAGGTTAAGTTGGCTTTTTGCCATTTTGGGGGTTGTTATTTCTAATAAAGAAGTGAAATACAGTCTTTACTTTTACACCTTGGGTAAGCTTCCCAACTCATACCAAGGATGCCATTCCCACTGGCAGTGCCCATCTGCAAGACTGATGCCAATGCATTGCTCTTTACTAATGAGCAATCCACTGTTTCCACCAACACTAAGAATTATGATGTCTCAGTGTTTTATTCTAAAGCAAGGAATTGTCATAAATAATAAGACAATATAATATAAAGCTGGTAGCTTTATCCATTTAATTTAATCCAAAAGAGGGCAGGTGCTACATAATCCTCTGAAAAAAACAGCCTGATCTCTAATCCTGTCTGTCCATGCACCCCATCAGCAACACAGTACCTCTGCTTCTTTTTTGACTGAGTTCCCTTAAAAACACTGTATATTCTTCAATCTGCATTCATTACCCAACTGCTCATTTTAATTATTTTGCTATTTTACATGTCCTCTGTATATTCTCCCTGACTACCAAGGAGCATAGAGAATGAATACAAAAATTCAAAAATACATATAATAAACTGGATAAATACAAATTAAACTTGAGGTGATACATTGGAATAAATACGATAATTGAGCCATAACATTCATCTTGACCACATTGACCCTACCTAACCATGAGAGGGGTCCATTTCTGTAAGCCTGTTTTTATTTTGGACAGTGGCACTTTAGAGTAGTTTGAAACGCAATCTTCTTTATCTATGGTAATTAGTATCCCAAGGTAGATGAAGTCCTTTTTGGACCAGCTATAAGGGAAATTTTGCGACAGCCCTTGTATAGCAAAATTCTATAAAGATATATTTAGCGCTACAGACTTATTTGCTTATCATATTGAATGAATAAAAAAGCGTACTCAGGTTAGGTATAGTGATTAATGAATTTGTTATGAAAAATAGTAAGTCATCTGCATAGGCAGCCTTATAAAAAATATCCATCTATTTGAGATCCCTGAAATATCTCGATGTAGTCTAACCTGTGTTAAAAAGGGTTCGAGATAGTGGTCCTTACATTGCTGATTTACTTTCCATCTAATTGTTAAGATGCTAAGACTTGCCCTAGGGTCTTGATTTCATCTGAAGCTAAAACATATTTAAATGTAGGACAACACATCTAAAATTATAATTTCCAAACATTAAATCCCTCAGCCCTCAACCCCCCGGTAATCAGCTCTCCAGTAGGAAGAGACTAGCATGAGCTCCCTGGCTCACATAATCAGTCAGTCAAGAGTCAGCTTGCTCATCTGTGTTTTTTGGGCATTGATCTGTCAATTGGCACTTTATATATAAGGACACTGATTTACAGCTAAAATGTCCTTTTATACATTTCATTCAGAAAGTGATAGTTCCGACCTCTAGTTCAGAAACAAAATAAATTATATTTTAACTTGTGCACCATTGCCATCTAGTGGACACAAGTTTATTGCATTACCAACCCACAGTGCCTTAAACATACCTAAATTTTATACAGGTTAAAGGTTTTTACCATAGGATTCAAGGAAACAAAGACAGGGGGGGGGGGAGAGGAGGAATACCAGACAAAAACAGGTAAATAAATCAAATGTTGTCACAAAATACCACAAATTTACATGTGAAGAATCCATATGAAATTTTTTTTGTCAGTTTCTTTCAACGGAATGTTTTAAATCCATTTTATTTTCTGTGAATATTGTTTATTTCTGCTGGTTTAAAGTTTTTAATAGAGAGTTCAAGGACACTAACACCAGGGGGGAAAATACCAGACAAAAACAGGTAAATAAATCAAACGATCTCACAAAGTACCACAAATTTACATGTGAATAATCCATATGTAAAATGTTTGCCAATTTCTTTCACCGGAATGTTTTAGATCCATTTTGTTTTCTGTGAATATTGTTTAATTCTGCTGATTTGTTTACATGGAAAAGTTGGACAGAAAAATAGTTTTTACTCATTATGGCGTATAGCAGACAATCATCATCCAGAAAACTTTATTTAAGAATAATTATTTGACATAAGAAGAGCACTTGTCCTGAGAACTCATTCTAGTCACAATTATCAACCTTGTCTTGGCAAAAGTCACATTGGAAATAAATTATATCATGGGTCTTATAGAATGAAGGAGAAATATTTGAAAATGACCAGGCTACCAATGTTTAATATGGATAGGAATGGCAAAATCCAAGAATAATACATAGAAAAACAGAAACAAAGAAGACAAATAGACAGACAGGCAGATTGATAATGATAAAGCACTCACTGTATTGTATATTTTTTGCAGGTCTCTACAGCATGTTAACTTCGAAAGAGTTGACAATAGGATCTCTAAAGAATCTGCTTCACAACCTGTATCCTAATGATGGTTCAAAAGCTATTGAAGAGATTTGCCACCTTCTGTTTTCTGAAATTGATAAATCAAAAAAAGGTTGGTTTAGTTTAAAGAAAAGCCATTTAAGGATTAAATTAAGTGTATATATAAATATATATACTTAGTCCAAGTGTTTTTTTAAACAATTCTTTATTTTTTCATTTTAAAGTCGGGAAAGGGGGTACAGAACTTAAAAAAGGGAGGGAGGGAGGGGATAAAGCAGGATTTCCATACATCAGTATCTTGTAATATACAAGTAAAAACAGAAAGAGTTTTTTCTTTGCAAGCAAGGCAACAAGTCATATCTCACAATAACCATAAGTGTTTGCACTCTAAGTTAGCTTATTTCCTGGGTACACGGTCAGTCTGTAGTATAAATGTATTGATAAGACCAGCGCTCCAGTTTTCTTCAAATAAAGTGATTTATTTCAACATGCTGTATGCAACGTTTCAGTCCCCACTGAGACCTTTATCAAGGAGCAAGTGCATATTATGTGAACAGTATTTACTTTGTAAAAGGTTAACCAATCCGTGCAGTTTGGAAATTACACTATTAATCAATTATGTAAAAGAGTAAATAATAAAAAGTGCATTTCGGAGAATAACTTGCTCACCACTAGTGTCAATAATATACATTTCCAGTGCAAGTGCTGATGCCATTCAGTTCAAATAACATTTTTTATACTTTGTTTCTGAAGAGATCGATACAGTAAACAATCCATCAATGTAACTTGTAACAATTTTATCCACATCTGGAAGTGTCAATATATTAATAGAAATACAATTTAATGGTTAGAAATGGGAGAAATCTTTTTAACCTAGGAAACAATTCAACGCAAGTTGTCCATTCAGGCTCCTCGGGCCCACACAGTGAAGCTCATATATCCAGTAAGCTTCACGTAAAATTTTGTTTGTATCTCCTCCTCTAGCATGCATCTTGCTCAGCTTCTGCCCAATGTTAGGCCACCAGCTGCTGGGCTATATCCTGTTTTTTATCATGCAGCTTCTGTTTCCTAGTTGGATCTCTGCCCTGATACTTGCTCTATGCATACCCATTCTTTCTTTCAGCTGGCGCTTAGTTTTGCTGCAGTATACTAGGCCGCATGGGCATTTGATGATGTATACCACCCCAGAGGTGGTGCACATCATCCTATGTCTTACATTATATCTCTTACCTGTGTGTGGATGGGAGAAATGGGACCCCAAAATCAAGCAATTACAATTTACACAGCCCACACATCTAAATACCCCATGTCCCTGTTTGTTAGAGAGAGTACTGATTTTCCAATTTGAAGTAATTCTTATGCTATATGAATTTTAGCATAGTTAATGTAAGTTCAGTTGGTGGACCCACGACAAGTTTTTCATGTCTCATGTGGGATGCAGGTATAGTGGCTTTGCACATCCATGGTGACCAACCATATACAGTATCTGCCAGAGGGAAATTGATACTTTTTATCATCTTCAGAAAATCTCTAGTATCTTTCAAATAAACAATCCACATACTCCGCAATAACTTCATTTCTCCCATCCACACACAGGTAAGAGATATAATGTAAGACATAGGATAATGTGCACCACCTCTGGGGTGGTGTACATCATCAAATGCCCATGCAGCATAGTATATTGCGGTAAAACTAAGCGCCAGTTGAAAGAAAGAATGGGTATGCACAGAGCAAGTATCAGGGCAACCCTAGATCCAACTAGGAAACAGAAGCTGCATGATAAAAAATATGTCATATAGCTGGTGGCCAAACATTGGGCAGAAGCTGGGCATGATGCAGCCAGCTTTAGATGCATACTGATAGGGCATGCATCTGGCCATGATAGAGGAGGAGATACAAACAAAATTTTATTGAGACGTGAAGCTTACTGGATATATGAACTTGAATGTGTGGTCCAGAGGGGCCTGAATGGAGAACTTGTGTTGAATTGTTTCCTAGGTTAAAAAGGTTTCTCCCATTTCTAAACATTATAAGCACTTGATCCTTGATAAAGGTCCTAATGGTGACCAGCCTTCACGTCTTCTTTCCCCTTATGCCACAACCTGCAGCAATACATCATGTATGGTCAAGAGTCATGCAAATATAAGAGTAAGTGTGGCATTGGGTAGAAAAATATAAAGCAGAGGCAAAGAACATCCTACTGCAGATTATAATGAATAATGCACCCCCAACCAAAATTTATAAAGATATTGGAAGTCACCTTGGAGTTACGTGACCTGTACATGTCACACTAGGAAAGACTTTTGCGCCCAACTTAGTAACAAAAGAGGTAAGCAATTCTAGGAATAACTGTCTTTAGGTTAAAGGAACATATAGATGCTGGACAATACCACAGGGCCTGATTTGAAGTCTAATGTCAAGGAAACGACTTTTCAAAACTATGGCTTTTACAACTGCAATACCAAGAGCGTAGTTTATCTACTGGAATGCAAAAGGACCTGAATACAATTGTGCATATTTATAAATATTAAATGTGGATCACATAACTCTAATGTATAATAATTGGTTATTGGAATGGGCATATGATGGTCCACTTAGACTTTTGAGTACACCCACACATACTGGCTATTTAATATTTTAAATATATTCAATATATATATATTTTTACATCACATTACATATTCATCCATCTACGCTTGAGTAAGATTTGACTATAGAAAACATCACTAATCCCCATGATTAGGTCATTTCACATATACACATGCTTGCAATTTCAATGAGCTGAGATCCCAACATTAAGAATAAAATATACATTTTAAAAATATAACAGGATATAAGCAAATGATTTGGTTATCCAGGATTATATAAACTTTAAAAAAAGTTTGACATAATAAGATGAGGTCAATTTATTAGAATAAGAATACAAAATATCCAAGCACATCTCCCCTTTTATTATTTTTCAATTTTTAAGAGGATTGTTACTTTTATTGATACAAATAAATAGTGTTCTTAGCAGTAATATGCGATGATGACCAACAGGGGTCGCCATAGATTAATTGTATATAATGCACATGTACAATTCATTTTGTAAGCATATGACTAAGGGAACGTGTTCCCGAACACATAAGGCCATGTATTTCTGCAGTATCTCACAATAAATACTTGCCTTTTACCAGAGTGCCATCCTCTTGTTTGTGTACTATGTATCCCACAACCGAAGCTCATTCTTGTTGGGTATTCATAACTTGTAGATAGCATCCTATAGATTTGGTGACTCCTGGGGGGTGATCATTGACTCGGTTCTTGTGGTCGGTGAATATTTTGGATATATTGATCTGTATCTTGAACTATGTTGTTATTGGATAATAATTCCATGAAGAAAGTCTAAATGCCTACATCATAAGATGTCTGATCTGTGTGGGGAGTGAGGTAGTTTATACAGGTCGAAAAAAACTTTTCTGTGTATTTTTGATGCTGCCATAAGTATTTCTGCTAAATGTCTCTCAGAATGTGTGAGTTTTTATTGTGATGGCATTTTTCCAAATAGTACCCAGGCCCAGCAATATGTGGGTTCTGGCAAATGCCAGAGGTGCTGCTGTAAGGTGCCATAGAAAGTCAGTATTTAGTGGGCTGGTGATGGGCTATTTGGGCCTCTATGTGGGCTGATTGGGCCACTGTGTACCTGAAATGCCAGGGCCTATTTTAATTCTCAGTCTGGACCTGATTTCTAACGTACCTGAACATCTCCCCAAAATTGTAGAATACAGGAGCAAAGCCAAAGACAGTGTACAGGATCAGCTTGAGGCTGAGTATGTATGTATGTATGTATGTATGTATGTATGTATGTGTCTTGTATTTGGAGGTGGTCACATAAAGAGTGCAGTGGTTTAATTCTTCTTAGTATGTGTGTAGATGTTTTACCTGATTTGTCCATGTATGGATTGCTCACCGTATTTATGTCACCACCAAGAATCAAATTAGAGGCCCCCCAGAAGTCCAAACGCTGAAGCAGTTCTGCAAAGAAAGATTGGTTATCAGTGTTGGGAGCATAGACATTAACTAGGGTATATTAAGTCACACAAATGTTTAAGTCCACTATTAGGTATCAACCGATTTTATTTTTGTATATTTTTCCAATATTACTATTCAAGGAATTGTTTAATACAATTGCCACACCTCTGGATTTGGATGTTTAGGAGGCAGTGGTAATGGAACTTATCCATCTGTTAAAATAGGACATTTAAAAAAAAATTAAACCACGGGTAATGGGGTTCTGAGATGCCATATGTTTGATTTTTTAAAACAATGTGTCAGTTTCCCTTTCATTTCTGTTCCCACCTCCACAGAAAAAGGTCCATGAGGACCCACTGGATTTTGGTATCCTGAAAACAATAAAGTAACTTGCATTATTAGAGGTTTCAAAGAGGACAAAAGAAGAAAGCCTAATTAAGCAACCAATGTGTGTTCTGCATTATAGTAAATACTTCCTTCCCTCATTAGATTGATAACAATAATTCATTTTAAACACTAATAACAGAAGTATGTTGTACTAATAAATTATTTTGTTTTTCAACAGTTATGATCATTATTATGGATACAGTGATTGGGGTAAACTCAATGTGGATGTTCCCAAAAAAGAAGCAAACAATAAAAGAGATCATTATTTGCAGTACTAGCCAATGTATTTCTTTGATGCATGATGTACCATTAATCTTTTGACATTTGTACTATGTAATAGTGATGGGGGAATTCCCGCGATTCGCCGCTGGCGAATAAATTCGCGAAACTGCCCGAAAAATTCGCGCAAAAAAATTCGCCGCGCAAAAACGAGTCGCGACGCGTCAAAAACGACGCGACGCGCGTCAAAAACGACGCGCGACTCGTTTCGCGAATCGGCAAAAAATCCGCGAATTTCTCTGGAAATTCGCAGATTTTTTGGCGAAGCGAAACGCGGCCGTTTCGCCCATCACTACTATGTAATTGTCATTCAATAAGTTTTACAGAGTTATGATAGGATAGCTTATGTGCTAAAATGTCTGCACTCTTCGGCCAGATAACGAGCGGCAAAGCCCGTCGGAGGGCCCATACACGGGCCAATAAGCTGCCGACTTGGTCTGTTGGCAGCTTTTATAGTCCCATATATTGCCACCTTAATTCCATGCTTGCCGTCCTCTTTTTTTATTAACATTGTTGGACTATTCTAAGGTACCCCTAAATCTTTTGTCCAAAGGATGGAACTAGTGGATGGAGGACAGAAGATATGAAATAATATCTATGTAAATTTTTTTTAGGAGTCATCGATGAAGATCAGTTTGTATCTTGGATTCAGAGTCTGCCAAAAGATCATGTAGCATCAGTGCTGGACATGAGAATTATATCACCTGAATTAGAATCATCAAGAGATCTGAGCCTTTCCTCTGTATCACCAGTGAGTACTAGATATAGTAGCAGACTTTTCAAAACTCACCAGGGCTTGTATTGTTAAATAAATTAAGCTAAGCGAATCCATAGGCTTAGAGTGGCTTACAATTTCTACTTTAATGTCCCAAATTGATTGGAAAAGGCTTTTTAATTTATTTTCTGCTATTGATATAGAGCTATATTTCACGGCTGTCATATTTCATATCTATCACATTCATACACACGCGGGCCAGTTAATCTGCTTGTTTGTTTTATAGGGGTGGTCGACCTTTAAGTTAACTTTTATAAAATATAAAATTATAAAATGACATTCTCCATCACTGACCCCCATCTAGCTAAAAATCTATTGTCAATGATAGTTTTTTAGTACTAATCTTTCTATTCAGGACATCTCTTGGTCATATTCCAGTCTCTTGTTGAAATTAATGCATGGTTGCTATTTGGACCCTAGCAACTATATTGCAGAAATTGCAAATGGAAAGCTTCTGAATAAAAAGAAAAATAACTCAGTAACCACAAATTAAAAAAAAAATTAAAAACAATTGCAAATAGTCTGAAAAAATCACTCTCTACAGCACACCAAAAGTTAATTTAAAGGTAAACAACCCAAAAATGTGGGACTAAGGGGCCTGTTTACTAACATTGGAGATAAATATCTATAAATTTCTGGAGATGTTGCCCATGGCAACCAATAAGCAGTTTATATTTAAACTAGACATTAAGCCCGTTAAATTAACGGGCGCTAGAACATATGTAGTC
>CM044431.1:104520858-104544472 GCA_024363595.1 Xenopus borealis
TTTTTTTTTTCACTTTTTCAATCCAGTTTTGGTTCTTTGAAAGCACCCATTTACCTACCTTTTTATTAACTTCCCTTAATTATTCCAGTTCCCAGAGTTTAGTGGAAAAGATTCTAAAAAATTCTTAGGCTTATTGTATCCAACCTGTTTGAATTGCTTTTAGAAATTATATTTTATAACATTTATAGCAATTTCCATGTTATATATTACATTACACAAAGCAGAGGCTTTACACATTTACAGTAGGCATTCCATATCTGCCCATGTTTAAGTGGTTTAATGGACTATAATACTTATTGAAATGTGGCGTAACAATTGTTATGTCCATCTTGTCCCCTCCCACAACCATACACCACACCTATTTTTATAAAAATCCTCACGCACCAATACTTTCTGGTTTCACCCACTTTAAAGCAAAGCCATTTAGGTATTACCTTCTAATACATAGTTTGATGCCCTGTATGAATAGATTTATGTATGTGACCTGTAGGGACCCCAAAATGAAAAGTTTGCATATGACTTTTCTTGGCTGCCAATTCAGCTTCTGCAAACACAACATCTTTTCTGTGTATTGTGTGTCATTACATAGCACAAACCCATCATATTCTATATTACCTAAGATTATTTCATATACAGTATATCATTTTCTCACTATTCCTTAAAGGAAAAGTAAATGTTTTTCTTTTTCTTTCTGTAAATTTGCTCTAAACAGCCCCCCAGATTAATGTACCTTAGTCCCTGCTGCAAGTCTGCTCTGGTTTCTGTGTTATCAGCAGCTTGTTTCCCCTTCTTCCTGGTGCAGAGTGAAGCCCAGCCCCTTAGTTTACTGAGCAGTCCATTTGCTGCTGTTCCACAATAGAGAGGAAGAGGGAGCCAGTGTTTCATTAGTAAGCTAGTTTCCCCAAGCAAAAGCTGCTACACACACTGCTCTCTGCTATGTCATAGTATGCAAATGATCTCCTGGACTAGTCCAAGATATAAGGTCAGCTCAGAAAGCTAAGGTCATTAATTTGAGGGGCTGTTTAGAGCAAATTTAGAGATAGAAAAAAAAAACGTTTACTTGTTCTTTAATCTGCTGCTGTTTAATACATTCATTTTTTTCTTTTTGTTTCCCCTGTTTTCTTCTTATCTAAAATAGAATAAGGCTAGAAATGGTGTATTTTGTATACTAAACATAAACATGAACTTACTGCACCACAAGTCTAATCAAACAAATGATTTATGCTTTCAAAGTTGGGCACAGGGGTCTGTCATCTTGTAACTTTGCAAGACCAAAATTGTGCACAAGCTTGTTGTGGTCTGGGCTGCTTAGGGATCCAATACAAATCTCTACACAGTCGCCAACTGCAAGCTGCTGGAGTTCTGAATTGCTGAGAAGTAAGGTGGGGCTCCCCCTGCTGTTCATAAGTATGATTGTTTCCCTGCCCAGCAGTTGGGGACCGTCTGATCAATTCCTATAAACAGCAGTAAATGAAGGGAGAATTTCACTGAATACCGTCAGGTTTCTTATAAAAAAGGTACACATTTTTTAATTTAGTATATTAGAGATAGGTATATTTTTCATTAAAGAGAGTAAAAATGGGATTTTATTTTTTTTTTTGCTTTCCTTGTCCTTTAACACTGCTGCACTGAAATATGTTTTGTAAGAGCAAACTGATTTTTATATGGAATTTTGACATTTTGCATGGGACTAGATATCATGTCCACCAACCATGCTCTATTAAATTTCAGTCCCTTTTTACAGCTACACTGCAAGTGCGCTTTTCCTGCATGCTGCCATTCTCCTGTCTACCATTAGGTGGGGCTATGGTTGCATTGTAGTACAATGAAATGGGGAGAAATAATAGCTGTCTCAAAGTAGTTCTAATGTGAAGTGCTGGCTCCTTCTCAAAGCTCAGTATCAGGAACAATGCACTGAGGTGGGTGCCTCCAAACTAATATTAAAAAAAATACATTTGTTGGTTTAAGAATACAATTTTAAATGGTACAGTGAATTATTTGCAATGTAAAGAGTATAATTTAGAAATAAAAAGTAATAAGAAATAAAAATAAAAATCAGTTCCAGTCTGAGCATCAAAATAAGCCCTGCCATTTCAGGTACACAGAGGCCCAAACAACCCACTCAAAGGCCCAAGCAGCCCCCCACCAGCTCAATAAATAGTAACGGTCTATGACAACTTACAGCATCCCCTCCGTCATTTGCCAGAACTCACAGATTGCCGGTCTGGGCCTGATAAAAATCACGACAGACTCCCTTTAAGTAACAGACAATTCAAATATTTTACAGTATTCCGGTCTATGTGCATGCAATTATACATTAGTTAAAAACATTTTTAAGAATATTTTATTGTGTATAGGGTTATCTATAAATTCATTAAAAGATAAATTCCTTTATAGATAAGGCTGTAGTTTTTTGCTTCACAAAAAAATAGTCAAAGTTTATATTCTTACCACAGCAGATATACAAAGCTGTAGATGGAAATGGAAGACTGAGAGATGACCAGCTTCACCAAGTTGCCACAGCAATAGTACAGGGAAAGAGAGACTGGCGACTTTTAGCAAATAAGTTGGGTTTTCTAGAGAAGGACTGTATCTTCTTTGAAAGAACTCATCACGAAGCCAAAGATCAGGTAACTGAAATGACTTTTTAAGCAATTAAATGTATTCATTTTAAATGGAAATGCCTTACTGTTTCCACCATATTAATACATTGCTCCAATAAAGTACACAAAAAAGGAGAAAACTGCAAAGAGAAAAAATGCATAAAAAACACTATAAAGGCAAAGGGTCTAGGGATAATTTACTGCATTTGCCAGTAGCAACCAATTAGTCATGAGATTTATTTTAACCAATTAGTTATCAGCTTTTAATTACAAAAAACTACAAAACTGAAACAAGGGTCTGATTTGTTGCCTTGTGCAATTTAGCATTTATGTTCATAAATCATCCTGTAAGAAGGTATAATATATTTTATTTTTGTAATGTTAATGTAGAACAATATTCAGTTCAGCCAGCACCAGCCCTAGGGTTGCCACCTTTTGTGCTGGTGGAGACTGGGCAGGGCCATGAAGCAGAGGGGGCAGGATTGTGGCATACCAGGGGTGAGCCATGAGGTCGGGGCACAGCTATGACACATATCGCCATGTCAATCAAGGGGAATCCTGCCCGGTTTTCCTAATTTGGAAAACTGGGCAGCCCTTCAAATCACCGGGCTGTCGGGGTGAAAACCGGTGCCAACCCCAAGCCCTTATGTCTGGCCTGTAGGATATTCCTCTGCAGAAGCCTAAATTAGCAAGTTCAGAAGCTAGAGACATCAAGCAGGCAGCACAGACGGCTGCAGAGCCAGACCCAGTGGGAGGCTGTACACAACAGAGGTATCCATTTGCACCAAAGTGACACAAGCACAAGCAAATTGTTTGCGGTTTATCAAAGCAAAAATTCCATAAAATAAAAAATGCTGCATTCTAACAAAAAAATGCTATTTTCTACTTTTCCAAAAGGATTTAACACTGCTGGGAACCAATATGTCAATCCATCTGAATAAAAAGACTTAGTCACACACAATCATCTAATTGTTGGAATGAATTCATAAAATATTTTTACTGCTTAATTTTTTTGTTCACTTCAAAATACTTTGGAGCCATGTCCCTGTTTTGGATTGAGACAACTGGCAATTTGAAGGACTGACTATGCAATGTAAAGAACACTAAAGCTCACTCTTGAGTTGTCAGAGTTTCTGTTTACAAATCTAGAAGTTTGTTATTGCAATGGGTGGCCTAATCATGGATATAGTACTGTGACGCTGATCACAGAAAAAGGATGGCTAGTTTCACAGTTGGGCAGCCATTGCTGAGTGAAACAATTGAATGCTCAGTGTGACCTTTAGTCTAGACACTATACATGCAACATATGGTAGAAGCAGTAATGTTCTGCTAAACTGCAACATCCTGCCTAGAGTTGAACCAGGGACCTGGTGTTCCTGTGCTGTCTGCTTTGCCATTGCTCTATGTGACAGCTAAGGCCCTGTTTCCCACTATAGGTTATGTTTTGTAACTGCAAATAGACATGGCTTGTTTCACCTGTTACCAGGCCCGGATTTGTGGAAAGGCCACCTAGGCCCGGGCCTAGGGCGGCATGATTTTAGGGGGCGGCATCCTGCACAGCCGCACCCACATTGGTTCAGAAACACTGGGGATGCACAGGAGATATGATAGTTTTTTTAATTTGCCATGCAGCAATCCCCATCGCTCTAGTCCCGACAGAAATTTGCCCAAATATAGGGGAGGGATGGGGTCGATGAACACCAGGGCCTAGGGGCACCCACTATATAAATCCGGCCCTGCCTGTTACCAATCTCTGTCACAGGTGATCAGTGAGCTATTACTCTGGCTAACCCCCCCCCCCACCCTGCACCTTGTGACCTCGACTATGTTCGTGATTTGGTACTGTATTGTCTGTTTGGTATTGACTCGGCCTGTCTCTTTGACCACACTCTTTGTTCCCTGTCCTTCCTGTATATGTTACAGTACCCTTGCCTAACCCGAACTTCCCCTTTGGTCCTTTCACGTTAAGACCTGGGGGCATCCGAGTAGGGGAGGGCTCCTCCAGAAGCGAAAGGTGGTTGCTAGAGGCAGAAGTGGACCGGGATCTTGAGGTTTCCTCTGGGTTTTGGGATACAATACGTTATTCAATTGCATACATTTGTTAATAATTGCTAATACCAAGAAAACTGAACTTTATAGGTTATATTTTCTAAATGTATAACTCAAATTTATATAGTTACCAGTAAGAACCTATATCCAAATAATTTTGAACTGTTACAAGCTATTTTCCTAACATGTATATTCACATTCATATGACTGAAATCACATTTTTCTGCACTTCTAGATCTTGGATATGTTGCAGATGTGGAGAAACACTCTTAGGGGACCAGTTCAAACACAGATTCTGCAAGATGCATTGAAAAAAAGTGGCAATGCAGACATTGCAAATGAGATCTTCAAGCTTAATTTTTAACATCTATCATATATACTTTTGCATTTATCTATATATATATGTATAGATTTAATATTAACTACTGTATTGTATAGTGTGATTCATTTATCAAAAAGTTAATAGTTTTATAATTTATAATATTATAATATTATTTTCTAACTCTTGTGCACTTCATATTTGGGAAGATGTTTGGAGATGCACCAGTGGCATAGATAAATCATCAATACATTTTCTATTTAGTACTGGTACTCATTCAGTTCATATGGTTCCTCTCAGACCCTATTACCTTAAAACTTCTCTTAGGGGCAAATTTACAAAATTCACGTGAATAGATCGTAGTTCGATCGAACATGATCGAATTACAATCGTACGATTTAATCGGATATTTGAATATTCAAATTTGGCCTCTTCGATCATCGAATAAAGAATTATCGAATTATCGAATAGATCGAATGATTGGATATTCGATAATTCGATCATTCGATGATCGAAGGAATCAAAATTTTAAAATCCTTCGAATGCCTACTTCGCCAGATTGAACCTACCGAACTGCAATAGAAGCCTATGGGAAGTCCTGCTCGAATACCATTCGTATGATTGAAGCCTTCGATCGTTCGAATCGTACAAATTTTTCGGAGACTCAAAGGAAATTCCAAATTTTTTCGTGAAATCGAACGATCGGTATCCGATCGTACGAATTCATTGAGAAATCGAATATCGAGCAAAATGATAGCCTAAAACTATTCGATAAGCATTCGATTTGATTGCTTATCAAATTTCAAATAAATTCTTAGGATTTTTGTGGAATAATAGTAAATTTGCCCCTTAAAGTAGGATTGAAAGATATGTAGAGCAGGGTTATTAAAATGTGAGATTAGCTCATCACATAAAAATGCATCCACTTTATCATATCAAAATGTAAAAATGTACATGTTACACAGCCTCTGGTAGTCAAGATATTTCATTGTATTGCATGTTTATAAAAGCAATAAAAATGTAATTTAAAAAATGTATTCTCACGTATTTATCTAAAGGTGAATTCTTAACTTTCACTCAATGATAAACATGCTTCTACCAGTTCCATAGGCATGAATAGAATGTGGGTGAGTTAAATTCTTCTTTAATTAAAAATCCCTGCCATCTTACATCAATTTCTGCTGAAAATGTATAATTTTTTTTGGTTATGCAATACTTATTTGCATATCCTATTTTGTAATAGACTGTGCATTCATAGCCTTAGTCATGAATATTTAGAATAAATGATACCTATATATTCTCCCTGGTAAGGTATATCTTCTCACTGCATACAGTACATAGTATTTGTATACAGTCACTGGTATACCATTGACCTTCATTGACCTTCATGGCTCCTCAGCAATTATCTAAGCCTTGTCTTCTTACATACCATGTTCACAATTTATATCTGTATAGATGCAGAAGTCAATGGGGCATAGGGTGTTTCATATTTAACTATGAATGTTGCCAAGTAGGTGAATGGGAAAATCTAAATACTGTATGTTCTTTGATTGCACAGATGCACAAGTTCAATGGAGACATAAACAGAAAAAATAGTATGTCTTATGTTATATGTTATGCAAGATTTATTGCTGTGCACTTGCAATATTGAACCTTGAGCCGGACTGTAGACAAACACAGAATTAGAACAGTCCCTGATTGAACATTACAATATTGCCCCTCATTGTATGGAATCAGAATAACATGCAAAGCAACATCTAGAGCCATAACAGTTGGAGTCATTAACCTGTTGGTAATGTATAATCAGGGGAGGATTAATGCACAGGCTCCCCTATGCTATAGCCTATGGACCCATTGTGATCATGGCCCATCTAGCTTTTTTCCAGTTTTTATTTTCTTTTAATATATATTTTTATTCAGGTGCACCAGCTGGGAGCAGAAGGCAGCATGCAGCCATTTGTGTGTAGATGCAGCAACATCACTGGTGCCTGGATCTGCACACATCCAGGCCCAGCAGTAGCCTAGAAGTGGGGCCTGTGTGAATGTACATATCCTAGAGGCCCCACATGTCATTAATCTGCTCCTTTGTGTAATATGGAAGCAATTTCTCCATATAGTACTTTTCATTGCCTAGTTGCTGTGTGGGGGAAAGTGCTACTTAGGGGGCATAACTAGAGACAAACAAACAGATATGTATTCCCTCTGTTTTGTAAATGAACATAAGAATATAACACAATCATATATTTCAGATTCCCCCCCCTGCACCATTTACTGTTTTACATTAGTGAATAACAGTGGGACATCAAATACAGATATGTCGAAAGGTTCGGTTGTGTGTGAACTTGACTTTTTCTATAACTAAACTGAACATTTCAGAGATATGAATCATGAGTAGTTATTTTCTCATTAGCTTATCCCAGTCCCACTCACCACCTGCTACACTGTATGCGTGCGTATTTAGCTGCTGCTGAATCTGCTTATCTGCACTATGGAGTGGGTAACAGGGAAAATCATCAAATAACTTCAGTACACTCACACTGAAATGCAAATGTTTCAGTGCAGAGCAGAGAGAAGTAAAATCTAACTGTTATTCAGCCAGGCACTTTGGCGCCTCTGCACTCTACCAAAGGTCTGTATAAAAATAGTCAAACAAACGTCCTATCTACATACCCTCCCATAAAATGTGCTGACATTTACCAGCTTTTCAAAACATCTACAGGCTTGCACTATTCCCATTTGTTATCCTACAAAAACCTTTTAACATTTTAAAAGCTGAATCAGTATAAATACTCAAACACAATATTGATTCAAGATGAAATGGAGATAGAATTAAATACTTTCATAATATCAGTTTATTAATACAAAATACTACACCCAGACACTACAACTTATAACTTCAAACATCACACTTAGATTAGTTTTGTATATAGGGAGCATTGAAGCCTTCCCAATCCCATATGTGGCTTATAATATACACTGTATTTACACTGCTCATTTACAGAGATTTTAAGATCCAAAAAAAAACCTCAAAGTCACCTCCTATGAGATTAATGATAATCAAACTCCTTTCCTGACATTATGTCCTCCTTTCCTGACCATTGTCAAAAAAGCATTTGAAAAAGATAGAGGGGGCAAATCACTATTTTACACCACCTTACAACTGGTATAATTGTACACAGTAGAGATGAGGAGAAAGTTGTAAACCAAGAAGTAATTTATCCAGATGAATAATGTGTAATCCAGAATGATCAGGACCTCGGATATTCTGGATAAGGGGTATTTCTGTATTTTGGATCTTTATATCTTAAGTTTACTAAAAAATCATTTAAACATTAATAAACCCAATAGGAATTGTTTTGACTCCAATAAGGATCAATTATATATTGGTTTAGATCAAGTACAAGGTACTGTTTTTAAATTACATTACATTATTATTTTAATATTTTAAATTATTTGCTTAAAATTAAATCTATGGGAGATGGCCTTCCCATAATTCAAAGCTTTCTGGATAATGGATTTCTGCACAATGGATGCCATATCTGTATTTGGCTGTTAAATAGGCTGCTGGAATTCACTCAAAGTAGTTCTGCAAGTAGCATTTGGCACCTTTGCATTTGTGGTAGATATTGAGATGGATTTTGGTAATGTGTGTAAGTTTGTCATATAATTGGCAATCCGTTAGCAGATATCTTCATTTTCACATTGACTATTTTTGTGATTTGCTCAAATGGCACATGATTTTTACCGCACAAAAAAGCACGATCACGAATCAGATTCACACTTTTTTTTTCCATTTACAATGCCATATTATGCACTTTATGAAAAGCATGGGTACACAAAAACACAATTGTCATAAAGAACTGTATTTGTAAACATTGATATGACCAATCCCCGTCCTCAATTCTGTGTAAATTGGTCCTTTTGGCTAGTGGCACACTGAATGATTAACACACATATAAAGCGGAATTCGACATGGAAATGCTACAGTATGCATTTTTACTCCAGAATTTGCTCTGTGTGCACTACAAAGCCGATTCCTTGGCTGTTGGTGCACACACATTCAGAGATAGGAAAGCAACAGAGCCGCATTTCCTGTGTACAGGAAGCATAATCCACTTGAGGTAAAAGTAGGTATTACCCATCCTCCGACTGAAAACACTCCATGAAATCCAAGCATTTAAGGGTCATTTACTGCAATCCTGCCATTAGATATATTTGATCAGCTATGCATACTGTATGTTTTCCTGTGCCAAAGCCATTATGTGACAATACTTAAAAGCAATCCCATTTGACTGCTTTAACTTTTAGGGCTGAGAGATTCCTATACAGCCAGTTTCCTAGCAACTGGTTCTCATAATAATCTTCTGTCTGTTCTCCCATAAGCTTGATTTCAACACAAAAATGGGGTTAGTTGTTGAATTAATTCAACTCGGCATTCACAGAAGATATGGTCTATATTGTAAAGGGGATGTAAATCTTCCATCATTGCTCTATCCATTTCTTGCAAATCAGGTGGTGCAAAATTAAAGGGGACTAAAACAAAGCTAAAAATGTTGCAGCTTGGACATACCAGCTCACAGGTTCATACAATCAATCCATTCTTTCAATCATGTTAAGTGTCAGAGACACTGCTTGTGCTCTTGTCTTGAGCAGTTTAGAGGTTGTTGAAAATCATCAAATCATTAACATAACGTGAGGTCACTCCTGTCAAAGAAACAAACAAGCTGATGTTGACGAGCTAATTCCGAATCAACTCTGATGCAGACTGCTCCAATAGTTATGCTGCCATGTAATGAAAATAAAAACTACTCAGCCTTGCAATGAGGATTTTATAGAATTGCTAGATTATACCTAAAAAAATAGGACCCCTATAAAATGCTACAGGACTGAGGACTGAATAGATCAAAGACCAAATATACAGAAGTCTCACACTAAAAAAGACAGACCACCATTTTTACGGATTAGCTTTGTTTAGCCAACTGTGTGGATGGGCCCTTACACACAGGTGTTTTTACCTGCGCTCCCCTGCATTCCGTTTTGCTGCGTTCAGCCGCAGGGGAGCGCAGTTAAAAACGCCCGTGTATAAGGGCCCTAAAGCAGTGAAAGGATTGATTGGGTAGTTGTTATGGGTTACTGCATAGAGGTGCAGATCTAACCAGTGTTGGTAAATGAAAATAAATTCCCCAACCTACAGTAATATTTACTGAACAATAGGGTACAGACACAAAATCAAACATATATGTTTTTACGTGACTCTGCATCTCTGAGGCACTTACATTGGCTTTCATAAGAGTAAGGAGAGACACTACCTGCCGCAAGTCACTTTCCATTCATATCAATAGCTCAGCTACTTGCACTACACCAGGGGTCCCCAGACTCCCCAACCACCAGTGCTGGGCTGTGGCAAACCTAAACTGGGATGTCGAATAGTGTTGCCACCCAGCCAGTATTTTACCAGCCTAGCCGGTAAAACACCTGCCAAGGCCGGGGCCATAAAACATTGCAGGTAAATTTGTAATACCCTTAAAGGGCACCTATTGCCAAAAAATGTTATCCCCAACCAAAGGTGCGGGCTGATAGAGCCCCCATTCCGGTTGGGGATAACACCAGCACTAGCCTACTCACTCTGGGAGCTCCCTCCTGGTGCAAGTAGGCTAGCGCTGTTATCCCCAACCAGAATGCGGGCTCTATCAGTTAAATGCATTGTGACTCAGGGCTAATTGAAGAAACTGTGTTATCTAAAGTTATCTTAACTCATTTAATGCATTTAACCTTTTCATTAGCATACCACAGCACCATTGTTTTCAATGGTGAACTCTTTAATTGGATGGGATGCTGTGACACAATATTCTGTGCTAAGTGGGATAAATGGGATGGATGAGTTAAGTTTTTCTGTGTCAAATGTACAATCCAAAGTGGCTTCATCTAAATATTGACCACCTGGACCAACTAACTAATTTCTGGACAACTCTGCTGCCTGGCTTCCTTACTTTCTTTCATCTAACACCCCATCCATCATATTAGGGGACTTTAATATACTTGTTAACAACATTAACAGCCCTTCCGTCTCTAAACTTCTTTCGCTAACATCCTCTCTAGGATTATCCTTGTGCTCAGACTCCCCCTCTCACACCAATGGTAACGCCCTGGCTCTCATATTTACCAGACTCTGTTCAACCACCAATCTTACTAACTCATCGTTTCCCCTCTCTGATCACAATATGCTCACATTTCAGCTCTCACTAACTCCCTCCTCACCCCCTGCTAATCCCCAAACACGAACCTACTTGACTTGCAAGCTCTGTATGTGTTGCATCTCTCTTTTTCTTTTGACTCTCTTCACTCTAACATCTCAGCTATCTCTTGTCCTAATGTGGCTACCTCTGTCTACTATAGCACACTCACCACTGCCCTTAATGAGCTTGCTCCTTTAAAAACTAAACGTGTTAGACCCAAACCACTTCAACCTTGGCACACTGCTCATACTAAAGCGCTCCAAAGACACTCACGTGCACTTGAGCGTCGCTGGTGCAAATCCCGCTTAGAATCAGACTTTTGGAGCTACAAATCTACCCTGCGCTCCTATAACACCAGCCTTTCCCAAGCCAAACAAACATACTTTACTTCACTTATTAACTCCCTTTCCAAAAAAAGGCACAACTATTCTCCACCTTTAACACTCTCCTTTCCCCTTCTCCACCCCCTCCATGCACATCTATCTCTGCTCAAGACATTGCTGAGCACTTCAAAAACAAAAAAACTCAATCCACCACCCTCCCTCCACACTCCCCAGTCTCTCCTGTGCTCCTTCACCCCTGTTACTGAGGAAGTCTCAAAACTTTTGGCCTCTTCTCACCTTACCACCTTCCTATTCCTTCAAAACTTCTCTGCAATACCAACCCTTGTCTAATCAAAGCCTTAACTTATCTATTTAATATCTCACTCTCAACTGGACTATTTCCATCTCAACTAAAACACGCTCTTGACCCCTCCAATCTTGACAACCTCTGATCTTTCTCTCTGCTACCTTTCATCTCTAAACTACTAGAGCGCCTAGTCTACAACTGATTAACCTCATTCCTCTCTGACAATAACCTGCTGGACCCCCTACAATCTGGTTTTAAACCACAACACTCCACTGAAACTGCTCTGACCCGGCTAACTAATGACCTTTTAACAGCTAAAGCCAACAAAAATTTCTCACTGCTAATACTGCTGATCTCTCAGCTGCATTTGACACTGTAGATCACCCTCTCCTCCTCCAGTCCATCCATTCGCTTGGCCTTCATGACACAGCCCTGTCCTGGTTCTCTTCTTACCTCACCAATCGTTCCTTCAGTGTCTCTTACAATGGAGTAGCATCTTCCCCCCTACCTCTCTCTGTCAGGGTTCCTCAAGGCTCTGTCCTGGGACCCTTATTATTTTCTCTATATACTTCCTCCCTCTGCAAATTAATCAGCTCGTATGGTTTCCACTACCACCTCTACACTGACGATACTCAGATCTATCTCGCCTCTCCTGATCTCAACCCAGAACTCCTAACTCGTGTCTCCTCCTGCCTGTCTGCTATCTCTACTTGGATGTCACAACGCTACCTTAAAGTAAACCTCTCCAAAATGGAAATGGTTCTTTTTCCTCCAACTAACACCTGTAACATCCCGGAAGTATCCATCTGAGTTAACAATTCCACTATCACCCAGTCTCCCCAGGCCTGTTGCCTTGGGGTTATCCTAGATTCTGCCCTGACATTCACTCCTCACATCCAGTCACTTGTTAAATCATGTCACTTCCACCTAAGGAACATATCCAAAATACGATCATTTATCACCCAAGATGCTGCCAAAATTCTTATTCACTCTCTCGTCATATCGCGTCTAGACTATTGTAACTCTCCTTTAATTGGCCTTCCCCTCCAGAGACTGTCACCTCTACAGTCCATAATGAACCCTGCACTGGCTTCCAAATTAATGACCCTGACATTCAAAGCACTTCATAACTCTGCCCCTCCCTACATCTCTGAACTAATCTCCATATACTCACCCAACCACTTACTACGCTCCTCTACTTACCTGCTACTCAACTCTTCTCTCATTACCTCCTCACATGCTCGCATTCAAGACTTTGCAAGGGCTGCACCCCTCCTCTGGAATTCTCTCCCACGGTCCATCCGACTTTCTCCCAACCTTTCAGCTTTCAAGAAATCTCTTAAAACCCACTTTTTTTAGAGAAGCCTACCCTCACTCTTAATTACCCAATTCAATACCACTTACAGTACTACGTACAGGTCATCCACCTAACTCTGATCTTGCCCACTCCCACACCTTGTGTATCATTCCCTTCCCTTTATATTATAAGCTCTTTCTGCACAGAGCCTTCCACACCTTCTGTACCGGTATTTATTGTGATGTATGTAACTCCTTTTGTTTTATGGATGTAATTCATGGGATTTAGTTGTACAATCACATTCACTTTACAGCGCAACGTAATAAGTTGGCGCTTTAGAAATACATGTTAATAATAATAATAATAATAATAAAAGCACTCAGTGCTCTAGTGGAGTGTGCCTTCACCCCTTTTGGAACTTTATGACCACTTACTTGATAGGCCATATGAATACACTTAACTATCCATCTACTCATTGAAGAGACAGATGCTGCTTGCCCCTTTCGATTTCCATCTGGGACTATAAACAACCTTTTGGACTTTCTCAATTCTCTCGATCTTCTCAAATAAGTCGAAATGCATCTAACTAGGTCTAGAGTGCTCCACCCTTCTTCCTGACTTGAAGAAGGTTGACTCATGGTTTATATGGAAAGTAGAAACTACTTTCCGAAGATATTCTGGAACCGGCCTTAAAATCACTTAATGGGGTTGAATAATTGTAAAGGGCGGTTCTGCTGATAGTGCTTGCAGATCACTCACTCTCCTTAAGGAGGTTATTGCAGTAAGAAAAAGAGTCTTTAAAGTAAGATTCATTTCCGAAGACTCTTCTATATGCTCAAAAGGTTTTGTTGTGTGAAATCCAAAATTGAACTGTTGTCAGTTGTTCAACATCATACTTCTTTGACAATAGCCATTGTGAAAATATCTGCCAGATTCTGTTGTAAGTTCTGTTTGTTGAAAATTTTCTGGCTGACATCATAGTCATTATAACTGAATCTGTAAATCCTTCTTTAGTCAACCTGTTCCTTTAAACCTCCAAGCCTTGAGGCACAATTTCTTTGGATGAGGATGCCTCAACAGACCCTGCATTAACAGATCTGATCTCTACTGAAGTTGAAGAGGTCTCTCTATTGACATCAACAATGGGTGCCAAACTCTCCTCGGCCAGTCTGGGATGACGGCTATTACATATGCCCTCTCCCTTCTGATTTTCCTCAATATTTGAGGAATCAATGGTATGGGAGGAAATATACATAGGAGGTCTCTGCTCCATGACTGTTGGAAAGCATCTGCTGCTACCGCTTGGGGACACGGATATTTGGAAAAGAACATCTCCTCCTTCCTATTGGATGGACTTGCCATCAAATCGACCTCTGGTTTTCCCCACTTCCTCACAACCTGAGAAAACACATCCTGATGAAACCCCCACTCGTGTCTGTCTATTGTTGATCGGCTGAAGAAGTCTGCCACCACATTCTCCTTCCCTGGCAGATACAGGGCTGTTATATCCAGTAAATTTTCTTCTGCCCAAGTCATTATTGGGTATAGCTCTGTCATGGGACTCTTGCTGTGTGTTCCCCCTTGTTTCTTTATATAAGCAACTGCTGCTCTGTTGTCCATCTTTAATAACAGCGATGTTCCTCTCAATAGGTGTTTGCAACTCTGAATCACTCTCCATACTGCTCTCAACGCCAAGACATTCGCAGGCAGAGTTATCTCCTTGTCCAACCACCGACTCTGTAGATACAAATCTTCCAGATGTGAACCCCAAGGGCTTGAGTCTGTGGTTAAAATCTTCCAATTGACTTCTTCTAGCACTTGACCCTGTGCTAATTTCTCTTCTCTCAACCACCACCTCATTTCCAGCTTCACTTGAGTTTGAATCAGAATTTTCTGATTCCAGTCCTGTAATCCTGCCTTCCACTGATTCAAAAACATTCTCTGTAAGGGTCTGACATGCCACCTCGATCATCTCAACTTGGGAAATGTTGAGGTTAAAAGACCCAACACCCTTGTTATCTCTCTGGCTGAACAAAACAATTTTTTCATTATATCCTTGACAACCAACTTTATCTTCTTCTCTTCCGGAAGCACTACCAAGGCTTGATTCATCAGAAATCTGGCTCCAAGATATACCAAATCCTGTGTAGGTGATAACTGGCTCTTCTCTAAATTGAGAATCCACCCATGTCTCTGTAAGTACTGTATGACATAATCTCTCTGATGAAGGAACTTGTGCCCTCATAAAATATCATCTAGATAATGGAATATGTTTATTCCTAGTTTCCTGATTTCCGCAATAAGAGGCTGTAGAATCTTAGAAAAAACTCGAGGAGACATTGCTAACCCAAAAGGGAGGCACGTGAACTGATAATGCCTCTCCTGGTCTATCGCAAACCTCAGGAATCACTGACGTGAGACTTAAAAGGGTTGAATAGATTCCTTGTGCTTGAAACTGAAGTGGGACAGGTCGAATAGCCCCATCTTCCAAAAGTTGTATAATAATAATAATTATATATTATTATATTATATATATTAAAAATAATAATAATTGTTCATCACCTTCCTTTGCTCCTTTTGCCTGGGCATTTTTGTCCTTACAAAATGATTGTGTGTCGGAGTAGTTTTGAATTCCAGACAATAACCCAGTTCTATAATTTGCAACACCCAATGATCTTTTACTGACTTCGCCCAAACTTCTGCAAAATGTGTTAATCTTCTGGGTATCTTTGAAGCCTGAGCTGTCGAAACTTCAAAATTTTCTGAATGGTTTGGAAACCATTCCTCTACCGGTCTCTCATGGGTTTTGTTTGTCTCTGTTCTCTACTGGCCGGTTTATCTTGAAAGGAAGATCTACCTGAACCAAAATCTGAAGATCTAAACAATTTCCTTTCCTGTGGTAAAAACTCACTTTTTCCACCCATCACTGATTTAATTATCTCATCCAGCTTTGATCCAAACAGCAGCTGTCCTTCAAAGGGCAAATTACACAAATTTACTTTAGATTCTTTATCCGCATTCCAAGATCTCAACCATAAGGCCCTTCTCACTGCCACCGCCAAGGCCATTGCTCTAGAACAGGGATCCCAAACCTTTTTTACCCGTGAGCCACATTCAAATGTAAAAAGAGTTGGGGAGCAACACAAGCATGTAAAATCCCTGGGGTTGCCAAATAGAGACTGTCATTGGCTATTTAGTAGCCCCTTTGGGACTGGCAGCCTACAGGAGGCTCTGCTTGGTACTATACTTAATTTTTATGCAATTAAAACATCCTTCCAAGCCTGGAGTTCAAAAATAAGCACCTGCTATGAGGACAATGAGAGCAACATCCAAGGGGTTGGAGAGCAACATGTTGCTCGCGAGCTACTGGTTGGGGATCACTCTTCTAGAAGATGATCTAACAAGATCCACAGAAGCCTCTGTGACAAAATCTGTTGATAGCTTCAACTCAGGTAGTGCCTCAATAATACTACCTCTATCGACCTTTAAAGCCATTTCGATATTACGTAACCATAATTGCATAGCTCTTGAAACCAAATTCAAAGCAAGGGCTGGCTTACAAGTAGCCCCCAAAGCCAAGTGAGTCTTCTTCAATGAGGCTTCCATCTTCTTATCCACAGGGTTTAAAAATGAAATTACATCTTCTACAGGCAACAGAGTCTTTGTTGACAATCGTGACACAGCCGCATCTACCTTAGGTGGTTTGTGCCAAATTAGCTCTTCTTCTGTCGCAAAAGGTTATAATTTGTATTTTCTGTGGAATTGGAACTCTTGCATCTGTTTTACCCCATTCTTTAACTACAATCTCCTTAATTACCTTGTGGAGAGGAAAAGTTGCCTTATCTTTTTTCAAGAATTTCAAAGGATTTGAGGAAACTGGCAGTTTTTCAGCCGTCTGTGGGAGTTCCAATTGTTCTCTCATGGCTTTAATTAATGGTTCCACTAACGTGAATTCAAAAGTCGAATTACCCCCATCTTCTATGAGTTCCTCTTCATCCGAATCCACCGGGGATTGATAATTCACAGAAGGATAGCCAGTAGTTGGCAATTGAGCACAAAAAACAGCTATATCCTCTTCTCTGATTCTTCTAGTGGCCAGTTTGACTCCCTCTGTCACAGCTTCCTTAATCCATTTCATCACATCTGCAGTATCTGCAGCTGCATCTCCAGCAGTGGCGGAACTACCAGGGGCGCAGAGGGTGCAGCGGCACCAGGGCCCATGCCTCTGCACCCCTGATGGGGCCCGCATCCCTGAAGAAAGATTGCTAATATTCGAGCTTGCTGTTCTAAGTCACGCGCTGCGAAAGACATCACCAACAGCACGCTTGGCTCGTGTGTGCAAACCTTCAATTGGGCTCTAATTCCTCCTGCTTTTGGCTGGCCGGGGCCCTCCCCCTGGGCTCCGAGCCTACAGTCCGTAGCTCGTTAGCTACAGCTGAAAAACTTGCAGCTGGGAGTCTGGGAGAGATGACAGGGAGGGAGGAGAGCTGGCTGGGTGCCACACCCTCTGCTACCTATGTTGAGGCAGGATGTAGCATTCCGGGCTTATCTCCACTAAGGGAAATCGGGGAGGGATGAGAGCCGTCATGGTCTGTCGCTTCCACCCGACTGGTCCATCATTTATAATCTGTGGGTTCGGGCAAATGCCGGATGGGCCACTTGCATTAAAATGTAAACGGCTCCTCACCTAAAAATGCAAATTAGGTATGCATTTAATATGTAAATGAGCCAATCACTTTAGAAATGTAAATGAGCTGTCCATAATAGCCAGTCACAGTTAAGCCAATGCCTGCATTTGTTAGTGCTCATGTCAGTACTGGCATATGGGAGGAACCAGGAATTGTGACCAACTTCAGTTAGTAATATTAAAGTTGCTTGTTATATACCCAATCCCTTATGCTTATTATACAGTAGGTATGTTGGCAACAGGAGGATCCATGCTCAGAACAATCACTTCAGCCTGTATATGTTACACTGTGATATGTAGCATTAATTGCATGAGACAGACTAGTCTATTCAGATATGTCACACTTTGTATCCTGTTATACACATGGTAATTATAGTCCTCTTATCTGCCAGGGTGCATGATCTAGCAGGGGGCACACAAAGGAAAATGTACAATATACTGTAAGTATAAATAGTTGTGATAGAAACTAGGGGGAGGTATTTGTTACAAGGACCAGTTCCAGCACATAGAGTGTATAATATTGTTTGCGAATATATGGTAATGGACACTTAAAATATCTATTAATTAACTCCCAATCCCTGTCACATATGGAAAAACATAAAATTAGGGTAAGTAAAATGGCTTCACTTTATGTGTCCAGCTGTAACTACACTCTAGACTAGAGGGAATAACATTCTACAAGCCAATGGTTAGTAATTGTGCTAGAAAATACCAAGTGCTTTCCTGGCAAACAAGACGTTTGTGTCACTAATAGTAATACTATACAAGTGCAACAATTACTACTTTATATATTTATAAAAAAAAAAACTGTTATACAAAATATGGGTACAAGTAATTTGTGTGATTTGTTCTTTTTCTTGCCCCCCCCCCCCTGTGCTTATATCCTTTGAGTACAGGTATAGGACCTGTTATCCAGAATGCTTATTACCTAAGATTTCTGGATAACGGATCTTTCCATAGTTTGGATGTTCCTACCTTAATTCTACTAGAAAATCATGTAAACATGAAATAAACCCAATAGGCTGAAGGATTACTTATATCTTAGTTTGGATCAAGTACAAGCTACTGTTTTATTATTACACAGAAAAAGGAAATCATTTTTAAAAAGTTGGATTGTTGGTTGGGGGGTAGGGGGGCCCAGTTGTAAATCTCCGTACCAGGGCCCTTAGGGGTCTAGTTACGCCACTGATCTCCAGTCAACCTTCTAGTACAACGATCACATAATTTTGAATGTTTAAGTGCTGGATTTTCGCAAGCCACACAGACCCTGTGCTTCTCTTTAGAGACTACTTTTCTGGGGGTAGGAACACTGAAAAAATAACAATACCAAAATACCCAAGCGCTCTCTTTTTAAACCATCACTCACCAATTAGTGGCTCACCTCCTAACATCACTGGCAGCATTGTCTGGGCTACTAGGCACTTGAGGTAAAGAATCCATAACTAAAAGAAAGCAGATCAAAATTAATACTCTACACTGCCCCGCCAGGAAGAGAGGCCAACGTCCCAGGATCAGGACTCAAAACTGGGTCCGTGTGAGCCACAAAATAAAAATCCTTACCCCTGTAAAGGGCTCAAAGAAAGCAAGGACAAAAAAGGCACCAGTCTAAGGGTAAGAGGGTGTATATATAGACCAGTGATCCCCAACCAGTAGCTCGCGAGCAACATGTTGCTCTCCAACCCCTTGGATGTTGCTCCCAGTGGCCTCAAAGCAGGTGCTTATTTATGAATTCCAGGCTTAGAGGCAAGTTTTGGTTGCATAAAAAACAGATGTCCTGTCAAACATTCTCTCCTGTAGGCTTAGGGTTGCCACCTTTTACAAAATTTAATACCGGCAGGCGGGGCCAAAAGGGGCGGAGCCACGGCGAGCGATCATCTGAAGACGCGAGAAAGGTAAGTTTTCATAGGATTTCAGGCAAGGCAAGGGCCTTTTTTAAGGGGTATTACAAATTTACCGGCAGCTACATTGCCGGTAAATTTGTAATACCGGCCCTGGCCTTGGCTGGTGTTTTACCAGCTAGGCCAGTAAAATACCGGCTGGGTGGCAACCCAGGCTGCCAGTCCATATAGGGGTTGCCAAAAAGCCAATCAGAGCTCTTATTTGACATCCACGTGGACTTTTTCAGGCTTGTGTTGCTCTCCAACTCTTTTTTAAATTTAAACGTGGCTCACGAGCTTAAAAGGTTGGGGAACCCTGATATAGACATAGGTTAATTGTTTAATTGATGTTTCTGTCCTATTGAAAGCGGGGGCAGGGAATACCCAGAGGTGTGAGTGCTGCCATAGTGGCCAGGGAAAGAAAATATATAGGAAGGCTGGTATTTTTTTCAAGAAAAGGTGGCAACCCTATCTGAAATATCAACCCTCCAGCTGTAAGTAAATTTTACTGCAAACATGAAGAGTTTATGCCCAGCGAAAAATATAGTAGCAGGCTAGCAACATTAGAGCCTTTTTGATTTTTGTACGTGTGTTTTTCTATCTCTGCGGTGAGAAATGGCTGTAGAATGCTGCACGTGTTATTTGTACCCTGCAGTTATCCAGTTCACAATGCACGTCACGTGAGTAGAGCATTCCCCAGCAATGACATGAAGTAATTGAGCGGCACGTCTCACGTGACACAGGAGGGCTGGAAGCTTTGTGTTTCAGTCATATGTGATCACAGAGGCAGACACACCTCCTGCCAGGCAACCAGGAAGTACAATGGCAGGGAGCCGGGCCCTGCTTGTGTGCTGTGCAGTTCTTGCTTGCATTATAGGTCTGGGAATAAGGGGAATTCCTGTAGGTAAGAAGCATTCTCATTCCTGCTTGGGGCTTTCAAATAAATATCCTAATATTCAGTTCTCTATAGTACCTGGTAGGCAGCTGTACACCAACATACCTGTGTACCTAAAAGGGGGCAAATCACTTATAATTCATAGGCACCTAGAAATAAACACAAAATTCTAATGAGTCGATTAATTGCATTACATGTGCATATAGAATCACCAATAGAATCACGCAGTCCACATTAAGGGGCATATTTATGAAAGGACTAGAGTTGGCCGCAGTCGACCAGAGGGAGATATCGCAGATGTCGATTCCTCTTTATTGGATTTTAAATTGGTATAGACCTAATAATGCTGTACCACAAGGATTTCAGCTCACACTGGGCAACACTTCTCAATGCGGCAGGAATGCAACTCCATGCTCTCTCTTTCTAATACACTCCCCATTAACAAACAGCGCCATGTTATACATATAAAATACTCATTTTGGCCCTGTTTTGGCCAGGGACCGGTGTAGCTGCAAAATTTTTTGCAGGGGTTGAGGGGATCAGGAGGGATCGGGGACTCGGGAGGGGTTTGGCATCCAATTCAGTAGCACCAGCATCCAATTCGACACGCCGCATTAATTTCATATTTGTTGGGTAACATATTGTTTAGTCTTTTTGGTCTCACATTTTGATGGAATGCTGTGTTGGTTATATATTGCCGTTAAGGGAATCATTTGATATTTTTTTAAACATGGTTTACATGGAAATTTAATTTGATAATTTGAGAACATAGCACAGCCAAAAGAAATCGCAGGCATACCAGAATGGTATAACCCTTTCTTGGACCAAAATTGTACTTTTAGCTGCTCAGGAGTAGAGCCCGGTTATATTATGACCCTCACTTTCTGGCGTCTATGGGAGATGGCCTTCCCGTAATTCAAAACTGGTTTCTGGATAAGAGATTCCATACCAGTTTTATAACAAACAAGTTAGAATCAAATAATAATGGTTGCAGAATTAAACTACAGTGAAGGATTAAAGTACCAGTATACTGTATGGAATATCATTTTTATTTTTTTCAAGTTCTCACAGACATTAGAATGGATTACCTAATATTCGTTCAGTTAATGTATAATTTAACTGTCATATTTTGTAGTTGTGCCAAAAGCCTGAATCATCTATGGTGATTACTTACTGTCTCACATTTTCCGTGCTTATTGGAGAACCTTTAGTTCAACTGACTTGTGTTTTTTTTTTTTGTTTGTGTGTTTGTTTTTCTTAAAGGTTTGAATGATGTTGTCCTTTGGACTGGAAGATTTATCTTGTTACTTGCTCTGCTTACCATAATAATTTCACTTGTTTCTCCATGGATTACATCTGTTAATGTACAGAAGAACATTTGTACTGGTAAGGCATATATAAACTGCTATTTCAGAAGCAGAAATCAAAACAATGATTTTTTTTCTGTGTTTGGCACCAACGGTACCCCCCCTCCCCATTATTGGCTCCGATACACTTCTATCACTCTTTACTGCTGTACTGCAAGTGATATCACCCTCCCTCCCTTTTCCCCCCAGCAGCCTAACAACAGAACAATGGGAAGGTAACCAGATAACAGCTCCCTAACACAAGATAACAACTGCCTGGTAGATGTAAGAACAGCACTTAATAGTAAAAACCCATGTCCCACTGCGTTCCATTCAGTTACATTGAGAAGGAAAAACAACAGCCTGCCAGAAAGCAGTTTGCTCTTTTGAGAAATGGATTTCCAAACTCCACAAATTTGGATTATTGGCAAATGTAAGGTGATGCCACCTGAAAAATGTTAAGAAACAGTGAAGGCTATTGGCATTTGGGGTGTTTTGACTAAAGCTGTCAACACCAAAAAGCTTTTGGACTTCTGTAAAAAAAACTGTGTTTGGAGCAGCAACAGGTAGACAGGGGTGTTGTGTCAGCTGCTGGTTTCTATCTGATGGTAGCAGTGGACAAAACATCTCCTATGGCTTTAACACACATTCTGAGAGGAATCTAATTTACATAACTAACTGGTATCCATATTTCCAGAGTTGTGTGGGCAAACTTAAGGTAATAGTGAGAGAAACATAGCCATGGCTTTTATTATGTTTACCAATAACTAAAATCATATATTTAATGAATGTGTATTGAGAGGTACTTAGAATTAAATTTTAATTCATTACGTAACATGCAACATTTGGATTTACAACCCCTTTCGCCATATTTAAAAAATTCTATTTTTTTTTTTTTTACATATTTTTAGTGCCACAAGAAAAAAAAGAAAGGCAGCAAAAGCTTTTAAGGGAAAAGCAGCAAGAACAGTTGAGTAAACAGGTAAGTTGGAGAAAAGTATTGATTTTCAGCTACGTTGACTTACATAATTATTTACATGATTATATGACTTCTGCAATGGCTCATATATTATTTGTTTACTGCTTAGAGCTTTGTTAGTTTACTTGCCAGTTTTACTGTTATTGCCATTACCATTGTGTGTAGCAAAACTTTCCAGTGATGTAGCTTTTCAACCACTGTGTCAAACAGACAGATAGAGGTGTTTGATCCTCCATGAAATGTTTTATTAGGACAGGTAGATAGGGGATCCGTTATCTGGAAACCTATTATCCAGAAAGCTGTGATTTATGGAAAGGCCATCTCCCATACACTCCATTATAATCAAATAATCCAGATTTGTAAAAATGATTTCCTTTTTTTCTTTAATACTAAAACAGTAGCTTGTACTTGATCCAAACTAGGATATCGGCTTATTGGGTTTATTTAACGCTTACATAATTTTCTAGTAGGTTTAAGGAATGAAGATCCAAATTAAAATCCATTATCTGGAAAACCCAAGGTCCCAAGCATTCAGGATAACAGGTCCCATATCTCAATAATATATAAACATTTAAAACAAGTTTATTTTAGTCAAATGCCCATAATTTTGCAGTTTGGCCAAAAACTAGTATTCAGTTTTCCTGTACTTCACATGGCAGTGGGCACCATAGGGTTAATCCCTCTCGACTTAGACAG
>CM044431.1:104548205-104566362 GCA_024363595.1 Xenopus borealis
CTGCCATGCTTCAGTCCAGGAAAAGAAAATCTCGGTGAGTATGAATTGATTTTCCTTTATGATAGATCACAAACGTATTGCCTTACAAAGCAGCTTCATGCCAGTGGTAGATCTCCAATAATATATTTTGATTTCTAGGCTATGAGTAGTCAGCTATATTAATTACACTCAAAGAGCTTGCCACCCTGTAATAAAAAGGATGGAGGGAATACACAGATGAATCTAGTTTCACAGTGCTCACTAGCTGAGCGGATGTGCTGAAAGGGGCCAAGTCTCTTATGAGGTGAAAGGATTTGAAATATCTTTTATCGTGGAAAATCTCTTGTTCAACTCAAGTTTTTGGAATAATGTCTTGAGTTATGGAACTCATACAGTTTGGATTTGTGTTCCTTATTCTTGTTTAGACTATGCTTCCTCTGCTATAGTTTTTCAATAATTTTGTGTTTCAGTCCTATCTATCATTAGCATTGCAGGCTGAATTGGTACACCATAAATAATGGTTATTTACAAACTTCACTCTAGCCCTAAAGCCCATAACAGCTACTTATATGTTTATTATGTTTACTTTAATAATTTACAACTGCGCTCAACCAGCTAGCTGACAATTGGCCGGTGAGGGTAACTGGGACAAGACAGCCTTAACCTACGCTCACTTACTAAAACATGAGCAAATTACAGTGAATAATGAATATCCTATGAGCATGAGATAAATGTTTTTATCGAAACATAATGTGGTGCATTCTGGGGATTGGCTGTTCATGGATATTACACAGATATGACAACTAGCTGATAATTATTTTCAAATCAAATCTATCATCAGTATGAAATGTTTTCATTATTCAATGTCATAACCAGGTACATTCGCATGTTGAGAATGTTCTTAAGCCACGTGAAGAACTGAAACTTCGAAAGAAAATAGAAACGCTTGGTAAATCACAATTATGGACATTATCTCAAGGCTACAGGCTCGGTGTAAGTTTCTTTCATTCTTTCTTTAGAACATAAAATCATTTTCATATGTGTTTTTGTCTGGCTTCCGTGGACCCCCAGCAACTCAACAAACAAGCAGTTCAATATTGTACATTGTGAGGTAAGAGAAAAGAGCCAAAGGGAAAAAAATCACTTCTAGAGCTACTTCTTGCAAATGGTTACATGCAATGTCCATTATACAATCTGGGTGTGTTACCTACACCAGAATCAATGTAGATTTTAGACAGGCTACCTGTTCTCCGATAGAGACTAATGTTTAATGGAATCACAGAATAAACTGAAATGCATAGTATCAAGTGGAGTTTCAGGTTTTATGTTTTATGTACTCTGTATGCCTATTCCAAACAGGCTTCCTGCTGACCGCTGAATAGTATATTAAAATAAAGTTGGCAACCTTGAACTTTTATTTCTAACTGCTGGAATTGTTAGGCACACATGACTGGTTGTGTTTGAGATGTTGCAATCCACCTTCTTGACAACCTTGCAGCTTCTCCTTTATACGTATTTTGGTCACAAGGCTCATCTTAGAGGCATTGTAGGGGATCCTATCGGAATTAACATATTCTGATATTCTGGTATGTCTTCTTCTATATTTATACAACTTCAATTGTTACCAACAAAAAGAGAACTGCTCATTTCTGGCTCACCCATTATTTTACAAGACATACTATGCAGGTGGTCCAGATTCATTTTGTCAAAATTCTTCTTTCCCATGTTGCCCTAGTCTACTTGGGTTGGAAGCCATTGCTAACAGGGCTCTTCTGCTTAGTTTGCCTATCTTCCACTTAGGAGCAGATTTACTATTGGTCGAATTCGAGGGTTAAAAAATTTAAAGGGGAAGTAAAATCCTTTGAATTCCTTCCGAAGGATTTTACTGCAATTCGATTGGTCGATCGGATAGGAAATATTCGATTGATCGATAAATCGTTTGAATTCGAACGATTTTATCGATTAATCTAATTTTTCCTATTTGAACAAAAAAATGAAACCCAATTTGCTGCTTGCACAGTTGAAACCAGGGTGGGGTTGGCTTCAACTGCACATGCTCCTGTGGCAAGTCATAATTCCAGTTGTACATTGTTTAACATTTGATATTAATGTTTTATGCAGGAAGTTCCAAATTAAGGGAGGGCCATCTCCTATATATTCTATTTTAAGCAAATAAAAATTGTAGTATTTCCCAGTACAGGTACAGGGCACATTATCTGGAAACCCATTATGCAGAAAGCTCCAAATTAAGGAAAGCTCGCCTCCCATAGACTCTATTTTATCCAAATAATTAAAAAAAAAAATTTTTTTCTCTGTAATAATAAAACAGTACTGGGGAAAATCCCAGGACCTGAGCATTCTGGATAACAGGTCCCATACCTGTTTCCTCTTTAATAATCCGAAATAATAAAACAGTACCTTGTACTTGATGGTAACTAAGCTGCATGAATCGATGTTGGCTGCAAAATAATCCTTTTGGGTTTACTTAATATTTAATAGGTGGCCAAACACACACAGATATTATCATTCAAAATGAAGTTTCATACGATATTCTGTTTGTGTATGGCAGAAGATGAGAGGATCGTTATCTGCAAAAGACTCGGTTATTGAACAGCTCGTCGATTGGCCAAAACTGAAAATTTTGATTGTGGCACTTTTGATGGAGCCCATAAATCAGCCAGGGGATGCTGCTGAATCATCAGATAGAGGTAGAATTCTGTTGTTTCTTCCTGTTTATCTGACGATTCAGCTCTTAACATTTGTAATGAAAGCGAATATTTACAGTGGTCACAGGATTGTAAATGTTACATGTATGGCCACCTTTAAGGTAAATTACAGAAATATCCGTTGTCCAGAAAGTTGCAGGTCCACTCCTACGTATTCTAGATAAAAGATCCTACACCTGTATTCTATGAATTATGTGTGGGACCTGTTCTCCAAAATGCTCGGGACCTGGGGTTTTCCGGATAACGGATCTTTTTGTAATTTGGATCTTCATACATTAAGTCTACTAGAATATTTTGTTAACATTAAAACCCAATAGGCTGGTTTTGCATCTAATAAGGATTAATCCTATCTTAGTTAGGATCAAGTTCGAGGCACTCTTATTATTACAGAGAAAAAGTAAATAATTTTAAAAAATATGGATTATTTGGATAAAATGGAGTCTACAGGAGAAGGCCATTCCTTCATTTGGAGCTTTCTGGATACCATGTGTCCGGATAATGGATGCCATACCTGTATTAGGACAAAGAAAGTGCAAATGATGCTAACTAGTCTAAATGTACCACTGCATTGAAGTGTCATGACTACACAAGTTAATCATTTTCTGAAATTGAACCGTGTGTACGTGTCAATGTGAAAGGGAATTTCCACTGAAGAAGAGACTGAATCATCAAAAATCTATTTAAATCCACCAGCACTAAAGCAAACAGATCATAAAGTACTGCATGAGTCTAAACATAAAATCGCTTACTGAATTTTAACGAGTTTGAAAACATTTGTTGTGTTGAGTAACTATTCTTAGTTGACAGTTGTTTCAGTATTGGCACTCCGACCCTTCCCCCAGATCGCAAAACATCCGACCCAGATAGCAAACTCGACCTCCCCCCCATCCCCACCACTCATTTCTCTCACCTCCCCTATCGACTCTGCTGCTTCTGGCTAAGCAAGATCCATTCCAGTGGGGACTGGGCAGACGGGAAATTAAAAATGTCAAAATCTCCCACCGAGTCTCCTGTAAAGATGCAACCAGCGGACGGCATGCCGACACCTAGCCTTTGCCTCCTAGGCCCAGGCCTGAAGCCAGTATCAGTATTGTACCAGTATTGCATGAAGACGGACGTAGCTGTCTCTGTGGTGCCCACTCCTATAACCCAGGGCTGATGCAGATTTCTCCTGATAGGAGCACCGGCCCTGGGTTTTTTGTAAGTCGCTATAATCACTTGGGGGTGCCTAATGTTTGGCACCCCAAAGTGTCTCCAGCCTTTCCATCTCCTTTAAAACTTATTTGGGGAGAAAGTTAATCTTACACAACACGAAAATGATCCCAAATACATCACTGAACTTAAGGTCTACAATGGCCAAACAAAAGCCCTGATCTCATAATACTATTACAAGTCTTTTCTTTTTGAAACCAGGAGGCTGAGGAGTCTGAGAACAAATGCAGCGATTCAGATGATGGCACAGAAAGTGCAAATAATGAGGCTATAAGAAAAAGAAAACTGCCAGAACAAGTCACCAAGCCCTTGCCAAAGAATGAGCTCCTCAAACCTACAAAGGTATTTTCTGATCACATTCAGTCTTGGAAACAGGAGTTTCATACAGAATTGTATATTTTCTACCATGAAAGCATTTTCATGCAATACATAAAAAGATTGATATGTGAATTCATTTAATTCGGAGGGATTTACTCTTTGTCCGGTTTATTGCTAAATTAACTCTGTGATGTTTGCATTTCTCTATCCCAAAATGTTATTAAAATCCTTTAGTCTGATCTCAATCAAACATTTTTCTAGGGCCCCATGCCTGTAATTTGTGACAGACAAAATATATTGTTTGCAATTTTTCACTTTAATATTTTTATACTTCTTACAAGAATTCTTGTACAGGTATGGGATCCATTATCCAGAAACCCAATCCCAAGCTCCAAGGCCATCAATTTTATCCAAATAATGTAGATTTTTATAAATGATTTCCTTTTTCTCTGTAGTAGTAAAACAATTCCTTGTAATTGATCCAAACTAAGATATAATTAATCCTCACTGGAATTAAAACAGAAATATCTATTATTTGAAAAAACCCAGGCCCCCAGTTACATTCTTAAAGGGCACCTATCGCTTTAAAAAGTTACCTCCAACCAGAGCCCGTATTCTGGTTGGGTGTACCAGTAACTCCCGGTGCGAGTTTGCCTGCGATGCCTGGAGGCATTTTTAAAATAAAAAAAAAAGTACTGAATGCGGGCTCGCACCTTTGGTTGGGGGTTAAACTTTTTAAAGTGATAGGTGCCCTTTAAAGACACTGTTCTCTTGAAAGGTAGATAGCAATGTGTTGGGGGGAGAAATCCGCTCATTTGGCGACATCGACAAACGAGCTGATCTCACCATGTATGGCCACCTTTAGGCTGCTCTACTAACTACCTTGAGCTCTACTAACTACCTTGAACCTTTCTCTCACTCCTAGAGTGAATTGTTACAGATTCTTTTCTGATCTAATCACCCCCTCCAGTCAGGACTGAACAGGGATTCAGAATAGGCCCTGCTACAAAGAGGCCCAAACAGCCCCCACCAGTCTACTTAATAGTCACTTTCAATGGCAAATTATAGCAGCCCATCTGGCATTTGCCAGAAGCCACAGATTGCCAGTCTGGGCCTGCCTTTATCTAGTGGCATGCAAAAAAACAGAACCACGTGGTGACTCCCATTCACTTGGCAGGCTGGCCAATTCCAAAAAATCAGGGTTAACCCTGAACGTGTCTCGAAGATTTGGGTTTTGAGTTCCAGTGGGCTTGCCAGCATCACTCAGTGTGACTTGTCACATACAGTATGTGATCTTGGAGCAGCAATTCCAGGCAGCCACTGGTGAACTGGGTTTCCATGCAGGGCTGGACTGGGATTCAAAATAGGCCCTGGCAATCCTAGTACACAGAGGCCCAAACAGCCCCCACCAGCCCACTTAATAGTCACTTTCTATGGCACCTTACAGTAGCCCCTCTGGCATTTGCCAGAACCCACAGATTGCCAGTGCAAGCCTGTTTCAGTGGTATTAGTCAGCAAAAGCAAGGTAGAAGTAAGAGTAATGTCACATGGGGCTGAAAGTCTGCCTGCTGAGAATCAGTCCCTATGCTGGAATTAGCCCTTTTAATTGCCTGCACCTGGAACCACCGTATAGGCCCAAGTGAAGGGGCACACCATTTCACTATAACCTATACTCTTGCCTTTCGTCAATATACGCCGTGTGTGCCCTACAACCAGTGCCACTGCTTGCAGACTGATTCAAAGCTGAGTAATGCTCACAACTTCTATACTCTAAACTGATCTTACAGCACTTTATATCTTTTTGTCTATTAAAGGTAATTACGCTGCCAGAAGAGCCTGTTGAAGGAGGGAATGGGGTAAGTAATATTTCTGGTGCTTTTGACTTAATACTTGTACTTTATCATTGTATCCTATTACAATACAATACAATATAATATATGTGCGATTCAAAAGATCCGAGGCAAGCAATGTTAGGCGGCATCCAGGCTTGTAAAGTCTACTCTTCATTGGTGGCATATTCTGCTGCCAAAATTATTTAGTTATAGGGGAACACTTGCAAAATTTCTGTAATTTTTTTAAATAGTTTTTTTTATGAATTCAGCATTCTTATTATTATCCTTATTTCAGATCTGTTAACATATTCCAGGCATGCAGACTTTCAAAGGGTTAAAGGTTGTAACTGCTATTATTGCATTTGCCCTGCTGAGGAGATGCCAGCTAGTGTGAAACATAATACGGACACTAGAGCATCTACTAGGGCCCTACTGCTGCAGTAAGAGCAATCCTTTGCTGAGTCTGACACACCTAGGGTATTGAAAAGCACAGATTCATTAAAATAGCGTCTTTATTTAGATCAGCTAAAAATAAAAGCCTTCTGGGTAATATTAGCCGGCAGGCACTTACTGAAAGGCTCAGTAAAGGATGTACTTTATGAGAAAATATAATCATGTATGAATGCATTGTGCAAAGTGCAATTACAAATGCAATTCACTGTGTTTTTTTTACCCAGAAAGGAGTGTTTTTTCCCCCACACTGCAATTGCAGCTAAATGAGCATTAAAGAGTATTAATGATTTAAATTAAATCATTAATGATTAATGGTTTAAAACAAACAAACATATTCTTATCAGTATGCAGAAACTATGCAAGAACCTGGAACTGTTTATCACAGAAAGAAGAATTTTCTGTTTATGGTTCAGAAACACTGGCTTTTGAAATCCCTTGTGTGCACATTCTTTGTGAAAGATCCCGATAAATATTTGGCCTTAAATAAAATGACGTACATTCTTGATTTTTTTTGTGAATTTTGCATTCCTGAAGGCACCTACTTTGTGAATACAGGTATGTTATTAATTAACTGACATGCTTGGGAGATAGGGTTTTCCAGCTGTGGTTGCCACCTGTATATTTCCCAGTTTACCAGTAGTGCATTTGCCAGTAATTATACAATCTGTCCTCAGTCCCTTCTTCCTGGTAGGCTTCTTCTCTCCTGCCTCTCTATTTTCTTGGCCAACTCACCAATTTGTACTTGATTGGCCTCAATCAACCGCTTTTACACTATCATACTGCACCATTTGTATCATTACTCCTCCCCTTAGCCCCTCTTCTATCGATGCAGATCTTTTTCAAAAAGAAGCATGTCAACCCTATATGCAGATAAGGGGTCTTCCATTAATTTGGATACTGACGTTTACTTAAAATCAAAATAAAAAAAATGTTGCTTAATATAAATTACAAGGCACTGATAATGGACTCCATGTTACATCCATAAGTATGCTACACTGGAAATGTTTGTAGTTGAGAATTATAGATTGGGTTGACCTGGAAGAACTAGCTGTCCCTGTTTAAACCTTCAGGAATGAAAAGAAAGTGAGCCAATTCTGCTGTGCTCAGCTCTAGTCTCAAATTTTGATATTTTTGCCCCTTGTTGTCATGTGTCCTAAAGGGCATCAAGGCTAAAAGGCTTAGGGAAAGAACAATTGGGCAAACCCATAGGGCAGATTTAAAAATGAATGTATGCTTTCATATACCTTTAATTATGGGAAATTATATTAAAATTAAAAGGTAACAATGCAGACTATAATGCTGATTTCATTTTGATTGCTATTTCTTTGGCTGGAAAATCACACTATCATTTGTATATGGTTCTAAAGTGTTTTCCCCAGTCACTTCTGTAAATACAAGCCTTCCGTCAAAGCAAAGGAAAATTAAAGTCTACTTTCATGTGGAGCGGAGTCTCTAATGAGCACTGCTCTGTGTGCAGCAAGTTTCAATAGAAGTATTTAGCACCTAGCACTTACCATCTTAGGGCCCTTACACACGAGCGTTTTTACCTGTGCTCCCCTGCGTTCCGTTTTGCTGTGTTCAGCCGCAGGGGAGCGCAGATATAGACGCACTCAATTATTTTTAATGGGGCTGTACTCACACGAACGCATGTAGACGCCAAATGCAGGAAAAATGCAGCATGTTGCGTCTGAATCTGCGTTCGGTGCTTACACGCGTCTCGTGGGTACAACGCCGTTGAAACTAATGAGGTGCGTCTAGACCCGTGCTCCCCTGCAGCTGAACACAGCCAAACGCAACGCAGGAGAGCGCAGGTCCAAAACGCCCGTATGTAAGGGCCCTTAGAATTTTGAAATCTACCCATCTTTTACTTGTCACCCCTTATTTCTATGCACAGCATTGTCAAGCACATGGAAGGGGTTAATGATCCCCAAGTAGAAAAATTGCATAGAATGTTTATAGGGTGATACTTCAAGGGGACCTGTCACCCAGGCATAAAAAGTTGTTACTACTGTGGATAGGAATTGTCAGATGGTCCCTAACTTCTGGCAGGGAAACAATCATACTTATGAACAGCAGGGGGAGCTCCCGCCTTACTTACCAGCCATGTAGAACTCAAGCAGCTTTGTTTTTTGATAATTTATGACTACCCCTAAGAACCACACTGAGCATGTGTATGTAGTCTAGTCTTGCAAAGATGTATAACAAAGTTACAAGATGACAGCCCCCTGTGGCCAACTTTGAAAGCATAAATCATTTGTTTGATTAGGCTTGTGGTGCACTAAGTTCATGTTTATGTTTAGTATACAAAATACAGCATTTACAGCCTTATTCTATTTTAGACTTTCCTTGCCCTTTAAAGCATGATGTTCCAAATTACGGGAAACTCTATTATCTTGAAAACCCCAGGTACCACGCATTTTTGGACAATAGAGCCTATAGTTGCATTTGGCAAAATTGTACAGAGAATAGAAATAGGTAATGGTTTAACCACCATTGTGAAAATCTTGTTTTTGTCCCTATACGGGACGCTTGTCTGAGGTTTATAAAATATTTGATGTTGTCAGTGATCTTTAATGTAGATTTAATAGTATGACACCAAAGGAAAGCGTGCATGGTACTAGCTGAGCACAACCATTTTCTTCTCCACAGGTAATTACCATTGCCCTAAGATGTCCCAGCGGGCGTGTTTTTAAAAGAAGGTTTTACACTTCATGCAGTTCACTTGTAAGTAGTGGGAGATTTCTTTACATTCTAGACAAATTAAATTTAGGGCCCACAAAGTATCTGGATGTTGTCCTGTTTCCCCAGTTAATATTGAATTTGCTCATTAATTAGGGCAGTGGTCCTCAAACTTGGCCCTCCAGCTGTTAAGGAACTACAAGTCCCACAATGCATTTGCCTGACTGTGGTTGTCAGACTCCATCATTGCATTGTGGGACTTGTAGTTCCTTAACAGCTGGAGGGCCAAGTTTGAGGACCACTGAATTAGGGCCTCATGGGGCCCCTAAATCTCCTGGGAGACCCTGCAGCTGTAGGGTCTCCTTCCTCTGTAGTTATGCCCCTGATAGTAGACAGTGCTCAAATGGTTCTGGAAACGCAGCCACCTTATCCTTACTTCTGAGGTTCATTTGCAGCCCAGTGTGAAATAATATATAGCAGCAGTATATATTATTACTTTTATTATAGTCCATATTTCAAGCCATTTGACATAGAGCAATCAATGTTCTCATGCATTCTTTCCATCATTGATATTATCACTGTCCTACAGTTCTACCATCACAATATCATCTGGCAGATTATTCCACAACCTCATTGTGAAGAACCACCTACGCTGCTTCACATGAAAGTTCTGTTCTTCTAGTCTGAAGGGGTGGCCTCTCCTTCTTTGTGTTTATCTATGGGGAAAAAGCCTCCATCTGTCTATATTATCCTCTGGGTTATGATACTTCACATGTAGAATCTGTATTTATAACTTCTAAACATGCCTCATTTTCCTGCTGGGTTGGAATGGGAACAACAATACAGTTCTTGATTGTGATTTCTAAACCCTCCATAGGAACACATTTTAACATACTCCTTTTGTTTTTAGGTGTTGTTGGATTGGATGAGGAAACTTGGTTACCATCCGCTTATTTATACCATCTGTTCTACATTTCCAAGATGCCAGTTAGAATTCAAAAATGGTTCATCGCTGGAGGACACTGGGATTTTAAAGGACATCGTTTTGAATGTGGAAGAAAAAAATGAATATTCTGTTTGACTTGGTAGAAAGTAATGATCTTCCCTGACCAACAGCACAGTTCTTATCTGTATCAGGCGTCAGCATTATATTTTTATATATGTCTATGTTCAATTTTGTATCTGCGTCTATATTTGTAGCAAACAATTCTTCAGGAGTTTTGTGATTAAGTAACAAGGCTTCAGCATTTTGTAACTTGCTCTGGCAGTTATTTATTAAGTGACCAACGGGGGCTTTGAAGCATGATGCTACGGAGGCTTGGTTTCTTTACATTTCGGGTGCACATCTGGATTTTCACTGGTATAAGTACTGCACATGAGCACCACGTTAGGTGCAACTGAGAGAATACAAGAATAGGAAGAACATTGCAACAATTTCTTACAGTATTACCCCAGGCCAGTGCAGTTTTCAATGAATTGGGGTCTCCGGCAAGCAATTATAATCACTGGGGATGGCTAATATTTTGATAACCCCTGTGATTATGCTAGTTACTTCTCCTTTAATACTAAATCAAAGAAGTCCTGTTGTAAATCATTATAGATATGGGTTAAACTGGGTGCACCCAGATTGTGACAAGCAGAGAGAGCTCCCTTTCTTCACTGCACCTTATTCTGTAAAGCAGAAATCTGTAATATTGATGGGCTCGTATTGATGCCAATTCATTTGTGAACAGCATTTGGATGGATGCAATAATGTGCTTGGAACTACACTTACATGAATTAACCCTCAAAAGAAGTTAGTTTACTTAGATTATGTGAAGCAACAAAGTATAGCATAATAACAGCTTTTGGCACCAAAGGATCCCTATTTTGAAATATTATACAATTGTAAACATTGTTTCCATGACAAAATTTCACCAGATTAAGGACGATGCTGAAAAATAAATATGAACCTCATCTTTAACCATTAAGCTTAGTCCTTGTAAGCAAATTCAGCATTTGGAAAGTGGGATGCAGGAAGACCCAATAAATGCAACACATCCTCTAATTCACTATACTTAAATGGGTAGTTCCCCTCTAAATTAACTATGATGTAGAGTGTAATATTCTGAGACAATTTGCAATTGGCTTTCATTGTTAATTTCTGTTTTTCTTAGTTCACTTTTTCAGCAGCTCTCCAGTTTGCAATATGCTTACTAGCAGGTCCGGACTGGCAATCTGTGGGTTAGGGCAAATGCCAGATGGGCTGCTATAAGGTGCCATAGAAAGTCAGTATTTAGTGGGCTGGTGGGGGCTGTTTGGGCCTCTATGTGGGATGATTGGGCCTCTGTGTACCTGAAATGCCAGGGCCTATTTTGATCCTCAGTCCAGTCCTGCTTACTAGGCTCCTAATTACCCTAGCAACCATGCATTGATTTGAATAAGAGAGGCCCTGAATAGAAAGAGGAGTACTGAAAAAAGAGCAATAACAGAGTTGTAGCTTTACAGAGCATTTGTTTTTAAGATGGGTTCAGTGACCTCCATTTGAGACCTGGAAAGAGTCTGAAGAAGAATGCAAATCATTCCAAACCTAAATAATGAAAGCCAATTGAAAAGTTGATATGAATGAGCCATTCTAGAACATACTAAAAGTTAACAAAGGTGGACCACCCCTTTAAGGGAGCAGTATATATGGCATGAAAGTATGAGAAGCAAAAGATAGATAGTTCTAGTTAGCCTGCATTCCACTTTAAAGTAGACATGACCTAGGAGTGTATAAAAATGTAGTGTTTTACTTACTCTAGAAATTCCTGTTAAGGTTTGTATACAGTGCATGTACAATATATGGACAAGTGTCCAGACACCTGCCCAGCTGATTTTTTAAACATTTTATATAAAATTCTTTCTTCATGTTTCTGGTATATGAACTTTGTCTTCTTAAACTTAATGTTTGAACTTTGTTGGTGGGATTTGCCACAAGAGCATTAGAGTTTACATTTTGCATTTCCAATTCATCCCACAATTTTGCTTTGCAAATCGTTGTTTCAAAATGTTACAATTCTTAAGAAAGGTGTTACCAGCTAAGAGGCATTCTTTCTGATTCTGCATCAGTCATTTTGCTGCTAACATCATTAGATTATGGTGCAATCGTGATTGCTTTTACAATGTAATCACATCTGAAAGGGGATAGAGCATGTTAAAATATATTTATCCAGACACATAAAAAATGTCTTGAAGTATACATGAACAGGAAGCCAGAGCTACACAGGAAAGGTCCACATACATTTGCTTTTGAGCAATGCTCAATTGACCTGATTATGGAGTTTGTGTGGGTTTTGGATTACTCGGCTCAAAATGTTGCTGGTAGGCTCATTTGCTCTTTACCAAACTAACAGGTTTATCTGCATTTTAGCCTACAATGGTATGTAAATAGGTGAATGTCCTCTGCACAGCACTACATAACGCAAGGTTATTTCTTTAAGGTCAATATTTGTGTTTTTTCTCGAAAAATTGGAGTTTCATAAGAAAAATCTCACATTTTTCAGATTTATTATGCCCCGAAACTGCTAAAAAGTCTGAATCCAAAAATACTCCAGCAAAACCCTGTGGAAGTCATGTAGAAGTTAATGGCAGAGGTCCCTTAACCATTTGAAGATAATTTTTGCCTTCGGGTATTTTACGCTGGTTTGTGCTTGAAAACTAGATAAACTCAAGGTTTTTTTTAGACGATAAACCCGATAAATTTGAGTTGAACTCGATGAAGTTAAGGTATTCATCCTGATTATTCAACCAAACATTTTTTACATTCAGATTTTAATCAAAAACAAGCAAACATTCGAGTTTATTTATATTGGGAGTTATTTGAGGTAGAATAAACATCATAACCTCACAAACGCGACCTTTAACAAATAACTCACAATATGTTGATATAATAAAAGAGTCAACCAACATGCACATTTTTATTTGGTAATATACAGTGGTGCTTGAAAGTTTGTTGTTGAATTTTCAACATTTCTACATAAATATAAATAAGGCGCAACCTCAAACTCTGTGACCTGATTATCACCCCGCTGATGGAAAGGCCTAGCTCCACTTCAAATAAACTGAAAAAAAAAATATGGATCATTTTCCAATATTAAATAAACAAGTATAATGTTTTTGATTCATTTGTTTATTTCTCCATGTAGATTTATGCTGTGTGAAAAGCATCACGTTTTAGGTCATAATTAGGCAGAAGTTATGAAATTTCAACAGGGTTCACAAGCTTTTAAGCAGCAGTGTATATGTCAGGTTACATATGACAGAATATGTACTTGCTTACACATACAGCAATAAAAATCTTTTAATAAAGCACTCTGAGATGAACATATGTTTTATTGAGCAAGTAAAGCCATACCAAACATATATTAGATTCCAATGATATTAGTCGTAGTATGGTAAGGATAGAGGTAAGGATAGAGTTAAGGCATATGCAGCGCTGTAACACAACTTTCCTTACTAGGCTGAACTTTGAAAATGCGAACTTCTATGCCAACTGGGATGAATAGGAATTATTTAAAACTGGATAACAAATAAAATGTAAGGATTCCATGCAGGCCTCACCTGAATAACATTCTCAGAGAGTCATGCCCATATGTACCATTCGAAGTTCCCACCTTCCAAACTCAAGACCATGTATACAGCTATATAACTAGACCATAAATATATTGAAGTAACATAGTAAGTTAGGCTGAAAAAAGACACACGTCCATCAAGTTCAACCTTTTTAACTTTTTTTATTTTAACTGCTAGGTGATCCAGAGGAAGGCAAAAAAAAAACCCATCCGAAGCCTCTCCAATTTGCCTCAGAGGGGGAAAACATTCCTTCCTGACTCCAAAAATTATTGGACTAGTCCCTGGATCAACTTGTATAATGAGCTATCTTCCATAACCCTGTATTCCCTCACTTGCTAAAAAGCCATCCAACCCCTTCTTAAAGCTATCTAATGTATCAGCCAGTACAACAGTTTCAGGGAGAGAATTCCACATCTTCACTGATCTCACTGCAAAAAACCCCTTCCAAATATTTGGCGGAACCTCTTTTCTTCTAAATAGAATGGGTGACCTCGTGTCATCTGGAAGGACCTACTGGTAAATAAAGCATTAGAGTGATTATTATATGACCCCCTTATATATTTATACATAGTTATCATATCACCCCTTAAGCGCCTCTTCTCCAGCGTGAACATCCCCAATTTGGCCAGTCTTTCCTCATAGCTAAGATTTTCCATACCTTTTACCAGCTTAGTTGCCCTTCTCTGTACCCTCTCTAATACAATAATGTCCTGTTCATCCTGGATGAAATTAATTGGGCTGAATAGTTTTGTGTCATCTGCAAACACGGATACATTACTTACAACACCCTCCCCATAGTCATTAATGAACAAGTTAAATAAAAGTGGACCCAATACCAAGCCCTGAGGGACCCCACTAAGAACCTTATTCCAAGTGAAGAACATACCATTAACAAACACCCTCTGTACCCGATCCTGTAGCCAGTTTCCTATGCATGTGCAAACGACTTCATGAAGACCAACAGACCTTAAGTTTAGAAAGCAGTCGTTTGTGGGGAACGGTATCAAACGCTTTAGCAAAATCCTAATAGATCACATCTACTGCCCCCCCACTGTCCAGCATCTTACTTACCTCATCATAAAAAGCAATCAAATTTGTCTGGCATGACCTATCCTTCATAAAGCCATGCTGATTGCTGCTCATAATGCCATTCACTAGGACAAAATTTTGAATGTGATCCCTTAACAAGCCTTCAAATAATTTGCCCACCACAGATGTCAAATTTACTGGCCTATAATTGCCAGACTGAGATCATAATCCCTTTTTAAATATTGGGATGACATCAGCTTTCCTCCAATCCATAGGCACCATACCAGATGAAAATGAATCTGAGAAAATCAGAAATAGGGGATGGTCTAAACTGAACTAAGCTCTCTTAGAACCCGTGGATGTATACCATCAGGCCCTGGAGCTTTGTTTACATTAATTTTTATTAAAGCTTTATGAATCATATCCTGAGTCAGCTACTGACTAGAGTCAGTGCATCTATGAAGCGAGCCTGGGAACTCAAGACTCTATTGTATACATTGAAGAAAAAAAATGATTTAGCACATTTGCCTTTTCTGTATCGCTTACAACCATACTGGTACCATTATTTAAGGGAGCAACACTCTCAACCTGCATCTTTATACTATTAATATATTTACAAAACTTTTTAGGGTTACTTTTCGCATGCGATGCAATTAATTCTTCATTTCCTTTCTTTGCCTTCTGGATTGCTGATTTACAACATTTATTACAGTGTTTATATTCCTTAAATGCTGCTTCTGTCCCAACAGATTTGTAGTTTTTAAATGCCTCTCTCTTCTTTCCTATTAACTTCTTTACATCTGTATTAAGCCACATAGGATGATTCTTAGAGCTTCTAAATTTACTCCTTAAAGGACCAGTAACATCAAAAAATTTTACTGTTTTAAAGGGGTTGTTCACCTTTCAGTTAACTTTTAGTATAATGTAGAGAGGGATATTCTGAGACTATATGCAATTGGTTTTCATTTTTTATTGTTTGTGGTTTTATAGTTATTTAGCTTTTTATTCAGCAGCTCTCTAGTTTGCAGTGTCAGCAATTTTGTTACCAGAGTAAAAATGACCCTAGCAACCCTGCATTAATTTGAATAAGAGACTGGAATATGAATAGGAGAGGGACTGAATAGAATAGATAAGTAACAAAAAGTGGCAATAACAATACATTTGTAGCCTTACAGAGCATTTGTTTTTAGATGGTGTCAGTGACCCCCAATTGAAAGCTGCAAAGAAACAGAAGAAAACTGCAAATCATTAAAAAAAACTATGAAAAATAAATAATGAAGACCAATTGAAAAGTTTCTTAGAATTGGCCCTGCTATAATATATTAAAAGTTAATTCGAAGGTGAACCACCCCTTTAAAGTAATAAAAATATAATGCAATGTTGCCCTGCACTAGTGGAACTGCGGTGTTTGCTTCAGAAACACTACTATTGTTTATATAAATACACTGGTGTGTAGCAATGGGGGCAGCCATTCAAAGGAGAAAAGGCTCAGTTACACAGCAGATAGCAGATAAGCTCTGTAGAACATAATGTTATCTGTTATCCATTACTTATACTGTGCCATATAGCAGTTTTTCCATTTCCGCCATTGGTTTTTGTTTATATTAACCATAGTAGTGTTTCTGAAGCAAACAGATAAGTTTTAACAGTACACGGCAACACTACATGATCTTTTCTTTACTTTAAAACACTTTAATTTTTTTGGTGTTACTGTTCCTTTAAGGGAATAAATTGAGAACAGTAATGATTTAATATCCTAGGACATTATAAATATATTATATAAAGGATATCTCCTTTATATACTAGTATATAAATAAATGAGGCAGTTATCCCACAATGCCCAAGCCGAGACTCAAATTGTGGGAGTAGCTGAGGATACCTGTGCCTCATTTATATACAAAACATGAACTACTGAACCATCGGGAGCTGTACCAGTTTATTTAACTACAACCTGCATACTTACGATTGCAACATTTACTATACCAAATATATATTCCTGTAATATTGCTTTATTAAAATTAGTGAAAACAGTTCAATAAGAGAATTTCTGCATTCATAACAAAATGTTACACAAACTGTAGGTCTACATTTGAAAGTTTATTATATTTTGTTCAAATACATCAAAGGAGCTGCAAGCACTTTCTTGACAACTATACAGAAAAAGTACATTAATGTTATGGCATACACTCAACAAGGTCATATTTCTCCAAAAAAAAGACAGTGAATGATAAGCTTGTGCATTTTCTTAAAAAGAATTCCAAATGGGGTTGGTCATGCCAGCTGAACACTATAACTAAAATTTTTACAAAGTAGGTGCAAATAGAAATAAAGGCCTTTTAAGTTACCCTTTACCGCTTGAACAGTCCAGACGTAAATGTGACTTACAAATACAGCAGGCAAATTGACTAATGGGCTGGCTGTGTGTTTAGGTTGCTCAGAACCGCTGAACTGTGCTAAATGCTTTAAAAACAGTATGGCACGTTTTGGTCCATGATGGTTTCTTTGCCGGTTTCTGTGGTTAAAACTGGGTATGCTTTTTGGGAAAGGGTAGGAAAAGAGAAGATAAACCAGTTTCTGATTCTTAAATTAATGTGTGTTTATTCCGATATACATACACACTTGTGTTCTTGAATGTAGAATATAATTGCACAGATGAAGGCATCGTGTAGAGATTGCTTTATAGGAAATAGTCAGGAGTGCGTCGAGTAACATGCGGTTCTCCACGGCGAGGAGCAGGGTCAAACTGAAGGCTGCAAAGTAACAAAATATATGATCAGTCAAGCTATCCACACAGTGAAATAAAAGAATATCCCACATCCAGGTATTTCAAGCCTAAATCTAGGACAGCAGATTTTGCAGAGTATGACATTTTACAAGAGAGGATCACTAACACACAGAAGTCTGCATTCAGTGGCATGAACAGGTGCTTACCCAACACAAAAAAACCCTAAAAAATTCATTTCCTTGTGTTACTGCCGCGTTTGCTAAACCCATATGTTAAAAAAAAAAAACCCTCCCCCCGTAGACCCCGCTCTCCCCAGCCTACTTGCTACCCCTGGCAAATGCCCCTAACTTTTTACTCGCCCCTCACGGCAGATTCAGGCGTCGGAGTTAACAGCAGCCATCTTCTTCAATAATCTTTGTGTGTTCTTTTGGCTCTTCAGTGAATCCCATGAGTTTCGGTGCATGAGCAGTTGCCCAGAACCAGGAATTTGCTCCAACTGCGTATGTGCCAAAAGGACGTTCAATACACGAACATTACTGAAGAAGAAGATGGCTGGCTGCCGTGAACTCCGATACCTGAATCTGCAGAGAGGGGTGAGTAAAAAGTTAGGG
>CM044431.1:104572301-104583805 GCA_024363595.1 Xenopus borealis
AAAAAAAAAAAAAAAAAAAAACATTTTCCACTTGCATTATTTGGCAAGCATTGCAAAACACTACTAAATGCATATAAAAATGTGCTTCATTGTTTTTAACCAAGATTTGATCAGGTACATTATCATTAAATATGTGAGTCAGCGTTTAGTTGAACTAGGTTAAGCAATGGGAGAGTGTTTGTTAAGGAACAAAGTTATTTAATTAAATAGTTGAAAACAAGTACTTAAAAGTCATATATCCATTGTGTTGAATAAATCAGACACTCCAGTCCCAAAAATGATTATGTGCGGGCTTCCTAGTTCTAGGACTGAGAAAGGCCACACAACAGGTCTAAATGAACCTTTAGTTTTATTAACTGGGACTGGAGTTTGGGGTTTCGTTAAAAGCATTGGATAAATCAAACATATTGCTTGTTTTTAACTTAAAGGGGTTTTACACATATTTCTGCCTTTAGCTTCCCTTTCTTTTCCAACTACTTCAAGCCACATAAATGTTTAAATAGAAATATACTCTTTCACACAAGCCATTTTCTAAGACCACATGAAACAATTCTTCACAAAAACAAGAAAAATTACCTGGCCATCTACTAAAGCAGTTAATGGTAGGTAGTCAAATAGATCTGTAAAATACTTCCACACGTTTGCATTTCCATACTTTCGTAGGCACTCATCATAAAAACCATATACTTGTGTGATTTGTCGACTCTCATGGTTTCCCCTTAATATTGTGATACGCTCTGGATATCGCACCTATAGCAAAGAAAAAAAAATAAGACTATAGCAAAACCATTGAACTGCTCAGATTCCTTTTTTTTTTTTTTTTTTTTTTTTAAAGATTTAGCACTGCATAAATCATTTTACTGCAAAGAATTAATAGCTGAAATAATTTTCTCATTCCATTCAATTATGATCTGCAGATACACAGCAGATCACGATAACCTCATAATCTCATAACCTAACATGACAAATTTCAAAGAAAAACTATACCCCAAATAACGTAGGTCTCTAGAACAATATATTGCATACAACAGCTCATATGTAAAACCCTGCTTCGTGTAATTAATCATTTTCATAATAATATACGTTTAGTAATATGTGCCAGTGGGTAATCATAAATAGAAAATTGGCATTTTAAAAAAAATAAGAGCTGGCCCCTTGGGATTCTAGGATTCACACATGCACAAAAAAACAAACCTAATGAGGCCACATGAGCCAATTAACAGACCGTGTCTTTTGCTTCCACACTTCTTCCTGTTACAGTTAGAGTTGAAATATTTCTGGTCAGGTGATCTCTGAGGCAGCACACAGACCATCATGAAATGGTGGTTCAAGGCAAGAGATGTAAAAGGGCAATATTTACTTAATTATATATACCAGTTTGAAAAGATTCTCTAATATGTCACTTCATTTGATATAAACTGTTGCTTAAGTATTCATTTTGGGGTATAATTTTCCTTTAAAAGTTGCCAAGCTTCTACATATGTCAATAAGAAGCGGTTTCTCAAAGTTTGAGCGATTTTATTTTTAAAAATGTTCAGATTGTAGACTCACTGAAAATTAATACAAAAATGTGCTTTTATTGTGATCGAGTTTGTGAGTTTATGATGATCGAGTTCAAGATTCATAAAAAAAGTCAGGCTAAAATATGAAACATAACATCTTGGTCCATAATATTCTTGTCAAGTTGTTAGTACTATTATTAAAGTAGACGGAGAACCTGGACCCAAAGGTTTTTTTTTTTTTTTTTACCTTTAGAGCTACAAGAAGTGTCACTGTTTCCACAGAGTAATAGCCTCTATCCACATAGTCTCCCATAAAGAGATAGTTGGTGTCTGGAGATTTTCCTCCAATTCTGAAGAGTTCCATAAGATCATGAAATTGGCCATGGACATCTCCACAAACAGTGACAGGGCAGCGGACATCCTGCACATTTGATTCTTTAGTAAGGATTTCTTTAGCCTGAAAGAAATACATCATAAGTTAGTTAATACTTACATTTGAGTGGCCTACATTTTTTGTTTCTCAATGAAGTCTAAAAATGTTGCCACATATTATTATATACACTTTTATACCACTGCCAAAATACTACCAAAAATAAATTTGGAAGCAATATATTGCTTTCATCATCCGCTTTGTGTCTAATAAAAACATTAACATTATTTGCTGAAATTCCTACTCTCTCTTGGGCTGGCTGTCCACAGCTTCCCTTTCAACAGCCCGGGAACTTTGTCAGATCCTAGCTTGTACTTGGAAAAGGCACAAGATTTGTTAACGAGGTTTGAAGAAAGAAGAATTAGATGTGGTTTTATTATAAAATAAATACACCCCATGACAATTTTCGAATCTTTCACTAAACAGAAATGTATTCTCCATTTCAACAATATTGATAAAGAAAGGTTTAAAATTTTGTACATTAAATTATGTAATAAACTACAAAATGTAAAACATAAATTCCACCAGTGGAAAATGCATGTAAAGTCCTACATTTATTACAAACTCAAATATCTAAAATTAGATCATTGCTAGAGAGGCAGAGAGATCTCAGGCAATGTTTGTTGAAGTATAGGGTATCACCATGGCTATATTGAAATAAATCTGAGGCCTTTAGAAAGAACATAATGTAGATCTAATGTAGGTCTATAAGTCTGGTAAAGGATTTAAATAAATCACCTACAATGGACATCTATCAGTCCAGACCAGTCTGCTCTTGTATGTTTAGCCTTACAACAAATGCTGGAAAAAGTCCCTTTCATTTTGGCATTTACAGGTAGCTCTCATCCCTACTTATGTCAGAGTGCATGAGGCTGCACAAATTAGATCTACTGTACATGGGAGGTGTGCCAGGAGGAAACTCTTGCAATATCGAAGCAATGACCATGACTTCTGCCACAACATAATCAGGCCAACAAGTCAAAGAGAAAGTTGTTTGACACAGTGCTAGAACGTTTGGTTAAAACCAAAAAACAGAATTTTACCAGAAGAACCGGACACCAACGGTAAAGCAAGGTGGGCTATGTCTTGGGGATACTTTGGTGCATCGCGGCTGGGCAGCTGACTATCTCAAACATTTCTGCTATTTCTTCAGCTAAACAGAGAAAGTGATTTAAGGGGTAGTTCACCTTTACATTAACATTTAGTATGTTTTTGAATGGCCAGTTATAAGCAACTTTTCAATTAATGGTTTATAGTTTTTTAATTATTTGCCTTTTGCCTACTCTTTCCATCTTTTAAATGGGGGTTCCAAATACATTTATTATTATTGCTACTTTGTATTACTCATCTTACTATTTGGGCCCTCTCTTGTTCATATTCCAGTCTCTTATTCAAGACAATTCATGGTTAGTAGGGTTATTTGGACTCTATCAAGCAACTAGAGTCTCAGAATATCACTCTACAACATCATAATAAAAGTTGTAAGGTCAAAGGTGAGCAACCTCTTTAACAAAAATTATACCCCAATCTTATTATTGTTAAAATGGGGGTATAATAACCCTTTAAACCTATTTTTCCTAATAAAAGGCAACGTTTTCACATGTCCATATTTCTGAGGTTGTATCAACACTAGAAATGAGCTGCAATTCCCATCTTGGAAACTCTGGGCCTATTTGGGTCTAGATACATCAAACATACCAAATTTCTTAGAAAGTCACTGCTTTTGTGGAGTACGACACAGGACTAGAAAATGACCCTTATATGCAGACACAGCTGTGTTGAAAAATCAGAAGGGCTCATCGCTACAGACTGAGCTTGGTCTTACAATAATTGGAGACCTGTCCAAGGGGATTTATCTGGCTGTGAGGCTCAAATAAGTTACACTAACTTGGAATGATTTTATGCCTAACTTTTTGACTTGAGGTATAGAGACAAAGTAAAGTAGATATCTAATATCACGTGATCTAGAATGATTTTGATTCTAACTTGGCAATACCCCTGGGAATTGCATCCTGTTAACTTTGCAACACCAGCTGCTGCTACAAAAACAGTTATATGGAAGTTTTTCTCCCAGTGAGAACCAACTATCTAGAAGTACACAATATATTATTCACCCGAGGGGCCCCTCCTAGTGCTATATTTGTTTGTTTTTATGTGATAGGGTATTTTCACCTAAGTGGATTGTCAATAAAATTTGTAAGATTTTTAATATACTTTTGTTGCACATAGCTAATTATAAGGCTGGGATACGTGGAACCAACCAGAAAGCAGTCTATTTGGTGTGAGCTGGTAGCTACCTCATTATTAGAATGCCAGTCACTTTAGAAAAACATCATGACTTATCAATGATTAAGCCAATTGTAATACCTGCTAATGTAACCTGCAACATGAATAATCTAATTACACCTTGTATGTGAGCCAGCAACCATTCAGGTGTATATTTTCAGTAACCCTGCCTACAATCCAATTAAAATATATTTATTATTAATAATACATCCTGTAGAGCAGTAAATTTCATAAATGTGTAATACACACTGTCAAAGACACAAAGAAACCAGAGAAGATGCTAGACGTGTGTCTGCATCTTAGATTCAATTATTTTTATTTATAAGCACAAGCCTAAAATAAAAAAGTAGCAAATGGATTTAATATGGGGGAGTTAACATATGGCACACCCAGTGAATTTAGGTTTTCTCATCCAATAGCAAAGATACAAAATTCTAACACCAACGGCAAAGTTACTTAATTGATTTACATGTTCAGTTCACCTACAGTTAATAAGGCAAAGTCCCCTTTAATTAGAATATTTAAAACTGTCAACACAATGACAAACAGTTTCAATTCCTATATTCCAGATATCAGAATGCAGGCTGTATTCATAATACAGGATCCATTAACTGGAAACTCTATCCAGAAAGTTCCTCATTACAGAAAGCCCATCTCCTACAGACTATTTTATTCACATATTCAAAAAATTTAAATAATTACAAAACAGCACCTTGTACTTGATCCGAACGAACATATAATTAATCCGCATTGGCAGCAAAACCAGCCTATTGGGTTTATTTAATGGGGAACTCTACTTCCAAACCAAAATTTGAGAGGCCCACATAACACAGAAATCCGTAATATACCCATGACAGTTACTGGTTTCTTCAAAGAGTATGAATAAATGCAATTTTCTATGTTGAAATCCAGCTGTTTAACAGTTCTTCTCTTTCTGCATCATTGGAAATCCTGGCGGGAATGAGGGACTAAAACACTGATGTAACAACTTCTCCACAGTTTAGGCTGGGGACAGACAGGGAGATTCTGTTGCCTGGCGTTTAATAGCAGGCGACAATTCTCCCTGTCTGTCCCTAGCCTTACAGACAACATGCAGGAACTACATAACCCACAATCCATTGCACTGTGATGTTCCTATTAGGTATGCACCGAATCCAGGATTCGGCCATTTTCAGCAGGATTCGGATTTGGCCGAATCCTTGTGCCTGGCCGGACGGAATCCAAATCCAAAAAATCATGTGAATTTTTGTCACAAAACAAGGAAATAGGCTTTTGCCCTCCCCCTCACTAATTTGCATATGCAAATTAGGGTTCGATAATCAGCTATATTCTTTTGCAATGGATTCGGCCGAATCCAAAATAGTGGATTCGGTGCATCCCTAGTTCATATCCTTATTGAAATCATGTGTGCAGGGAATTGTGGGGTTTGGAGGATGCAGGTGGAGAACAGATGGCTGTTACAAAATAACTGTAGTCAGCTAGATGAGTAAAGTAGTCAAGACCGATCAGCAGGAAAGCAGGGGGGCTAGGCTTAGGGAACTGTTCCAAACAATGTAATATCATGAAAAGTCTGCATATTTTTTAATTGATGTATATTGCAAAGTTGCTTGAAATTATGTTTACTTTTCAAAAAGCTTAAGTTAGGTTTGTGTGGAGTTCCCTTTTAGTGTTTACATGATTTTCTAGTAGTCTTATGGTATGAAGATTCAAATTACGGAAAGATCTATTATCCAGAAAACTCCAGGTCCTGAGCATTCTGGATAACAGGTCCTGTAACTGTAAATGAATAACTGCAATAAAAAAAATTCACATTCGATACCTTTGCCTAAATGACTGCTCTGTGCATCACAGACAACACAGCAATAACAACACATACAGATGATACAAGTACAGTACAGACAGGCAAGAGATTTGGAAGCTTTGGGAATATCAGCGTTGCTATGGAACTAACCACCTAAATGTATAAATATTTTTGACAAACAGTAATGTAAAATATTAAACAAAAGAACATTTAAAACTAATAACTTTTTGCATAATGAAACAAAACATTACTAAGAAACTTTATATGTATATCTATTTATTTATTATGGGCGCAAGCCAAGAAACAGCCCCTCCCCACTGATGGGAGCAACAAAGCAGTAATTGAAGGACCAGACAGATGGCAAGCTTAAATGAAAATGTAGGGTGATTATCCATTTGCTGAATACCTGGAAATAAAGAAGAGTATCTAAGATGGGACGCTAGTCTAAAACCTAAAGGTTTGACTAAATTCACCTGCATGTTGATAGCTGTGACACAAGACACTATGGTTCAGTAGTGAAAACAGTGGAATGTCAACCCAAAATATAATTTTTTGCCTACTAAAAGAAAACATTTTTCTAAGCAACTTCAAAAATACTTCATCTAAGTGATGGGGTGGGCATTGTGGGGTGAGGACAGAAGAATTCCCACTTGGCGATGTAGTGCCCCATGTGTAAGGGCCCTAAATCCACTAAAAACATTAAATAACCCAGTGGGAGTTTGTATATGTAATGTTTGAAAAGGAGAGGGCCTGAAAACAGATAAGTAATTAAATGAATTGTTCAGTATAAAAGTAAAAACTGGGTAAATAGGCTGTGCAAAATAAAACATGTTTTCAATATAGTTAGCTAGGCAAAAACCTAATGTATTAACGCTGGAGTGACTGTAAGTCTAACAGAACAGAACAGAACATTACTTCTTGCTTTTCAGCTGTCTTTTGTTTACACTGACTGGTTACCCTGGTTACCAGGCAGTAACCAATCAGTGACTTGAGGGAGGGCCACATTGGTCATAACTGTTGCTTTTGAATCCAAGCTGAAGCTGAGGATCAATGGCAAACTCACTGAACAGTTATGTCCCATGTGGCCCCCCCTTCAAGTCGCTGACTAACTCAGATTTAGAGAGCTGAAAAGCAGGATGTTGTGTTGTATTCTATTATGTGAGACATCCAGTCACTACAGACCTTATACATTACATTTTTGGCTAACTAACTAGATTAGAAACATTTTTTATTTTGCACAGCCTATTTAGCCAGTTTTCAGGGGCGTAACAACAGAGGAAGCAGACCCTGCGGCTAACTTAATGAGCAATTTCAATATATAGTGGTAAAACAGGACAACCTCTGGATATTTTTGGGCCCTAAAATAAATTTGCTGTGGGGCCCAGTAACATCTAGTTACACCACTGCCAGTTTTTATTTTTACCCGGAACTGTTCCTTTAAAGTGATACATGTAGTTATACAAGTGTTTAAAGTGGACCCATCACCCCCAAAAAAAATTCAAAATCATATTTTATCACATTAGTCAAGCAAAATGAACATTAATTACACTATATAAATTATTTTAATCTTGTTTTCTTCAGTCTGGGAATTCATAATTCTTGCAAGCAGAGCCATTTTGTGGACACTGTTATTAAGACAAGCCTTGCATCATCTCAGATTCTTGTTTGTGCACCAGAATGAGGGACCAGATGTCTCTTCCCATGTCCTGGCTACACAATTAAATGGTTAAGAGAACTGGGGGAATGTGTGGGGAGCAGTGGTATATAGGAAGTGCTGAATGGAAAGTGAAAGTAATTATCTGCCCCGCCTCTATGCCTAAGGCATAGAGGAGTGGCAGACAATACTTGATTGACAGCTACGATTTTTAAACGAGCTTAAAACAGCTATGAATGCTTTAATACAAATTTGAAATTGGATTTCATGTTTAATTTGAAAAGGACTTTTATTATATAGATGTTTGTGTCTGGGTGACGGGTCCACTTTAAAGGAGAACATAAGCTCAATAAAGATTTTGTATAGACATGTTCTGCACCAACCAAACACCACCTCCACAGCAGATCTCTGGGTTCCTTTCTGCTGACTCAGAAAAGCACATGCTCTACACTGCTGTCAGTTAACTGAGCTTTGTGACCATCTCACACTGTACAATATAAATCCAATACAACATTCAGGATACAAGGCTATCCAGTAATATATACAAATACACATTACATAATAGCACAAAAGGCAGTGCATTCTGCATCACTAATACCATAGAAAATACATTTTAAGTTTTTCAGGGGACCAGAAAAAATTGTGCAAAACGCATAAAAATGTAAAATCAAGGAAATTCATGGTGCATTATAGGTTGGTTGGACCACATAAAAAATAGTTTAAAAAAAGAAAACAATTAAAATCAGGGTATGTAAAATTGAGGTTCCACTGTAATGTTCAGTCATTTTTGATAACATTTCTAAGCTTATTTTCTCAGCAGCAGTTCAGAAGAAAAATGAGCCTGTGTTGAGACACTAGCTTGCAAAAACTTTGGCATAATGATCAAAAATAGGGAGTTGCTGTTCATCATACAAAATACAGGATTTCAAGTCATAATCTTTTTTTAGGTTTTATTTCTCCGAGGTTATTGAGATTGTAAGTTACCCACACGCCTATGTTGAAGGATGCCCAGTGAAATCAAAGTTAAAGGAGCAGATCACCTTAAAATTGAGTTCACATGCGGTGTAAATGGTAGCATAATAATATTTTTTTTAGATATAGTTATTTTTTTCCTGAAGCTTGGAATTTCAATTGATACAAGGATGGCAAGGCTTAATTAGCCTAGCAACCAGACAACACAGAGAAAGTCAAATTGAAGATGAACTGAAGAGTTCCTGAATAGAAAGATATGCAATGAAAATAAGAACAGCATGACATTTGAGACCTTAGAGTCAATCTGTTCAATGGTTGTTGGGGTCAGCAATGCTAACAATCAAACAGTATTTTCAGTTGAAGACTGGGGGAAATTGCTGATAAATAGCTATAGAATTAAAAAAAAAAAAAACAACCAAAAGAAATTCTGCTCAGACTTATGGCATTCGGTCCTTTTATGAAGGAAGTGGTGGCCCTCCCACTCCTGTTCATCTGTTACAAATAATACTAAATGTAAAGTGCCCTATTGAATGCACACAGAGAGGTGGCAAGTCGCTTTATATTCAATACTATTAGCAATGGTGACATTTGAACATGGACATTTTGTAGCTGCTGACAAAGCCACCAGCATGCCACTGGCCTTGGTATAAGTCCACCTGTAAGTATGAATGGGAACTTCCCTTATTTGACTTCAATATAACATCCTTTTAGGGTTAAAGTTCAAATGCATATATAGGTTATGTACGCAGATTTCAAATTAATACCAGTGAAAAGCAAAGTTAGTAGAAACTGTCCCCACAGTAGACTCTGGCGCAGTCATTCAAGTACAATTTTGTTAGTGTTTAAGTTTCTTAAAGGGGTTGTTCACCTTCCAAACACTTTTTTCTGTTCAGTTGTTTTCAAATAAAGACTATTTTTAATTATGTTCCATTATTTATCTTTTACTGTTTTTCCAAAATCTAAGTTCAAAGTTGAATGTTGGTGTATCTGGCGTTTGATTCTGGCAGCTCAGTAATTCAGGCGCAGACTCTAAACTGATATACTTTTGCAACATTTAATTGATACATTTCACAGCAACATATCTCTAGCATTAGCAACTATTGTATAAATTCTAACAGCTGCCTGTAATGAAACCCAGAGATTCTGCTCAGGAGGGACAAAGATAAGAAATGTATCCATTAAATGTATCAGTTCAGAACAGTTGGGGGGTTGGCCACCCCCCTCCCAGAGCTGCTTTAGAAGGTGAAAAATTACACTTTACACTTCAATATTAGAAAAACAGTTACAAATAGAAAATAGACCGTAATTGGAAAAAGTCGTTATTTCTGGTGATCTATCTGAAAACAACTAGTTGTTTGAAGGTGAACAACCCCTTTAATTTATAAGCTCCGTTCTGCTTTCCGTCATGCCCTGTGTTTACTGTCCTGGTAGAATATAAGCACTCAAATGATTAAAGAAAGGCACTCATCAAAAATAAACTTTATATTTGTACCTTTAAACATCATTTAGCTGCAGGGGTCATTAACTGCATTGCTTTTCCTCATATGTACAAGGAACCAATAGCAGGTGAAAAGTTTGCTTCAGTTTTGGTAACCCACAGCAACCATCAACTGTTTATATTTACTTCTCTGCTGTCTGAGAGCAAACACTTGATTGGGTGTTACGGGTTAAAAGATGCTGTAGCAAACTCTGCGCCTGTTATTACATGACTCCTTTATGGAAACATTACTTAGGAGTAATCGTTTTGAAGGCATGTCCAGAGACAGTAATGGTACATTGTTACCTATGAAGTTCTACACCCATTATAAAAAAAACAAACAAAAACAAGTAGTTCTGTCTGTAAACTTCTTGGGAGAATTCAAGAGAATTGCTGATGGAACTTTTAAAAACAGAGCAGGGACCATTGGCTTAAAGGAATTGTTCAGTATAAAAATAAAAACTGTGCAAAATAAAACATGTTTCTAACATAGTTAGTTAGGCAAAAATGTAATGTATAAAGACTGGAGTGACTGGATGTCTAACATAAAAGAACAGAACACTACTTCCTCTTGGTTTCCACTGATTGGTTACCCTGGTGACCAAGCAATAACCATTCAGTGACTTGAGGGGGGCACGTGGGCCATAATTGTTGCTTTTGAATCTGAATGCTGAGGATCAATTGCAAACTCACTGACCAAATATGTCCCATGTGATCCCCCTTCATGTCACAGACTAACTCAGAGTTAGAGAGCAGAAAGGCAGGAAGTTGGATTCTGGCTATTATGTTAGACATCCAGTCACTCCAGCCTTTATAGATTAAATTTTTGCCCAAGTATATTAGAAACATTTTTTATTTTGTACAGCCTATTTATCCAGTTTTTATACTTACACAGAACTGTTCCTTTAACTGGTAAATTAAAGGCACCATTCAAAAGAAAAATATCTCAGTATGAATAGTATTAAGATACACTACACAATTCTGAAAAATAAATATTATTTTGAAGAAAAAAACTCCACTCCTCATTAAAAATGTCTCATACCAAATGGCTAATACCACACTGAAACACACTATTTCATTTACTTGAGAACTATGTATTCTACAGGATTGATATACATAAACAAACAATAAGATAAAAGCCTGGGTGTGTTAGTGACCGACAGTTGAAAATCAAAAGGGAACAAAATAACATTTTCAAGAATCCCACACAGCAAATCCCATGATGAGTGTATAGACGTGTAATTTCTAGGAGGACGTGCCTGTATGGACATGATCTAGATTTCCCTACATAAGAATATGCCCTTATCAGCGTCTGTATACATAAGTGGTCCCTTGGTGAGGTGGTGCATGTGGGCGCTATATATATATATCCCTCCCACATA
>CM044431.1:104609708-104628284 GCA_024363595.1 Xenopus borealis
ATTTTTGTTTTGCAATTCTGTAAATACTGCAGGTGTCCTTGTTTTCTGGCCAATTCTCGTCTGTGAGATGATCATGACCATGCATATTTATCTCTTATTAAAAGAACATTAACTTCAAAGTCTGAAAATATGCATTCATAGATTACATTGGCAGCAACAGTGCAAATTTTAATAGATCTGACACTTAAAAAAAAAAACAGAGGTCCTACTGATATCTACAAATTGAAAGTTTATATAAGTCGCAGAAGTACTCGTAAGAGCACTTTGTGTGTAAGGTATATATAATCCATTTTAACAATATTATATTATGCAGAAAAAATTTACATAAGGAGAGATGCTTTGACTGCACCTGTGAGACTTAAGTTTCACCTATTTATACCTCAAGTATGCATTTCTACAACATTCATGACTATTTAAGACTACACATGCTGCAAGTCATCTTGCCAGTGGAAGCTACACAGATAGTTTCAACAGATTATCAGAGCAGCAACTCTAATAATGGTGGTTACATTTCCTTTAAAAGGATTGCTTTTTGTTCTTCACAGCTCCCGTTATAGGTTCATAACAAAGGTATCTGTAGGTTTACCATTCCTTTTTAGCAGTCATCAGATACTGAGAAAGTAGCCTTTTACCGTTTTTTTAATACTGAAATTTAATGTTTTATTTTTTACCTTATTGTCTCCCTTTAGCAGCTCTGGTAGGGGATGTCACCAGAACTGTTCTAATGCTACATTAGCTGATATTTATCTATCGCCCTACATAATCCTCAAATACAACTGATACAATTAATGTAGCAAACTACAATAGTGCAGAGTGGATAGTGCACCTGGATTACCAATCTGCCAGAGAGATCAACATTCAACTCTAAATTTATAAAATAAAATCAGTTAAAAAGTCATTTTTCAACAAACATTTGTAAGGTGAACTTCCCCTTAAAAAATGGAAGAATATCAAGAATTTACTGTTTGTAAACTGAAAGAAATCGGTGCTTATTGTTAAGGTTTTCCCCACAGATGCACAAAAACACTAGTTAGCAGTAGATCCTTAATCACATAGATGAAAACATATAATACTTGTAACCTAAGATGGCATCTCATCGGTAAAAAAAAATGTACAAAAAGTAATTGCTGTAATTCTGTAATTAACAAAAAAAAAAAAACACGAAAGTTTTTTTATTTAATCAAAAAGACCTTTTTTCTTCCCAGTTTTCGATTTCTTGACAGCATTTGATGCAGCATTCCCTTTTGAAGCACCAAACCATTCAGGAAGTTTTCTTTTTGGGGTTGTAGTGTAACTCTGAAGAAGGCAAAAAACGTAGCATTAACACCAGGTAGTAAAGTAAGCATAAATTGCCATCCCTTACACCTTTGACGAAAGGTGCAGCAGACTGGATTCATGGTCATGCACGCTTGGCACAAAACCAATCAGCTATAGGGACAAAATGAAAAGAAAACCATCTACTTACCTGCTTGGTCAAATAAGTTTCGTTTTTGCTGTAGCACACTGGGCTGCGCTTCAGCATACTTAAAACCAGCAAAATGATGCAAACCGCTAGTACAAATGCATACAAGTACATTAAATTGCTTTGTGTATGTTATTTTAATGGGCAAAAGCTATATACATCTGTTCTCCTACAGTTTGTCAAAAATGATCATTGTGCAACCTTGCTTCTCTTGTATTTTGTCTTTAAAAACACCTAGATAAAGGAGAATTAAACATTAAAAATGTATATGGCTAGAAATGCCATATTTTATATAATAAATATATTACACTGGCTTAAGGGTTCAACATCTCTATGGTAGTAATGATCTTGGATTTTGTTAGGAGTGACAGTTACACGAACATGCTTAGGGACCCGTTTAACATGCTGTGTAAAAATTGGAGGAAAACATGACCAGTGTTGTTGCTCACTGCAGACCTTTGCTTTTGTTTTATAACTAGTTGGTGACTGTTGAAATCTATGGGCAAATTTCCACAGCATGATAAATAGACCCCTTAGTGTGCTCTGAACAGCTTAAAGAGAAACCGTCACCAGAAATTATACATCTTACATAATATTACATCTTACATACCATTGGCTTTGCATGCTATTTATAATTTTGCTATAAAGATTTTGCCCAATGCTTTTACATTACCCGTTTGATGCCCCATGTTCCTCTATGAGGGGGCTGCCATGTTTGGGCAGCAGGAGTCCGGGCAACAAGAGTCCGGGCAGCATTAGAAACACTAACTGACAGGCTGAGATGGGACAGTCAGGTTGGCAAAAGTCAGGTATGGAAACTTCATCTAACAATTACTTACAAAAACAAACCTCTCAGCAAAACCTATAGCATGACCTATAGGTAACTTTTAATGTACATTCATATTTTAAAAAGTAATTTCTTAGTGTAAGTATCACTTTAAGCTTAAGGGTTGTTGCCCATTATAAAGCAGAAAATTACGTTTGTCATATAAACGGATGCTGATTATTAAATATGCTAATTTCCCTGATTTCGGTGCTGCCATGTACTAATAATCTGAATTATTAAGCTTTATATTGTGCCATTTATATAAACAGAGTATATTATGAGTCAGTCCCTAAGCTCAGGTAAGTGACAGCAGCACAGAGCATGTGCAGTAAATCCGCAGAAAAGAAAATGGGGAGCTATAGTGGCTACTGCACATGCCACTATGTTTCCATTCCTAGTGTGACTCTCATATGCATTACCTGGTAAAGGTAAGAAATATGGCAGCACAGCACTACTGGTGAAGGGCAATAACAAATACTTTTTCCAAAAAAAAAGTTAAACTGAAAAGCATTGCATCACTGCCAGGTTTCGTAACAGGCACAATTTTGAATTTTGTGACATGTTGGCTTCACTTTGACAGGATGAAGATTCTACTGAAACCTGCAAATACATCCTGTGCAAAGATCAAGTTGCTATTCCGAATACACAAAACGTATTCACCATTCTGGATTACTATTCGTGTGCTTCATCCAATGTGTTATACAATTATACAGCAGCATTTTACCTGTGATTCTGAGAATAATTCCTCAGTGTCAGCATCCAGACTGGGTTCATTCCATGATGCCAACATGATGGGGGCCAGCGCTTTTTCTTTTGTTACTTCTAGTTCTGCAGTTACAGGCTGTGTAGGCTGATGGGAAAAGAGCATTTATACTTAGCATAAGGTGATACCAGATAGTTCCTACCTGGGCTGCTGGATGAATATCTTAAATAGATACTAAAACCAATAATTAAACCTTTTTTACATCTATCATAACATTGCCTTTGCATGCTTTTTATAATATTGCCATAAAATTATTTGCAGATGCTTTTACATTACCCATGTGACCCCCCCCCCCATGTTCCTCTATGAGGGTGCTGCCATATTTGAGCTTCAGCAGTCCATTAGAAAGGGACAGTCAGGCTGGTAAAACAGTCAATTAATTACAAATGCAAATTACAAAAGAGCTATTCGTGAAAAACAATCAACATTAGCAATAGGTAACTTGTGATGTACATTTACAGTGGTGTGAAAAACTATTTGCCCCCTTCCTGATTTCTTATTCTTTTGCATGTTTGTCACACAAAATGTTTCTGATCATCAAACACATTTAACTATTAGTCAAAGATAACACAAGTAAACACAAAATGCAGTTTTTAAATGAGGGTTTTTATTATTTAGGGAGAAACAAAATCCAAACCTGTGTGAAAAAGTAATTGCCCCCTGAACCTAATAACTGGTTGGGCCACCCTTAGCAGCAATAACTGCAATCAAGCGTTTGCGATAACTTGCAACAAGTCTTTTACAGCGCTCTGGAGGAATTTTGGCCCACTCATCTTTGCAGAATTGTTGTAATTCAGCTTTATTTGAGGGTTTTCTAGCATGAACCGCATTTTTAAGGTCATACCACAACATCTCAATAGGATTCAGGTCAGGACTTTGACTAGGCCACTCCAAAGTCTTCATTTTGTTTTTCTTCAGCCATTCAGAGGTGGATTTGCTGGTGTGTTTTGGGTCATTGTCCTGCGGCAGCACCCAAGATCGCTTCAGCTTGAGTTGACGAACAGATGGCCGGACATTCTCCTTCAGGATTTTTTGTAGACAGTAGAATTCATGGTTCCATCTATCACAGCAAGCCTTCCAGGTCCTGAAGCAGCAAAACAACCCCAGACCATCACACTACCACCACCATATTTTACTGTTGGTATGATGTTTTTTTTCTGAAATGCTGGGTTACTTTTACGCCAGATGTAACGGGACGCGCACCTTCCAAAAAGTTCAACTTTTGTCTCGTCGGTCCACAAGGTATTTTCCCAAAAGTCTTGGCAATCATTGAGATGTTTTTTAGCAAAATTGAGATGAGCCTTAATTTTCTTTTTGCTTAAAAGTGGTTTGTGCCTTGGAAATCTGCCATGCAGGCCGTTTTTGCCCAGTCTCTTTCTTATGGTGGAGTCGTGAACACTGACCTTAATTGAGGCAAGTGAGGCCTGCAGTTCTTTAGATGTTGTCCTGGGGTCTTTTGTGGCCTCTCGGATGAGTTGTCTCTGCGCTCTTGGGGTAATTTTGGTCGGCCGGCCACTCCTGGGAAGGTTCACCACTGTTCCATGTCTTTGCCATTTGTGGATAATGGCTCTCACTGTGGTTCGCTGGAGTCCCAAAGCTTTAGAAATGGCTTTATAACCTTTATCAGACTGATAGATCTCAATTACTTTTGTTCTTAGCTATTTTTAACAAGGGGGGCAATCACTTTTTCACACAGGCCCATGTAGATTTGGAGTTTTTTTTCTCCCTTAATAACGTAAACCTTCATTTAAAAACTGCATTTTGTGTTCAATTATGTTATCTTTGACTAATAGTTAACAGTTTTTGATGAGCAGAAACATTTAAGTGTGACAAACATGCAAAAGAATAAGAAATCAGGAAGGGGGCAAATAGTTTTTCACACCACTGTATATTTTGAATAATAATTTTTTTGTGTCAGTATCACTTTAAGAATCTTTAGACTAAAAGTAAACTACTTATAACCAAAACAGATGAGAATTGCTGGTAAAGCTAGATGAAGTTCTAATAAGACATGCAGCCACAAACATGTATGGCATCTTTTATCCAAAACCAAATACCCAGAAAGCTTCAAAGTACAGTAGGGACATTTCCTACAGATTCCATCTTAACAGAGAAGGAAAGTTGTTTCACAGCTCCAATCAGCAGAAAACTGCACCGGCCTGGGGATATCCCAGCAGCTGGGCATGCGCATTAGAGTGGAAAGCCGAACTTTAATTAACAATCCGGCTATTTCATTCTACTGCGCATGTGTCTGCCCTGGGTAATTTGAAAAAAGAAAAAGCCGGAAGGGGAGGACTCCATGGTGCTCGCTGGAATAACCCTGGACCAGTGCAGTTATCTGCTGATAGGAGCACCAGGCTGGGGTTTCAGGCAAGTAAATACATTCACCTGGGGGTGCCTAACATTTTGCACCCCCAAGTGTGAAATGCCTTTCCTTCTCCTTTAAAAGGGTTGTTCACAGTGGTGTAACCAGATATTGCTGGGTTCAACAGCAGATTATTTTTAAAGGAAAACTATATCCCCGAACAATGTAAATATATACAGATATTGCATAAAACAACTCATATGTAAAACCCTGCTTCATGTAAATAAACCATTTTCATAATAATACACTTTGTTAGTAGCATGTGCCATTGGGTGATCATAAATAGAAAATAGCCATTTTAAAAAATAAGGACAGCCTCCTGGGATCCTAGGATCCAACGGTGCACACAAACATACCAAACAAACTATAAAGTTAGGTCACACAAGCCAATTAACAGACAGAGTTGTGTCTTTTGCTGCAACACTTCTTCCTGTTACAGTTATAGTTGAAATATTTCTGGTCAGGTGATCTCTGAGGCAGAACACAAAGCATCATGAAATGGTGGTTCAAGGCAAGAGATGTAAAGGGGCAATATTTACTAAAATATATACCAGGTAGGTAAGATTCTTTAATATGTCACTTGATTTGATATAATCTGTTGCTCCAAAATTCATTTTCTGGGTATAGTTTTCCTTTAAGGACCCCAGGTTGACCAGTTTTAGCAATATTTATTTAAACTGTATATGAATTAGGACCTCATGGGACCTCCTCCTGGGCTGCAGGGTCTGCTTCCTCTATAGTTACATCCCTGGTTGTTCACCTTTCAGTTAATTTTTAGTATGATGTAGAGAATGATATTCTAAGACAATTTAAAGTTGTTTTTCATTTATATTATTTAAGCTTTTTATTCAGCAGCTCTCTGGTTTGCAGTTTCAATAATCTGGTTGCGAAGGTCCAAATGACCCCAGCAACCATGCATTGATTTAAATACGAGACTAGGAAATGACTAGGACAGGGCCAATTGAAAAGCTGCTTAGAATTTGCATTCTGGAACATACTAAAAGTTAACTTAACGGTGAACCACCCCTTTAAGTAAATAATTCTAATTTACAAAATTGTAACCTTGCCCCTTGTGCAATACCTTGTACTTGATGGTGAGGAAGTTGCAAAAAACATATTAGTGGCAAAACAGTCATAACAGGATTATGTTATGAATTACAGCATGTATACTATTGCTGTGAAGGGATACTATTCCCTTTTAGTAAACAATAAGGGTTATCTGGAGTATGCATCATTCAGAAATTGAAAATACGTTTTTTTTTTTGGTGTACAGATAAACTAAATCTGCCTGCAGCACTTTTCTGTAGCATATAAAGAGAAGTGGCATGACAATTTAAAGGAAGAGTTCACCTTTGAATTTACTTGTAGTATGATGCACACAGAAACATTCTGAAGCCTTTTTATAGCTATTAAATAATGAAATTTTGTTTCACCAGCCTTTTATTTAGCTTTTTGGTCAGTTGCTGAGAATTTCAGCAGTTGTCTGTTTGCTAGGATCAAATTTAGCACAGTAACTATGTGCTGATTTGAATAAGTCTGGTATATAAATAGGAGAGGGCCTGAAATGAATAAAAAGTAACAACAGGCATTTTTTTGGCTAATGGGATCAGTGACTCTTGACCCTCTAATAATTATTTAAGAGCTATAAAAAAGCGAAGATAAATTAAGAAGCTAATGATAGGCCTTTTTATAATAAATCTGTTCACGTAAAGGTGAACTATGCTTTTAACTACCAGTAATACTATAGTATCTTTTGAATAAAGCATATAAAACTGCTTTAAAAAAATATACTTGTGCCTGGAAAAAGAGTATGCATTTTTTAAATTAAGGCTGAACTATACAGTGCACTTACAACTGACACATTGCTATGTGATGACACTTATGCGATGTGTCAGATGTGCAGAAGAGAATGGCAGTTAATGTAAAATCGCAGGTGCAAACTACATGTATCTGAAAACGCAGCGTTTTCATCCAAGTCGGATACATGATTACACTTTACAAATATATTCGAGGACATTATAGACAAATATCAGGGGACCTTTTTACCCATAAAGAGGATCACTGCACCAGAGTCCAACCCTTCAGACTAGAAGAAAAGGACTTTCATTTGAAGCAGTGTAGGTGGTTCTTCACAGTGAGTGCCGGGTGATGTTGTGATGGCTGATTCTGTTGATGCTTTTAAAGGAACAGTTCAGGGTAAAAATAAAAACTGGGTAAATAGATAGGCTGTGCAAAATAAAAAATGTTTCTAATATAATTAGTTAGCCAAAAATGTAATGTATAAAAGCTGGAGTGAGTGGATGTCTCACATAATAGAATACACCACACCATCCTGCTTTTCAGCTCTCTAAATCTGAGTTAGTCAGCTACTTGAGGGGGGGCCACATGGGACATAACTGTTCAGTGAGTTTGCAATTGATCCTCAGCATTCAGCTCAGATTCAAAAGCAACAGTTATGACCCATGTGGCCCTCCCTCAAGTCATTGATTGGTTACTGCCTGGTAACCAGGGTAACCAGTTAGTGTAAACAAAAGAGAGCTGAAAAGCAAGAAATAGTGTTCTGTTCTGTTAGATTAGACTTGCAGTCACTCCAGCCTTTATACATTACATTTTTGCCTAACTAACTATATTGAAAACATTTTTTATTTTGCACAGCCTATCTATTTACCCAGTTTTTACTTTTATACTGAACAGTTCCTTTAAGAGGGGCTTGGATGATTTTTTGTACAGACATAATATCAAAGGCTATTTTGATACTAAACTCTACAGTTAGTATAGCTATGGGCATATATGGTTTGTGTGAAAGAGTGGAGGGGTGTGTGTATGCTGGGTTTTTAATTTGGAGGGGTTGAACTTGATGGACTTTGTCTTTTTTCAACCCAATTTAACTATGTAACTATGTAACATGTAATTTGTACCACGATTTTATATTAAGTGCCATTCTCTACTGCACATGCGACACATTGCAATAGTGCCATCACATAGCTGCATGTTGGATGTAAGTGCACTGTGTAGTTCAGCTTTTGGTCTGAAAACTACAGACACAAATGATGAAGTAATTGGTAGCTGAGTCGGGCTACTTGCACAGCTGCACTAATAAAATGGTTGCCCCATTGCAACATCATAACAAAATGGCAGTGCTTTAAGAACAACAAAATGCAAAACTTCAACAATAACTATACAACTCTTCATTCACAATTTAATTATCTTTGTTTCAAAAGGGCAATGTACTAAGACCTACTAACCTTTTTTTCAATCCACAATGAATTGCCCATTGTTACCTTGTGTTTGGTATTCTGAACTGAAACATTTTTGGGATGCTCTTCTGTCTGTATTAATTTTTTCTGTATTGGGAAGTCAGGTTGTCCTTGAGCTCCACTGCTTTCCTCCTTCTCAAGTAGAGACATCACCATTCTGATGAGGTAGCTGTCAATGTTAGCAGGAACTGATTCACGAATAGCTTTAAAACTTGAAAGGTCTATAGGGAATAAATGGATTAATATTCACCTTATTCTAATCTTACAAAGTAAATGAAGAAACACGAGTACATACAAAGTAAATTAGTTTTATTATTAAAACATATTTATAAAGCACCAAAATATTCTGCTGTACAATAGAACACTTGATTACGAATAGATTACAAAATACCCTTTAATTGCAATATAGGATGCTTACCTGCCAGACAACGTTGTGGGATAATTTATCATTTACACATGAAAACCAATTAAATTTTAGCTTCAATTGTTCTACCAGAAAAACAGCTAATAGCTAACTGGTTGCTATGGGTTACTACTCATGTGAAACTTCTGATAAATAATCCCCACCATATGTCCAAGTCAAAGCTCTCAAAAGAATCAGATCTAAGCTGTATATCCTTTCTTGCACAGTAGAGGGTGCTAGAAAACAATCCATACAACATGTTTTGTTGTGTTTTCTTTAGCAAAGTAATTTTTTTATATACAGTATAACCCCGAATTTACGTCCCCTGATTTATCGTTTTCCCGTATTTTACGTTTTTTTCTGTGGTCCCGTCATTTTCAGTGCATTTCTATGGGATATTTTCCAGGGTTTTACGTTTGGTGTTCCCGGATTGTACATTGGTAAATCAGCCCTATCCCTTGCTTAACGCTCGATTTTATTAGCTAAAAACCTGTTATATACAGTGTTCCAACACTTACTTACTTACAACATGCTGAGCGGGAGGAGCTGTGCAGAAGGAACAGGGACCGGGGTAAAAGAACATTACACGTAAAAAGAAGCAGCTGCTGTATTGGAGAAGCAGGGGGCGGGAGAAAGACAGAGAGCGGCTGTTTCAGAAGACAGGGTGGCTAAATGTGGAGAAATAAACAGCGAACACGATTGTGAGTAGCAGCGCTACTGATCTGGGGAAGGGGGGGGATTGGGGAGGCAAGCATCAGCAGTCTGGAGACGCAAGTTGAAGGGACCGGGATACAAGACTCTGACAAACGAAGAGAAGTGGCTGCTGGAGGAGAAGGAGGGGAAAGGGACATGAAGCATGGGTCTGAAGCATGTTAAATAATAGCCAGTAACACTGTTCCAAATTAAAAAGAAGACTAACACGTTTCCCTTATTTTACGGTTTCCCGGATTTAACGTTTTTTTCCCACGGTCCCTTGAAAATCGTAAATTCGGGGTTCTACTGTATATTCTGAACATTATATACATATATATATATATACATATATATATATATTTTTTTTTTTATTATTTTTTTTAACACAACACTCAACGGTGGAGGCACAAAATTTCTTTTTCATGCTCATGTGGCTCCCACGCACTTACAGTTTTTATTATGATTAATATGTATTTTTAGAGCACCAACATATTGCCCAGAGTTGTAAATTAAATGGGTTTATACAAAGAAATCACATGAATTACATACACAGAACAAATATAATTACATAGATAGCGACCAGTTTCGGTACAAAAGAGCTTACATTCTAAAAGGGGAAGGGAAGTTTTACAAAAGGGCAGTGTTATCTGGAAGCCATGACAGTTTGAATGACATCTTATTGTCCAATTTCACCACCACAAAGAGAACAGAATACTTCTATATAAGTTTACATACCCTGGCAGAATTTATGATTTCTTAACCATTTCTCAGAGAATATGAATGATAACACAAAAACTTTTCTTTCACTCATGGTTAGTGGTTGGCTGAAGCCATTAATTGTCAAACAACTGTGTTTACTCTTTTTAAATCATAATCACTACAAAACTACTCAAATGACCCTCATCAAAAGTTTACATACCCCAGTTCTTAATACCATGCATTTCCCACTTTAACATCAATGACAGTTTGAAGTCTTTTGTGGTAGTTGTGAATAAGGCTCTTCTCAGACAGCTGCCCATTCTTCCTGGCAAAAAGCCTCCAGTTCCTGTAAATTTTTGGTCTTGCATAAACTGCACGTTTGAGGTCTCCCCAGAGTGGTTCAATGATATTGAGGTCAGGAGACTGAGATGGCCACTGCAAAACCTTCACTTTATTTTGCTGTAGCCTATGACAGGTCAACATGGCCCTGTGTTTTGGATCATTGTCATGTTGGAATGTCCAAGTACGTCCCATGCACAGCTTCTGGGATGATGAGTGCAAATTTTCCTCCAGTATTTTTTGTATTTCACCTGAACTTATTTGTGGGTTTTTCCTTGCATCCCAAACAATTTTTCTGGCAAATCCTTTGACAATTCTTTTGTTTTCCCCATGACTTAGAATCCACAAAAAACCCCACTAATTACAAGCAAAAAGATCACAGGTGAAAATGGTTACCTTTCATAGCCATTCTAATCCTTTTGTGTCAAGTTGTGTGCATGTCCTCAGGCCAAATCACCAGGGTATGTGAACTTTTGATCAGGGTCATTTGGGTAGTTTGTGTAGTGATTGTGATTTAAAAAGAGTAAACACAGTTGTTTGACAATAAGTGGCATCATTAAAATGTGGAATGATTACATCAGTTAACTGCCATGGAGCAGATTCTAATGATCCAGAAGTAGCATAATTGAGCAGGCAATTTTTTGCTATAAAAACTATATAACAATCTTTGAAACTAAAGTACAATACACATCAAAGAGATGTAAATGACTGGAGAACTGGTGCAGGGATAGTAAAGGTTCCCAAAGAGACCCAGCTGGATCAACAATGGGATATTTGGGGCATACGAGTCTTTTGGATCTACAAATTATCTTGATTTATCTCCCTTGCCTGACTGAAAAATGTTCATCATAAAACAACTAGCATTGACCAGATTGGCTGTGTTATTCTTAGTTGGCTTTCCTCATGTATATAAAGAGCTTTGTTTATACGTTGGTAGTTTGGCATTTTCCTCTCCCTTCTCTTGCATTTTCTTTCTAGTTCCCTTTTATGTCATACCTTGTAATTATCTTGAAAATAAATACAACTCTTATTTTAACATAAAATTAACACTTTCTAATCTTAGGACTGCCTTGTGAACGAAGTAGTTTAAAGTTATATTATGTAAATTATTTTACATCTTAGTGTACCAAGCAAATAAGTCAATATTTATAAACCATTGATTTACACATTTTAAACTGCCATTTTCCCACAATGTTTGTTAACCTGTAAAATAAAATTATGCATAAGCATTGCCAATCTAATCATCTAATACATCATTATTGCAGACAGACGCTTGTGTCCCCAGAGGCCTATGTGAATCTGAAGAACGGTTTAGGCTCCCCTATAGTATATCACATTACTCCTTTTTTAAACCTCTCCAAGGTCGCCTGCATCAATTTTCCAGGTATATGCACAAAATGAATAGACTACATTGATATAATTACCATGAGATCTTTCACAGACAAAAACATCATTAAAAAAATCACTATAGCGCCCATATGTTTGTATTAAGGAAGTATATACTTAAAAAGAATGTTAAGGCAACCTGTACTTTTGGATATCCAGGTGCATTTTTAATTAATGGGTTAATAAACATGACCCTGACTATTCAATGTTGTGGATGCTAACTCTGGGCATCTGCTGTATAAATTTTGAATGAAGTTTTAAAAGTTAATATGTGGGTTATATATATCAATACCATAGTACTAAAGCTCATCTAGAAACAGAACCCAGTAAGGCTTCACATACAGTTCTGTTTTAAAGTTTGTGTTCTCACCTATTTCTACTGGGGCACATCTGATTCACTAATTCTTTGAAATGTTTATGCCATTGTGAGGAGACCGTAACCATCAGTATGGTACAGCTCTAGTGGTCCCCTATCATTACCACAGCCCTGAAAATAAAAATGTATGATTCAGTATGGCTTGAAGGCCCCCAATAAAGGCAAACCTTTACTAGATGATTAGCTGACATTTTAAGTTCTGTTCTTGACTATAATTTGCTTTAAAAGTAATGCTAACCTGAATTAACTGGAGGTTTTTTTATGGCATCTGTAATTAACTTCTTAATTTCAGGAGTCAGGCCAGCTCTCTGAACATCAATACTGTAACCAGCTTTCAAGGCTTGCCACAAATGTATGCCAACCACTGCCATGCTTAAACAGCGGGCATCTGCAATCTTTTTCTGTGGAGGGAAAAAAAAGAAAAACATAATAGGAATCAACCATCTCCGAAAAAATGGTAATATACTTTATATAAGTTCCCCAATTCTTAAGCAAGATCTGAATTTTAAATATATATTGATGCCCTTACATTGCGTCAATATTGGTTCATTGTTTAATTTTGTAACACAAAACTTTTTTTTAGCACAAACTTAAAAATCATAAACTCCCTAAACATGTGATGAGAACCTAGTGAACATTTAACTACCCCCCCTTAGTAAATTCTCAGGGGGCCAAAAAGGTAATTTCCATTTGCTACAGCTCTGAGATGTTTTCAGTGGACTAACACATATTAGCATAATCCATACAAGTGTAAATTAATGGCTACATCTAGAGCCACATTTATCAAGAATCGAATTTATGCAAGTTTTTTTTTAAACTCCCATTAACTGAAAATCCCAAATTTATTATAAAAACCACATTTTTTAAACTTGGGTGAATAAGATAAACCCAAAAACTCGAATCATATTCAATTCGAATTTTAAATACACGAAAAAAACTTGAATGTCAGGAAGGCTGCAAACAACTCCAAATTGATTTCTGGACCTCTCCCATTGACATAAGCAGTAATTCACCAGGTTTTAGGTGGCGAATAGTCCAATTTGTATTCTTAAAGGACCAGAGCATGATAAATCTCGAAAATCAAACTCAAATCGAATTTGAATAACTCCTAAGTCGGATTGGACAGTTTTGACCATAAATAAAACTAAAATTTTGATTCGGCCCTTAATCTTCCCCATAATCTCGATCTTTATGCAAATACGTTAATGCCCATAAACATGTTCACTTAGTGTGGAGCATAGACAACTGTAGTTTAAAAAAAAAGCCAAAGATTTATTCAGTTCAACGTCAAAGCATGTCAGAGTATAATTCCTGAGACTTGCAAAATCACCAAAGTCATGTAAACCCATAGTAGTGCCTTGAAGATCATTATGATGAAAAACACAGAAGGGCAAAGTAAAAAGCAAAGAAGTTCTGATGACAAAATACCAAAAAATGCAGCAGACAACCATAGATCTCTTGGATAGGCTTTGTAAAGCAAAAGTATACTTTATTACAAAAACATATAAAGTAGGAGGGATGACACACAAACATGTAAAGCTGTCCTTTGAATCCAATATGTTTTCATAATAAAGTTTACTTTCACTTTACAATGACTAGGTCAGTGGGATTTATAATTGCCTGTTTTTCCAGTACTGGTCACCTCCTTAACGTGTAAGGTCTGCAGCATATGAATGAACCAAGAGCCCACATTTCTACTGATGAGCTTTGATCATTGGACTACAGCACTTTAGATCGGTTTTATTTCTTAAGAAAAATAAGGCCAAGAAACACTGCACTACTGAAATTCTTTTAGTACCGGGACTTGCATGCCATAAGAGCTGTTTAAAAAATAATACAGAATAACTAAGGGTCTGCATACCCACCAAAGACAAATTCTGTTCCTGAAACAATGAATAAGACATACGCTGCGACTCTGGTAAAGTAATGTTGTCTTGTTCTCTTTGAGTGGAAACGATGGACTCAGATTGGGATCCAGATCTTGAGAATACATCCACCTAAACAAATAATGTAACAATACGTTGTACATTTTATATCTAATTAGACTTCATATTTGGTACTGGCAAAGTTAGATACACCAGGGTATATAACTGTTCTCAAGGCAAATAACTTTTCATAGTCAACACAGATGGCCAGGAAATAATAAACCTCACTAAGAAAATCTTAATGCATCATAAGAACAACAAGCCACATAAACGGTTTTTAAGAAATCCAAAGCTTTGCATCCCTGTTGATTATTTTGTGAACAATTTGCATCTTATCCCATCACCACCTAGAAGCAGAGATAAGGATATTTACAGAAAAAAAGGTTTATTGGAGTCCTATAAACTTTTGTGGCATTTTAATTATTTCATATTTTGGGATGTTGAGGCAAAATACAGGAACAAATTGGTGGAGTCCTATTGCTATGATAGTATATTCAATGCACAAACTGCTGTAAAATCTATAAACTAACTCCTACCTTCAAACTATTGGCAATGCAGAACTCTTTGACAACTTCCATCAGGGGGGCAAGCATTGCTGACTTGGCTTCTGACACTCCATCTAGTTTCTTCAGGTTTTCGATAGTGGTTGGCCTTTGTAATCCAAAATAAAATCATCACTGAAGTAGTTATTAAAGTAAATTGAACCACTGTCGATTCTGAAATCATGAGTTCATCATCTACGTTACTGTGCAAAAAAATCTGCAGCTACTACCAAATACTATGCAGTTCAGTGAAAATATATGGTAATAAGAGGCACTTTGATGGCTGATGCTGAATGTGTGTTTATTAATGTCAGAAGTCTCACACCATGGTTCATGTTCACAGTAAGTCATTTCCTAAACCCCCAAAGTGATTGTTTAGTTTGTTAGTGGTCCCATATATTCACACTATAGTCAATGTTATCAGGAATCAGTTGACTGTAGGTTTTCGGAGAGTAGGAGGAAACAAGAGCCCCGGAGGAAATCCACTCAAGCACAAGGGTAAGATACAAACTCGCAAAAAACCCTTGCAAGTGCTATGTCACCCATAGTGGGAGTGTCTTCCTGGTGCAGGCAACCATGCTGGGGCACAAGAATGCATATAATTAGTGAATGCCCCAGCTTGCTCATAAGGCACATAATTTTGAAGTAGGGTTTGTAAAAGCATCCCATATGTTCATTATGCACATGTTGCAACATGGCTGCCTGCAATAGCAGGAGTCAGATTTTGAGAGACAGTTTGGTCAAATGCATCACTGGTATGTGCAGTTTCCTAGAAAATGAATAAAGTTTATATGTAAACAGACAGATTGCAGAAAGAGAGAGATAGTGAAGAGTACCTTGATTATTTAAAAAAAAGTATATAGTTTCTTTATGCCCATGTGATACATAACCTTTTCACAATAGATCCCCTTTAAGGTTTCCCCTTTATAACAAGTCTTATAACCCGTTGTAATGCACAACATTTTCTAGTTAGTGCTCTTACAGATGGAGTAGAGTGCTAGAGTAATTGGTCTTCATTTTTTATAATTTTAGATTTAGCTTTTTTTATTTAGCACCTCCATTCCAAATATGTAAAGAATCAGTAGAGGAAGACAAATAATACCAAAACTATAAAAAAATAAAATTTTGAATTTGAAATGGAATATAAACATTGCTAAGAATTGGCCTTTCTATAACATACAAAAAGTTAACATAAAGGTAAACAACTCTTAACACTTTTCATATGCAGATTTGGGTGCATCTAAATGCATAAGATAACCGATTCCATTTTATATATCCTTGTAGTGCCCACAATCATTCAGATCAGTGTCAGTAATTATAATATAATGCAAGCTTAATGCCCAAAAATGCACTTTCAATAAAAAAAAATAATGCAATACATGCAACTTTTCATGTGGATATTTAAGTAGAAGACATCAACAGTACCTTAATTTTGCCATGTCTACTAATACTTTGTTGGTAGCTAGGACAGCAGGAGGTATATCCCTCTGGCTAGCTATCTTCTGCCTAGCTACTACCAATCTTCCATATAGAGTTGTCTGTTGTAGGATAAAGAAAGAATTAACTATGGTTATTGTTTTTTCCATTCGTATCAAACTTGCCCTTTTATTAAACATGAATTGCTACATAATTTTATCCTCAATTTTCCCCTGTAACATCCTTCTCATTAACTTCACGTACCCTCTCTTCTATATTTCATACATCTGCTACTCATTTATGAAAATCTTTCTTCAGTGTTACAATTTCTTATATAAGCTTCAAATCAATTCACCCATATTTTTGACCTTAACACACTGCTAAATTCATGACTAGGGATGGACGAATCTGACCCCTTTTGACAAACATTTGCGAAACCGCAAAAAAATGAACATTTCTTTTGCTATACATCTATCTATGGGTGTTTTTATATGGGTGTTGCTTATCCTTATTCATGACTAAAAAGATGCACTAATCCTGTCATAACCTTTATGGGCACATCTATGAAGCTCTGCTCAGTGTCCAGGCTGAAATGAGACCTGCAAGAGCCCTTTCATTGTCCCACAGGAAGTTGTCATCATTGAGTGACAATTAGTACTGTGCAGGTAGCAGCCCAGTCTTTTTAATCTTAGCAATTTCAAACTGTCAGATCCTGTTCAAGGCGGTTGGTGGATAAAGCTTTGAAGCAATAGGTCTTGTATACTATGATGTGGCCCGACTGCTACCAGCAACAACTACCTGCAAACTTTTGAACAAATTGTGATTTAATAAAAGCTAGAGGGCCACCTCCTGATGTACTATTACAACTAGGAAGCCCCCCAGCTCTTACAGGACACCTAACTACAGATGCAGTCACTTGGATTTGTAAGTTAAATGCGTCGTGACTTAACTCATCTATCTCATTTATCCCACTTAGCACAGAATATTGTGTCACAGCATCCCATCCAATTAAAGAGTTCACCATTGAAAACAATGGGGCTTTGGTATGCTAATGAAAAGGTTAAATGCATTAAATGAGTTAAGATAACTTTAGATAACCCAGTTTCTTCAATTAGCCCTGAGTCACGACGCATTAAACTTACAAATCCAAGTGACTGCATCTTTAGCTTTAAATAGAAGCAGTTGTAGTTTTGTGATGGATGGAGGGTCACCACTTTATATGCCTGGATGTAGTTATTTGGACAGCTGGAGGGACACCTTCCAATATCAGTTATTAAATGATGAAAATAAGAATATGTTTGTTTGTGTGGCCTCAGCTGTTACAGAACAAGAAATGTCTGTACTATAGTACACCAGAAACTGCCAACTGTGTGATTAAACCACAAGTTGTGGGCAGAGAAGAAAAAGTTAGCATTAAGTGATTTGAGTAATTCTTAGCAGAAAGGTCAAACTGGCATCACAGTCTATAATTTCGGCTTTACAGGCTTTCACCATACAAATATTTTCTTTTCAATTCAAACTGGAAGCATAAATCAGTAGTGGGAAAAAAACCACTTCAAAACATTCAACCCACCTGAAGTTCCATTTCTCTGGGCGAGACTTCAGGTTCAGGAGGTCTTAAAAATTTACATGGTGTTTGAGGATTAAAGCTGTTGACAAAACACATTCACAAGAATTTTAGACTGTACCCTTCCTATAGCCTTCCCTAGAAGCAGCATGGCAGATATACAAAGGGCAATAATGCGCTTTATCTGGGGAAACAAGAGACATAGGGTACAAAGACGCGTATTGACAGTAGCAATGTCGGAAGGAGGATTTGCGGCGCCCAATTTGAGTAACTACTACTTGGCAGCCCAAACAAAATACTCGGGTGGCTGACACAAGCACCATTAACAAAATGGGCTTTAATAGAGAGAACATACCCCCAGGCAGTGTCCCCTCCTGTTCCCTATGGACAAAGCATCTTTTATCCTTCCTGTGGCACAAAGTTAGGTGCTGCAATAAAGTAACAGCCCAAGTTGGGTTTAATCTATGGATGCACTGAATCCACTGTCTTGGATTCGGACCCAGGGAGTGTGTTTTACAAGTAGCACTCCCACTATACTTAAATATACTTTAACCTAG
>CM044431.1:104644809-104660853 GCA_024363595.1 Xenopus borealis
CTGAGACTTTAACTGCCAACACGTACCCGGTACGTGCTTGGCAGTTAAAGGGTTAAATAGTGGTTTAATTTTTTATATATTTTTTTCTGTATTTGGTGCTAAATAGCAAAGTTTGGTGTGCTGTTGTGCTTACAGCAAGTTTATCACAACCTGCTTTACTTAGCAGTTAGTTTTCCCTCAGTTTGAGGGGGTGGGGTTTGATTAGTTGCACCTGAACAGACTGTACAAATAGAACCCCTTGCTCTAGTGTTTAACTGCTCTTAAGTGTTTGCTATTTAAGTGTGTGATCTATAAGGGGAGTTGCAAACACCGGAGTTAAGTGGGAGATCTATAAGTGGAGTTACAAACACCGGAGTTTCAAACTAAAGGAGGTTCAAATTAGGTCAAAAGTCTGTTGTAAACCCTAATTTTTTTTTTTTATTCCTGTTTTGATTTGTAACTGGGATAATGAGCGCTAGCAAGATTGAAGGTCTGACCCAGTGCACAGTCTACCATATGTAAGCACTGGAGGAACAAAGATTGACAATCTTGAAAGGAGTCTCTTGCTCATTAAGCAGGACCTAGTGGGGTCAGATAGTTTGGGGGGGAAAAGAACAGCAGCAGGATGTTGAGGCAGCTAGCTGGGTGACGGTTAGGATCAGTTTTCCTTTTGCCCACCTTAGATTTTCTATGTTTATACATCCCAACAGCTTTGCCAAATTGTATGAAGATAATGGGAGTGTGAACTCTGGATTGGCAATGCTAGATGGTGCTGATCTCTTTAACAGCCGGGAGACCAGATTCTCTAGCAGTGGTGGGGAGGACAGCAGAGTCAGGCCTAAGCAGATTGTGGTTGTAGGGGATTCAATTATTAGGAAAGTGGATAGGGTAATCTGTTGTCTGGATCGTTACAACCGAACAGTTTGCCATCTACCTGGTGCCAGGGTTCAGCATGTGGTTGATCGTGTAGACAAATTATTGGGTGGGGCTGGGCATGACCCAACGGTCTTAGTACATATTGGTACTAATGACAAGACAAATGGCAGATGGAAGACCATAAAGAGGGAGTTCAGGGATCTAGGCTCTACGATTAAGGGATGGTCTTCCAATGTGGTTTTTCAGAAATTTTGCCTGTGCCACGTGCAAGTTTAGGTAGAAAGTGGAAGCTTAGGGAGCTAAATGCATGGCTCAAGTCTTGGTGTAGGAGGGAAGGTTTTGGGTTCCTAGAGCACTGGGCTGATTTTTCCTTGGGGTAGAACTAGGGTTGCCACCTTTTCTGGAAACAAATACCGGCCTTCATACATTTTATCTTTTTTCACTATTAATAACATTGGGATCAACCATAATTTTTACCGGCCAGGCCGGTAAAATACTGGCCAGGTGGCAACCCTAGGTACAACCTATACAGTCATGTCAGATTGCACCTCAATGGAAGGGGATCCACTGTGCTAGGGGAAAGAATGTGCAAGAGGTGAGAGGAGTGTTTAAACTAATAAAGGGGGGGGGCACATTTAAAAAGTAAAAGTAGTAACCTCCGCTGTAAGCTGGCAAATGCACAAAGTTTGTCAGGTAAAACTGGAGACCTAGAATTAATTGCATGCTCTAACATTATGATATAATTGATATCATTGAGACATGGTGGGATGAAACATATGACTGTACTGTGAATTGAAATGGTTACACCCTTTTTAAAAGGGCCAGAGGGTTTACAAAAGGGGGGGGGAGTGTGTTTGTATGTAAAGCCTGAATTAAAGCCATGCACTAAAGAAATAACCATTGCTGGCACTGGTAATGGTGTGGAATCCCTCTGGGTAGAGATTTTGACTGGGCAAAAGGTTACAAAGAAAATAAACATTGGTGTATGCTATAAACCACCTTATATAAGTGACCAGTATGAAGCCCAGCTTCAGCAGAGTGATTTGTCTAAGTTGGGAAAATGAGGTTCAATGTTGATAAATGCAAGGTTATGCACTTTGGCAAAACTAATATAAATGCAAGTTATACACTAAAGGCAGTGTGTTTGGAGTTTCCTTAAATGAGAGGGATCTTCGGGTTTTTATAGATAAATTGTTTAATTCTGAGCAGTGTCATTCTGTAGCTACTAAAGTAAATAGGGTTCTGTCCTTCATAAAAAAGGGCATAAACTCAAGGGATGAAAACATAATTATAACGCTTTATAGATCCCTAGTAAGGCCTCATCTAGAGTATGCAGTGCAGTTTTGGACTCCAGTCCTTAAGAGGGATATAAATGAGCTGGAGAGAGTGCAAATAAACTAGAGGGTGGAAGACAAATTATGAGTGTAGACTGTCCAGGTTGGGGTTGTTTTCTCTGGAAAAAAGGCAGCGTAGGTAGTTCTTCACAGTGAGGACAGTGAGGCTGTGGAATGCACTGCCGGGTGATGTTGTGATGGCTGATTCTGTTGATGCTTTTAAGAAGGGCTTGGCTGATTTTTTGGACAGACATAAAATCAAAGGCTATTTTGATACTAAACTCTACAGTTAGTATAACTATGGGCATATATGGTTTGTGTGAAAGTGTGGGGGGGTGTATAGGGGTTGAACTAGATGGACTTTGTCTTTTTTCAAACCAATATAACTCTAACTATGAAAACATATAATGAAATAGTAGAAATGGAGGGAGCAACTAGAGTCTCTCAGTATGTGTATTTACAAGTGAGACATTAAGCACAGTCAGTTTTTTCAGACCTACATCTCCCACCAGCTCACCCCAGCTATTTTAGCAATCCTTACAGCTGGTATTATATCAACAATAAGTTGGATCTCACACACAAACTCTGCATAAATACATGACCCAATGGAATGAGGACTCCCCAGGTGGGAGAGAATATGGGAAAATGCAGGGAGGACATCAATTTGTGACTCTATCAGGGAAAACATATAGAGTGATAATGGGTTGGTATTACACTCCACTGCTACTGCATGAATTGGTTCTGGATACCACTACTGCAACTTTTTGGAGATGTAAGGAACAGGAGGGTTCATTACTACATATGTTTTGGGGGTGTTACAAACTGAATACATACTGGGAGATGGTCAAGGGGTATCTAGAGAGAGGGATTACGGTGACGGTAAAATCAGACCCACTGGTTTTCATTTTAGGAGATAAAATCCCAAAACTGAGGAACCCGTCCCAAAGGATGGCTAAACAAATCTTGATGGCGGTAAGGGGCCCGATTGCAAAATACTGAAAAGCCGCCAGTCCCCCCCACAGAACAGTGGTCTCCCTCAACCTAAAAGTCTTTCTTTGTGTTCTTTGTCTGCCACAAAAAGCAGTATATAATAAATTACAAAAACGGATGACCCATCCATTATTGGACTTGATATTTAACTTGTATGTTAGCCTGGATAAGGTTAGGTCAGTAAGGATACATATGAATCTTCAAATTGGTTTAAAGCAGTGATAATTAAGAATAAATGTTCCTTTTATATAGTGAGCACTTGCAGCATTAATGATACACTATGAGGGGGCATGTGCAAGGCCTCACTGACATGCACATCCTAAAGTTATAAATGATTTGTCCATGACTATATAAAGCACAGACTAATTGGTATCAACTATTTGCAGACAGAACCATGTCAATATTTGCATCTGGTTAGCATTTCAAACCTTATACTTTACTGTAATTAGTAAACTATGAAACGAATTGGTCCATCTTTAAGTGCTGCTTCGGGAGTTTGAAAATCCCCAGTAGAGATACCACAGGATGCATTAATAGTTTCTGAAGGAGGGCTTATATATTCTGCTGTCCCAAAGTCAGAGACAGTGCAAGTGCATGCTACTAATGCCATAAAAGATCAGTTTATGAACAACAGATCAGTGCACAATGAAGTCCTGGTGTTACTAGCATTACTTTGAGGAAGATTCTAGATAAAACAGAGATAGCTATAGAGCTTTAGAACTAGTGTTAATCTATTCAAAAAACATGAAAACAAACCTGCTCTTGGAAACACCTGCAGCTGTGGACAATTTTTCAGCTTCCTGATATGAAAACTTTTCCTTCAATGCCATTTTCTGTCAGTACAAACAAGAAATGCTAAGGTCATACCAATAACCAAGGCATGAGAAAAATTTATAATGGAAAAATTATAGTTCCAACCTCTGGGCCTGCTTTAGACATACTGGATCTTGTATTTGGGGAGGTTTCCGATACCATGGACGAATGGGCTGTAACACTGCTGAAACTACAAGGTTGAACAATCATAATAAATAAAATGTGTAGTTCACAGCATATCCAACTGATAAGCAGCCAAAAAATAAGATGCAAACTATTTGAAAATACTTAAATACACTTTATTTTACTTACATTTACATTTTATTTTAAAGGAAAACTATACCCCCTGAACAATGTAGGTTTCTATAAAAAGATACTGCATAAAACAACTCATTTGTAAAACCCTGCTTCATGTAAATAAGCAATTTTCATTATAATATACTTTTTCAGTAGCATGTGCCATTGGGTAATCATAAATAGAAAATTGCCATTTTAAAAAATAAGGACAGCCTCCTGGGATCATATGATTCAACAGGGCACACAAACATACCAAACAAACTATAAAGTTAGGTCACACAAGCCACTTAACAGAGATATGCTTCCACAATTATTACATTTAGAGTTGTAGTATTTCTGGTCAGGTGACGTCTGAGGCAGCACACAGACCATCAGGAATGGTAGTTCAAGGCAAGAGATGTAAAAGTGCAATATTTACTTAAAATATATTCCAGTTTGGTAAGATTCTTATGCCACTTAATTTGATTTAATGTGTTGCTCAAGTATTCACTTTCAGGGTATAGTTTTCCTTTAATATTTTATTTTACTTACATAATATTTTACACTCATAAATACCATAAAAATTGTTTATGAAAAAGAAATGGTACTTTGATACTCTTGTTCTTCGAAGGCATAATTCATCATTGGATGGCAGGAGGAGGCTTGGACACTGCTTGTTGTTGGCCTTTAATAACCAGTTTCTACCCTAAGGAGTTAGGAATAAGTAAATGTTACATTCTTCCTTTAAAGCTACAAAATATAAAATATTCTGAAACTCAACGGGATTTACCTTTGAGGTAAGACCACAAATGGTAGAAAATTTGGTATGACCTGAAGACTCCTGTAGATAACCTTCAGAAATAAGTTGACGCGCCAGCACCTTCCAGAAAGCCTCAGTTTGGTCTTTCCCACTGCTAAAGAGAGTATGATGTCGAAATCTATCTGGAAGTCGCTGAGAAGTCTACAGTACAAAGAACAAAAGCCACAATTGTGACATACATTGTTGGGACAACTTCCATGTCTCACTAGCATGACAGTACTATACATTTTAGAGCAGCTTTTATTATTACTTTTACAGATAAGGTTCATCATCATAGCAGTTAATTACTGTAATTAGTACTTGGGAAGTACAAAGTTATATATTTTTAGACTACTGAATAGTTAGTAACACAGCCTATACTGTTACAGATTAAATCCTGATGAAAATACTTAGTTATAAGGACAACCTAAAACAGAAAATAATTTCTTACAAAATGGCATACTCTGATTCGCATTAGATTAATCTCACAAGATTATCAATTGTTTTAATTATAGTTAATCAATTAAAGCAGCAGTCTCATTTATAAAATACTCTATGCTGCTAATACAGGGTATCATGTCTGATAATATTTAACAGAAAGTATTCACATGTACAATAGTGACGTGCATGTTGACCAGCGGGTTGACCCACGGGTCAGGGCGGGTTCGGGTTGAATATTGGGTGCCCATGGCAGATACTGGTTATACTGAGGCACTACAATACTGCACCTAACCCATACCTGCCATGGACCCGCCCCCACCATCGGGTCAACTTGCGGGTCATGAGGGTAGCGGGTCAACATGCACATCACTAATATCAAATGATCACATGCAATCTGCCTGCCAAAAGTCACTTCAACCAGAAAAATGTTCACCGAATTCCAGAATGGACATCATTGCAAATGCCCACAACCAGAAATTATGTCAACGAACACAAGCTCACTGACAATGCCCGCATTATATTTGCTGGAAAACGACATACTGTGATAGAAGTGGGGGTAAAAATTCTGTAACTCGTGGTGGATAGATAAAAAACTAATAATAAAATAAATTTATAAAATGTTGAGATTTTGTTTTTCGTTGATTCTATAAAATCTTTGATCTCTAATTTTTTCAAATTGAAAAAGTCTTGAAGATTCAAATGATACAATTCAGCAGATAAAATCTGAGCTTTTTTTTTAAGCACATTTTGTCTGATAAAACGCCTTCCAAGTATCGCCTCACTGTAGAACTTTCTTTGAAAAGCTCCACGGTATGCTAAATATTTTGGGAGGCTGTCAGAATGTTGTCCTTCAGCTGGGGTTGGCTATCCTACAAGAACTGAAAATGGATGTAGGAAGATGGGGAGGCCTCAAGGCTAATGAGAGTAAAAAATAGGGTAAAAGCTTGCGTTCTCTCTAAAATATTGCTGGAAGTCCAACCTAAAGCCCAACTGGCTTAGTATCTGGTTTAACAAATATTTGTGGTCACAGATGTTCTTGGAATTCTAGTGGAATGATTAAATACATCTGCAACCTGTAAGAGGCGCCGGGAGATCTAACTCCTCGCTTACCTCGCGGCGCGTCTCTCTTCCTGCTCCTGCGCCCACTTACTGCTTAGGTCTTCTGACTTTCGCGTCTTGACGCTGACATCACAACGTCACTATCCAGCGCCAAATTAAAATCTTTTGGTCTTTAAAGGGGTTGTTCACCTTTGAGCTATCTTTTAGTATTATGTAGAGAGTGATATTCTGAGACAATTTGCAATTTGTGGTTTTATAGTAATTTCGCTTTTTATTCAGCAGCTTTCTAGTTTGCCGTTTCAGCAATTTGGTTTCTATGGTACAAATTACCCTAGCAACCATGCATTGATTTGAATAAGACACTAGAATATGAATAGGAGAAAGACTGAATAGAATAAGTAATAAAAAGTGGCACTAACAATAGATTTATAGCCTTACAAAGCATTTGTTATTAGATGGTGTCAGTGACCCCCATTGAAAGAAAATTGCAAATCATTAAAAAAACAATGAAAAATAAATAATGAAGACCAATTGAAAAATTTCTTAAAATGGGCCCTTCTGCAATATACTAAAAGTTAACTTGAAGGTGAACCACCCCTTTAAAAGCCTGGTTCACCATTTTACTAGTGCCCAAACTAGGCTTCCCTTTACAGTTCCTGCTAAAGCTTTTTTTACTTTCGATCTCCTGGTTTTTTACTTCAGCCTGACCCATGACTACGAATCCTGCCGCCTGCCTTGAACTCTTTGCCTGATTATTAACGTCGTCTCTTCTTACTCCTGGTGGGTACCTCACTTACGGACTTCTCTCCACCTACACACTTCTTTGTTGGTTTCCAGAGAAGAAAGCCTGAGGCCCCAAAAGGCAGTCGGTGAACACCGGTATCCACAGGGTCCACCTGTGCATTCTAGGACATCCATCACTGTGCAAGGTTCCTGATAATGTGAGTGTTATAGTTCGCTTGGGCCACGGAAGCTTCCCAGGCTGCAGCTTCTTCATCCATGGAGGCTTACTTTGACATCATAATGAAGCGTCTAGACAGCCAAGAGTCCCAACAGGAGCATCTAGCTCAAGTGTTGCAGCATATTACTTTGCATTTGGAGACTCCTCAAATTTCTGGGACCTCTGTTCATCCTCCACCGCCTGAACCAACAAAGGTTCCTAAGATTCCTGCTAAAGTTCATTTTGGGGGTGATCCTGATGCTTGTTGAGGATTCCTAACACAATGCAAGATCCAGTTTAACTTAGCACCCGACAATTTCACAACGGGGAGGTCTAAAATCTCCTATATTACCGCACTTCTTCAGGGGAAGGCTACTGTCTACTTTTCATCAAGTCATTGATGTTCCGAGTTAGAAACTTAATGCCTCTGGTCGGCTCATGAAAATTAACCAAGGATCCTAAATGGCCTATGCTATTAATTCCCGGACTTTGGCTGCTGAAGTGTCTTGGAACAATGAGGTGCTTAGAACAGCATTCTGGAGGGGGCTTAACAAGGACCTTAAGGACGAGCTGGTTACTTGGTATCTGCCTACTTCTTTTGATGACTTCGTAGTGTTCATAGTCAGGATAGATTACCGAATGAGAGAAGTCTTTACTCAAATTCCATACCCTCAAACCTGTTGTTTCTACCTTTGTTCCACATGAGCCTCTTCCCTCTATGGTTCCCACTCCACCAGTTCTTGATGAACCCATGTAGATTGGATCTACACATTTGACTGCTAAAGAAAGAACACGCAGAGTGGAAGGACTCTTTATGTATTGCAGACTTGGTGGGCATCTCATTGGATCTTGTCCAACTAGACCTCAGTGGCAGCATCAGGGAAACGCTCCAGCCTAGATGTGAGGGGGGAGTGTTCCCTAGGCAAGACTGGTGCACTCCCAAATGTTTCTAAGTCTCAGTTGATTCTCCCTGCTTCCCTTTCAACCCCATCTGGATTATTTTTCCTGCCAAGCTTTTCTGGAGTCTGGAGTTGTAGGAGATTTTATCAACAAATCTTTTGTGAGACCCATTTCTCCAGGACTCCTTTCTTATGCCACCACTCCAGTTCTCTTCTGAGTCAGCAGTCTTCAAAAAGGAGATCTCCTTCCTGATCATCCAGTGTCCTGAAACTCACACAATTCTGGGGTTCCCTTGGCTTTGGTTACATACAGTGGAGATAAAAAGTCTACACACCCCTGGTAAAATGTCAGGTTCCTGTGCTGTACAAAAATGAGACAAAGATAAATCATTTCAGAACTTTTTCCACCTTTAATGTAACCTATAAACTGTACCACTCAATTGAAAAAGAAACTGAAATCTTTTAGGTGGAGGGAAGAAAACAAAAAAAACTAATATAATGTGGTTGCATGAGTGTGCACACCCTCTTCTAATTGGGGATGTAGCTGTGTTCAGAATTAAGCAATCACATTCAAAGTCATGTTAAAAAGGAGTCAGCATACACCTGCCATCATTTAAAGTGCCTATGATTAACCCCAAATAAAGTTCAGCTGCTCTAGTTGGTCTTTCCTGACATTTTTTTTGTCACATCCCACAGCAAAAGCAGAGAGCTTCCAAAGCATCAGAGGGATCTAATTGCTGAAAGATATCAGTCAGAAAAAGGGTACAAAAGAATTCGAAGGCATTAGATATACCATGGAACACCGTGAAGACAGTCATCATCAAGTGGAGAAAAAAAAGGCACAACAGTGACATTAGCAAGAACTGGACGTCCGAAATTGATGAAAAGACGAGAAGAAAACTGGTCAGTGAGGCTACCAAGAGGCCTACAGCAACATTAAAGGAGCTGCAGGAATATCTGGCAAGTACTGGCTGTGTGGTACATGTGACAACAACCTCCCGTATTCTTCATATGTCTGGGCTATGGGGTAGAGTGGCAAGACGAAAGCCTTTTCTTACGAAGAAAAACATCCAAGCCAGGCTACATTTTGCAAAAACACATCTAAAGTCTCCCAAAAACATGTAGGAAAAGGTGTTATGGTCTGATGAAACCACGGTTGAACTTTTTGTCCATAATTCCAGAAAATATGTTTGGCGCAAAAACAATACTGCGCATCACCAAAAGAACACCATAACCACAGTGAAGCATGGTGGTGGTGGCAGCATCATGCTTTCGGGCTGTTTTTGTTCAGCTGGAACTGGGGCATTAGTTAAGATAGAGGGAATTATGAACAGTTCCAAATACCAGTCAATATTGGCACAAAACCTTCAGGCTTCTGCTAGAAAGCTGAACATGAGGAGGAACTTCATCTTTCAGCATGACAATGACCCAAATCATACATCCAAATCAACAAAGGAATGGCTTCACCGGAAGAAGATTAAAGTTTTGGAATGGCCCAGCCAGAGCCCAGACCTGAATCCGATTGAAAATCTGTGTGGTGATCTGAAGAGGGCTGTGCACAGGAGATGCCCTCGCAATCTGACAGATTTGGAGTGTTTCTGCAAAAAAGAGTGGGCAAATCTTGCAAAGTCAAAATGTGCCATGCTGATAAGACTCATACCCAAAAGACTGAGTGCTGTAATAAAAGGTGCTTCAACAAAGTATTAGTTTTTACTTTTTACCAGGGGTGTGTAGACTTTATCTCCACTGTAATCCCTCTTTTGATTGGTCTGCCAGAGAACTCCCCGCTTGGAGCTCCTTTTTATTTTATCCTCCATTTTCCAGTCTCTGCTTCCTCTTTGTCTGCAAACACTAGTCTTCTTCCAAACGTATTTAAAGATTTCACAGATGTCTGAGAAGAAGAGTGCTTAGATTCTACCTCCACATCAGGTTTACACTTGTCCTATTGATTTGTTACCCGGTGCTGTTGCTCCTAGGGGAAGAACATATCCTCTATCTGTTCCTGAAACAGTAGCCATGAAGGAATACATTTTGAGGAACTTGTCCAAAGGCTTCATCAGGAAGTCTACTTCACCTACTGGGGCTGGATTTTTTACTATTGACTATCATGCATTGAATAATATAATGGTTAAGAACCAGTACCCTCTTCCTCTTATTCCAGAGGTTAAGGGGAGCCAAAGTCTTTACCAAACTTGACTTACAGGGAGCCTACAACTTGATATGCATCTTCCTGGGGGGATGAATGGAAAACAGCGTTCAATACCCGGAGGAATGGCGTCATTTGTTGGAGGGCTACTCAACCTATTAACATTCTGACAAACCACAAGAATCTGGAGTATATTTCTTCTGCCAGAAGACTTAATCCTTGTCAAGCTCGCTGGGCTCTTTTCTTCTCCAGGTTCAATTTTTTAATTTCTTATCGATCAGACTCCAAGAATTTGAAGGCTGATGCTCTGTCTCATGGAAAGCGAGGCTGATCCCTCCCTGCTCTATTATTCCTTCTGAGTTTATTGTGGCTCCTACTTCTTTGTGCGGGTCTGAATGTACATCTTTGGATTCTCCTCCCGAATGTCCAACTGGGAAGTTATTACTTCCTTAACAAATGGTTTCCCAAGTTTTAAACTGGACTCCTTCACCAAAAATTTCTAGTCATCCTGGAGTTAAGAAGACTTTTTTGTATCTAGATATTGTTGGTGGTCTTCACTTGCTAAGGATGTTAAGCTTTTTTGTTTCAGCCTGTTCTGTTTGTACACAGCAGAAGGTTCCTCGTTACTTACCCTGTAGTCTGCTTTAACCCTTGCCTATACTTGTGCAACCCTGGCTAGATATTGCCATGGGTTTCGTTGTGGAGTTGCCTAAATCCTCCAAGATGACTACTATTCTTGCAGTGGTCGACAGATTTTCTAAGATGGCTCATTTAATTTTTGGCGGCTGTTCTGGCTCAGGTTTTTATTAAGGAAATCTTTCGTTTGCACGGTGTTCCCCAATCTATTGTATAGGACCGTGGTGTACAGTTCGTTTCAAAGTTCTAGTAATCCTTCACTAAACTGTTGGGGATCAAATTAAAATTTTCATCTGCTTGCCATCATCAAACTCTGGAACATTTCTTGCGTTGTTTTATCTCCCAAAATAAAAGCAATTGGGTTGAACTCCTTCTCTGGGATGGGTTGCCCATAATAATTTGAGTCATGATTCTTTTGGCTCTTCTTTTTTCACTGTTTTCGGTTATAATTCTTCTGCACTTCCAGCTTTAAAGTAGAGGCTACAGTGGAAGATGCATTGGTCTGTGATTTTAAAGCCATCTGGTCACAGGTTCATCAATCTCTCATTAAAACTTCTGCATGACAAAAGACAGCTGTAGACAAACATTGCCATTCACGTCCTCCCAAGTCAAGTTGGAGATTAAATCTGGCTTTCTAATCATCATATCAAACTTCGTTTGCCTTCCTCCCAAGTTTGGACCTCGTTACACTGGCCCTTTCAAGATCAGAGAGATAATTAAAGGGCACCAATCATAACTAAAATAATGTATTAAGTAAATACAGTATGGGGCGAATTTACAAAATTCATGTGAAGAGATCGAAGTTCGATCGAATATGATCGAATTTTCGGATATTCGAATATGCAAAATTTGGCCTCTTCGATAATCGAATACCGACTTATCGAATAGATCGAATGATTGGATATTCGATAATTTGATCATTCGATGAACGGAGGATTTAAAATTTTAAAATCCTTCGAATGCCTACTTCGCCAGATTGAACCTACCGAATACCAATAGAAGCCTATGGGAACCCCCCATAGGCTTCTTTTGCCAAGTCCTGCTCGCATACCATTCGTTCGATCGAACGCCTCGATTGTTCGAATCGTAACATTTTTTCGGAGGCTCGAAGGAAAAAGTCGGTATCCGATCGTACGAATTCATCGAGAGATGGAATATTGAGCAAAAAGATAGCCTAAAACTATTCGATAAGCATTCGATAGTCGAATGCTTATCGAATTTCGAAGAGATTCGTAGGATTTTTGGGGAAGTTTGCCCCTAGGTGAAATTTCAAGAAATCTGATTTCTGAAACAGTTAGAATTGTTTATATAACGTAAATCATCAGCCCTATCTCCATTGCAGTTATAGCTGAGGCAGGCATCTTGGATTTCACCGACTCCTCCTACCTATATATTTACAGCCAACTGTAGCTCTGAAACCTTGCACATGCTCAGTTGAAATTTCTTGGTTGCCTAATAAATCCCCTAAGCTATTTTGAAATCTGCCAAACTTCTGTGTTAGTGCCAGGGTTGCCACCTTTTCTTGAAAAAATTACCGGCCTTCCTATAGATTTCGCTTTTTTTCCTATTAACATTGGGATCAACCATCAAAAATACCGGCCAGGCGGCAACCCTGGTTAGTGCTGCCACCTTCTGGAAGTTAGTGTGTGCCCTTCATTTGCATAATGACATCACCAGCAGGGAATAAGATAGGGAAATCTCGTGATACCTTAGGTGGAAAGGCATTCTAGGTAGAACACTCAGGGCAGTGCTACAATCTGAGCATACTCGTAAAAATTTGCATGTTGTAGTCACAGTATGGACTCCATCAGTGAAAGAACCTATTTGACAAAGTATGGGATTTAAAAAAAAAAAATTGTATATGTAGTTTGATTAAACATGTTTAGGTTGTACTGGTCAGGTTGTTAATATGTGTTTGAATTTGGCTGTGATTGGTGCCCTTTAACCCACTATCTGTCAAGTTGGAACATTTTCAAGTCTTTTGAAGAATCGTTGATCAAGCCTCTGGTGAGAAACATTTTTTCCTGTGATCAACCTCCTCCTGCTCCCATTTTACTCAGTTATCATCAAGAGTTTGTGATTCAAGAGATTCTGGATTCTCGAAAATTTAGAGGCAACATTCAGTATTTAGTGCACTGGAAGGGGTTTGGGCCTGAAGAAAAGTATTGGGTAAAAGCCTCTGATTGCCTGATTATTGATTACATCTCTTCTTACTCCTGGCCGGTAGCTCACTTACGGACTTCTCTCTGCCTACGCACTTCCTTGTTGGTTCCACAGCAGAAAGCCCGGGCCCAAAAGGGCATCGGTGAACATTGGAATCCGCAGGGTCCACCTGTGCATTCTAGGACATCCATCAATGCGCAAGGTTCCTGATAACGGGAGTGTTATACAACCTATATTATGCAAACATAATATGGTGGAGGCAATGTTCCCTCAAATTCCTTCTCAGCTACATGGTTTTGTTTGTACACACATTTTAAACGTCTGTGTGCAGTTTTTAAAAATGGCGTATTCAGGTCAGAATTGATATAAAATTTTGTGTTTTCACAAAAAATTCTTGGGGCACACTACAATTGTTGTGTGCACTGGCCTCAAAATTTGTGTGCTCACGGATGAACGCACACGTTACAGTGAACATCGGGTGGAGGTACAGCATAAATCTAAAAAATATCTAGAAGCCACTTTTATAACCTTGATCATCAAAGGTTTTCCACATCAGAAAATGGCTCAAATATAACATATTCTAGCCTATTCTTAAATTAAAGGAACAGTTCAGGGTAAAATTAAAAACTGGGTACATGGTACACAACTGTTCAGTGAGTTTGCCATTGATCCTCAGCATGCAGCTCAGATTCAAAAGCAACAGTAATGACCAATGTTGCCCTCCCTCAAGTCACTGATTGGATACTGCCTGGTAACCAAGGCAACAGTGTAAACCAAGAGAGCTGAAAAGCAAGAAGTAGTGTTCTGTTAGGTAAGACTTACAGTCACTCCAGCCTTTATACATGACATTTATGCCTAACTATATTGAAAACATTTTTTATTTTGCAGAACATATTTACCCAGTTTTTACTTTTATACCGAACTATTCCTTTAACAATAAGAAGCTTTTCTAGCATTCTATTAATATGGTATTCCCTGACAAACCACATTTATTAGTACAACTTAAGTAAAATAAGATCACCTTAAAATTATACAAAGAGCATTACTAGCCTAACATACAACCAGAAGAAATACTTCTGTAGAACAATGTCCTATACGTGATACCTGCCCATTATCTCAATATTTCTAAACACATTTTAAAGGGGAACTTTTGAAAAAGTGAAAATGTTATGTTTCATCATACTAAAATTAAATAAATTATAAAAACTCTGATCCATTTCTGAAATAATCAAGTTAATTTCTCTCTTCCCATTTCATCATCTGTCTCTCTTCATGCAGAAGTTGGGAGTCTGATTTTGAATGACAGGCCCATTGCAACCTTTGGGGGGGGGGGGGGGGGGGGGGGGCTCCTGTTGGCTAGAAGATGTATTCGAGTTTACTATTGTAAAGTAACTGGAAATCCTGCTTCCCTACAGGCAGGATGTGTGCCAAAGTCAAGAATATAGAATTAAAAAAACAGAAGACAGAGTAAGGATATGAAGATAAACTAGATTATTTGAGACAAAATATTTGATTGATTACACTTTATTTTTATTATATTTAGAACGTTTCTTGTTTCAGTTTGGCAAAGATTATATTAAATAAAAAAAATTCTTGATAGTTCCCCTTTAACATGTAAATTCAGTTAAACACTAGTATGCCCTAAATCCAACCCCTTAGATGCCACTTCAACCATAAAATGGACCAGAGGTGTCAACAAAACATATTGAGCACCACAGCAAAATAATTTTAGGTTCTGGAGTTTCTTTAAAAACATAAAAGGGATCACCATAACAAAGCTACTAAACACACTGACCTTTTAAAATAAAAGTGGGATTGTTTTTCCATCAAAATACGTTTATGCAGTTACCTATCAAGTAGATTCTATTTTATTATTACAGAGAAAACAGAAATAACCAAAATAAATAAAAGAAAAGTTTGCTTTAGTATAATTAAACATGCCAAGGACAGTTAAGAAAGCTATACAGACACGATACAATTGCCTAACTGAACTTAAATGAATACAGTAGAGTGCCTTATTTAATTTATAGGGGAATACAATTTACACCCCTTTAAAATCAATACACACATCTCAGTAAAGAAGAGTGTAGTATGCACTTTTTTCATTATTTCAGGAGAGTTTCCATACTAATGAGTCTTTTATTTTTTGCATCAGCTAAGAAAGTATAAAATTTCATCAAAAGCTACTTCCTTCCCCTGGAGGACTTGTTTAATACAAGACTGACTAGTTTTTCAGATAATAATTGAAACCCGATCCTCTCATGTGGTCTATTTTAGGACTGTCTGAAATCTATACCTAATTATTGAAGTCACGGCACTAAAGTAGAAAAGTAGCAGGTGGATTAAATGACTGATATAAAAAAACAGCAGGGGGTATGCTGTTAAAAGCTACAATAGTAAAATATTTAGAGATAGGTTTAGAGAAATGCACATTTGGTAAATGGCAATAAAATGATTGAAGCTGTCACTTATAGCACCACACAAAATAACAGGTTTATGTATATTTTAGTATGACTTTGCACTTTGCATACAGAAAACTAGGGTACGTTTATTCCCGCCCAGATGCAATTGTAAGAGCTTGAACGGGTGTAATAATTTAAAGCAGTGCTGTCCAAATGATGGCACGAGAGCCCCGCCCCCCTTGTGTGGCCCCCACATGAAATTCTGCCTGCTTAAGCTTGTGTTAGCTTTAA
>CM044431.1:104665237-104685156 GCA_024363595.1 Xenopus borealis
CTTTATTAAAAAAAAAAAAAAAACACAATTCTTATTTTTGCATTCATATTTTGAACTTCACTTGCAAACTCCAGGGAGCTAAATAAATTGACATGTCTGGGTATATGGTCAAATGTCAATCTATAGCTGATATCAGTCAATGTTCTACAATGTCTCAGCAAAACCTATGAGAAAATATGAGGTACTACAATACTAAATGTCACCATACCACTGATGGATCCAGAAATCTATGTGGCATATTAATAACATGTTAAGTTTGTGCTTTCTATAGTTTGTGTGGATTCTAAAAAATTTTTTTAACACATTTTCGAATCTAAACTCGAATTTTCAAGATTATCTCGAAAAAGTTCTCAATACCTGCATGATAAAGTTCAGCAGATAAAACAAGAGTTTCATTGAGTTTTTTCATATCTTGATATTGAAAAATAAAAACAAAGAATGAACTCAAAGAATCAGCACCACACAGTGATCCACAATATATCTGGTAAAATATCATATATGCTTATTGTACAGTTGCGCTCATAGGTTTTCATACCCTGGCAGAATTTATTATTTCTTTAACATTTTTCAGAGTAGTGATTATGATTTAAAAAGAGTAAACACAGTTGTTCGACATAAATGGCTTCAGCCAACCACTAACCACAAGTGAAAGAAAAGTTTTTGTGTTATTATTCATATTCTCTGAAATCATAAATTCTGCCAGGGTATGTAAACTTATGAGCACAACTGTATATACTATGTTATACTATAGTATATATATATATATATAACAATTATATGCATACAATGAATAACAGAATCAGGCATATATGGTGCACAGTCCATAATTAATAAAATTAACCAGAACATTGTAAAAAAAAAAAAAAAAAAAGTGTGTGCGACGTTTCATTCCCTGTTGAGACCTTTCTCAAGACAATGATCCAAAACAAATGATAAACCTGAGGTTGTTTTTAAAAAAAAGTTTTTGGCACTTAGAGATTGCACATATTACATCAGTCCCTGTCCCAGTAAACCTTACAATCCCTATCTAGACTCTGTCACTTTCACACACAATGATCAATCTTATTAGGAACCAATTAACCTGCCTAGGAGTTTTGGGAGGAAACTGGAGTAGCCTGAGTAAACCTACACAAGCACAGGCAGAACATAAAAACTACTTGCACAAATGTCCTATCTATAATTGAACCAAGAACCCTAGTGCAGCAAGCAAGCAGTTATAAACTAAAAACTAGTGAAAATGAACTTATAGACAATCTTCCCTTCTAGCACTGAGGACATACAGTGTATATTCAAACAAAATAAATTGTTATTAAATGAAAAGTATTATTTTCACAGATGTGCATATACTCACTGATCCACGAAGGAAGAGCACTGGGACGCCAGTCCCAAATTTCTGTCCTAAAATGTCTACTGCTGAAATAAATTTGTAAGCCTGTGGCCCAAAGTCTTGTAGGTTGTCTTCAGTGTCATTTATTGAAATATTACATATAACTCTGTAACAGGAAAAACAATATAAGCATCTGTTCTGAATGAGCACCAAACTACACAATAAAATACTTTACATATTGTAAGGTCTTTGAGCAGGATCCTCGGATTCCATTATTCATGTAAACTTGTTGGTACTTTAAATTAAACAACGATGATGGCTATTAATGAATCAGTGTATCTAAAAGGTTTTCATCACAAAGCAATGGGTAGAAACATTTTTAACCGAGTGCAGTGCCATGTTCTCTTTTGCCTTCTACAATGCTGATTTGCATATGCAAATTAGGGTTCTGATTCAGTTCAGTATTCGGGTGAAACTTTAATAAAGTATTTGGGGTTTGGCTGAATAAAAGATTGTGGATTTGGTGCATCGCTAAAGAAACCTAAATTCTCTGGGGATGCCAATTCAATTAATTCAGTTGCAAAGTTAGTTTTTCTTGGGATGGTGCTTCTTTTAGGGAAAAAAAATGCATCAGCCCTAGGAAGAGCTACCATATTACGTTATTTTCCCAGTGATGCCTTGGTTAGACTTACAAAGTCTGGAAATGTTACTCTCCTAAGTCTAACCAAGGAACAACAGGGAAAGTAAATTATGAAAATGACAAAGTTCTGAAACTTTCCCTGCTGATGCATTTTTTCTTAAATAGAGCACTGGCCAAGGGAACTTACATAGTGACTGAATACATTGGGTGTTGTCAAGCATATTTTCAATCCTCCAAGTAATTGGGTTTCCTTGACCTTTATGCTAGAGACAGACCTTTTTTGTTCAGCCAAAATTGTGTTTTAGCGTTGACAAAGCTTCTTTTGTTTGCCTGAATTTTGTGTGCTAGCTGTCCCTATGGTAACCCAACAAATATGAGAGCACCCCACTAGCATTTAGCATGTGTCAGTTTGTGTAAATTACCCATTTGCGGCGCATGTGCAGCAGGAAGCATTTGCCGGTTGTTACTACTGCCTGTGCCTGAAGTTTACTACTATGTGCCTGAAGTTTACTACTATGTGCCTGAAGTTTACAAAGTTTTCAGAAAACATTTTGTGGACTTCGGGCGCATGCGCAGTCTTACCAACCGGCAAATGCGTCCTACTGCACATGCACTGCAAACGCCGTCAGGACAACGAAGAAGACGTTGCGGCAGAAGATGGCGCCCGTAAACCTTCCAGAATGGGACCTGCACTTTGGGGTAATTTATATGTATGGGGCAATAGCCCGGGGGGTAGGAGGGAGGGGTTTTAGAGCTGCAGGGTTGAATTCTCCTTTAAGTTTGACAGTGGATTTTTGAGGCTGTGGAGGCCTGTTTTCATCACATTTTTATTGTTTTAGACATTATTATGTTAAATATATTTATAGTTTAGAGTTTAATAAATAAAACTTACCCTTGTTCTTTTCATTCACACAGGATTTTTAGAACTGTATTTTTCAAATAGTGAGTTCTAACTTTCACCCATTGATAAATACAACACTAAAAATACCATAGAAATATAATATAATAGAACATGGGGGAGTTTTTATTTATTAAACTCTAAACTCCCATTGTGCTAAATCTGCCCCTAAGACTTGATAATAAGTTAACTTTAAGTATGATATAAAATAGCCAATTGTCTTCATGTTTTTTTTTTTTTTATAGTTTTTTAATGATTTGCTTTGTTCTTCTGTACCCCATCTAAAAACAAATACTACAAATTGGCTACAAATGTATTGTTATTTCTACTTTTCGTCACCTTTCTATTTATACCCTCCCCTATACATATTTCAGTCTCTTATTCAAATCAATGCATGGTTGCTAAGGTAATTTGAAGCCTAGCAACCAGATTGCTAAAACTGCAAACAAGAGAGCTGCTAAATGAAAAGCAAAATAACTCACATAACCACAAATAATACAAAATGCAGAGTGTCTCAGAATATAACTTTCAATCATACTAAAAGTTAATTTAAAAGGTGGAAAAACTCCACTAAAAGGGGAGTAATTCTGAATACTTAGACCTTGTATTTTCAAGCCTACCAGTAAACATGCAATACGCATATATTATTTATAGAAACATACAAAATATACTGTATGTTATTTTTACTTCATTATAAGACCATATATAGAACTTAAAATAGTCATTCATCCACAGAGCTGCTACCGTTTACACCACCCTGAAAGGAGGAAACCAACGAACGATTAAGAAGTTGCTTTGTGCCTGATCAAATAATAAAAAAGTAAATTACAATAGTATATGTATAGATGCAGTTTGGTGAAATATATACAGAGATCGTTATGAATTACTAATCTAAGCACCTTTTCAATTGCCAAAGGGGACATACAATTATGTGTTTCTAAATAAATATCTTTTTTATTATGAATGTCAATATTTGGCACTTGAGCAATGCAGTGGTCAGAACACCCTGTACATCACAGGTTTTAAATACATACTGCTATTTTATTAATAGGGACTCAATATTATTTTTGTATACAGCTAAATACCGACTCCAGAGAAGGAAACGAATACTGGACCACTTCCAATCCAAAACAAAATTGTGATTTGAGAAAGACCACTGCAAAAAACCCCAACTCTAAAATGTTTTAGTCTGTGTGTTCCTACTATACTATAGAAGTCAGTGGGGTTATAACTGAAGCATTTGAATGACTGGATGACTTTTTAACCTCTAGTTAATTGAGAATGGGTTTAATCTGAGGGAATTTTTAACAAATATTTTATAAAGAAGGAGTTGGTTCCACATCTTAGCCAAAGTATGTAAGCTTGTGTGCTACGTCAAACACCCTTATTTTCGGCGAGTACTACGCTGCCTGCAGTTTAGTAAATATTAAGGTGAATTTAAAAACATATTCGTTCACCATTTTACATGGGAGCTCTACCTTTTCAAGTGGACCCGTCACCAAAAAAGATTATTCAGTATCCTATTTTATCACATTAGTCAAGCAATTAAGAAAATTAACTTTAATTTCACTATATAAATTATTTGAATCTTATTTCCTACAGTTTGGGAATTCTTAATTATAGCAAGCAGGCAGGAGCCATTTTGTGGACACCGTAATTAAAGCAAGCCTTGCATCATCTTAAAATCTTGTTTGTGCACCAGAATGGGGGACCTGATGTTCATCCTCATGCATTAGCTACAAAATTAAAAGGTGAAGAAAATGGGGGAATGTGTAGAGAGCAGGGACATCTAGGAAGCGCTGAATGGAAAGTGAAAGTAATTGTCTGCCCCACCTTTATGCCTAGGCTATGAATGCTTTAATAAAAAATAGAAATTGGATTTCATGTTTAATTTGAAAAGGGCTATTACTATACAGCTTTTTGTGTGTCTGGGTGACAGGTCCACTTTAAATTTAAAGAAATCCACCGAGACTGTACCGTAGTGCTGACAAATATTTTTCTGTTTGTGTGTATACAAAGGCTCCAAGAAAAGAAAAGAAAAACATGCTGATCAGCGCTACAACATGTGTTAAAACAATTCTTTCTATTTCATTTAAAAAATATTTCCTATTTAGAGGTAGAATTATATTCACTTTGTAACTTATAGGACAATTAAAGTCTAAAATAGAATAAGGCTAGAAACGCTGTATTTTATATACTAAACATAAACATGAACTTACTGCCACTACAAACCTTATCAAACAAATGATTTATGCTTTTCAAAGTTGGGCACAGGGGGCTGTCATCTTGTAACTTTGTTAAACATCTTTGCAAGACCAAGACCGCATGCTCAGTGTGGCCTGGGCTGCTTAGGGATCGTCATAAATTATCAAAACAGCAAATAATATCTGCCAGAAGCCAATACAGCAAGACTGGTTAATAATCAGAATATGCAGACTGCACTGGATCCTGTGTTGCCATGTTATCTAAAGTGGATTTTATAGTTTTTGTATTGTTTAATACAAACTTTCTCCAACTCTCTAGAACCAGTTGCTGCAGCAAAATAATCCTCCGAATAGATTCCCAGTTTATTGTTTAAATCTGGCTCCATGATCTTTGTCCCTGCAGCTGGAGTTGGAAACAGTAAAGGGGATGTAAAGGCAAAAATAGAATCCAATACAAATCTCTACACAGTCGCCGACTGCAAGCTGCTTCTCCTGCTGTTCATAAGTATGACTGTTTCCCAGCCCAGCAGTTAGGGACCATCTGGCAATTCCTATAAACAGCAGTAAATTAATGGAAAATTGAATTGCATACTATCAGGTTTCTTATAAAAACGGGGGGGGGGGGTTGCCTTTCCTATTCCTTTAATGACAGTGGTACTGAATCCCAAAAACACTTTTTTATTGCATACTGCAGAGCTTTAAACTGTAAAGGTTTAGATTAGTTTCAATTGAATCCCAGTACTACAAAAAGTGCTAGCATTCTCCTAAATTCTAGATACAATCATATAGTTTTTAGGGTTAAAAAAGGAAATAAAAAAGTTAATTAATTTATTACGATGTTTAAACTTAAGAGAATACCTTGTTTTACAGTTATCACAGCATTTTTCTGTCCCCATGATGCCAGAGGAGGCCTTGCGGAGTTGTTTATCTTCAAAATGAGACAAGATGATTCTACCCCAAGGAACAGCGGAAAATATATACAAATGGACAAGAATGCACTTGTTAAATTAAAATAATAAAGTACTGATCTTTAAATGCAAATAATTAATCACATGGCAAAATTATTTGCCTTTGATTCATTCACAGACAATCCTGGCATTCTTTAGAAAAAATAGATATGCTCTGTATAACCAAGACAATTGTGTGTTCATGCAGAAAAAGAGAGGTAAATAAAACAATGTAGTTGTGGGAAATCTGTGTTTATAAAGTGTGAGGCTAATATTCAATGTTTTGTTGTTGTGTGTGACTTTTGTGGTGCATAGATCATTTGCTAGGGTTGGGAGTTGTGGTCTCAGCAGTATAGCTTAAAATGGTTGAAAAATGTTTCTAATATAGTTAGTTAGCCAAAAATATAATGTATAAAGGCTGAAGTGACTGGCTGTCTAACATAATAGCCAGACTCCAACTTCCTGCTTTTCAGCTCTCTTGTTTTCCCCTGACTGGTTACCCCTGGTGACCAGGCAATAACCAGTGACAATAATCAGTGACTTGAGAGAGGGCCACACAGGCCATAAATGTTGCTTTTGAATCTGAGCTGAATGTGGAGGATCAATTGCAAACTCATAACAGTTATGTCCCATGTGGCCCCCCTTCAAGTCGCTGACTAACTCAGAGTTAGAGAGCTGAAAAGCAGAAAGCTGGATTCTTATCTAGTTACCCAGTTTTTATTTTTACACTAAACTGTTCCTTTAAAGAAGTAGCTGAGTGATAGCAGTCTGTGTCTTTTTTGATATACGATTTCTACTTTTTTTCTCAGCTTTTAAATGTTCGCGCTGCAAAAAATCCCTATATGCAAGTCACATGTCTTACTTTACGGATATTCTTTTCAATTTGCTCTAAAAAGAAAAAAATGTAGCACAATGAAAAGTGATTAGCACTGATCTGTATTTGCAGCACTTTGATGAGACCCCAAACATAACTTCTCTGATAGGTCTGCTTTTGTAAGTAATTGTTACTTGAAGTTCCTAAACCAGACTATTATGCCAACAAGAAAAGCTCTGGTGACAGCATCCCTTTAAAGTTCTGCTTTAAGGCAGCCTAAGCAATAAGAAAGTAATTCTGTACCTGATAAAAGTAGAAAACAATATACAGGTATGGGACCTGGGGTATTCCAGATAAGGGGTCGTTCAGCAATTTGGATCTCCAAGTCTACGTAAAATCAATTAACTTTAAGGCAGCCTAACCAATAAGAAAGTAATTCTATAACTATGAAACATACACACTTTATTTTCTTTCTTTTTTACTTAAATAATGCCACATGCCCATTATTATTGTGTAACTCAACCAAATAAATTCAGAATATAGAATACAAATTAAAAATCTTATGAAAGTAGAAATTCTTGGGACCTGGGGTATTCCGATAAACGGGTCTACATACCTTAAGTCTACTAATGAAATCAATTCAAAATTAAAAAAACCCAACAGGCTTACTTTGCCAACAAAATGGTTAATTATATCTTACTTTGTATCAAGTACAGGTGCTGTTTTATTATTACAGAGAAAAAGGAAATCATTTTTACAAATTTGAATTATTTGATTAAAACTGAATGGGAGATTACTGGTAACGGATCTGAACAGATAACAAAACATGATCATACTTGCGCCTACAATTGCTTGAGTTCAAATACTTTTCCATCTTTGTCAACATCTTCAGTTTGTACTCTCGAAAACCTTTGTTCGGAATCTCACCCAACATGTGTCTAAAAAGGACAAAATTGTAGAAAGTAATGTTTTATGATAAGGCTGGTGATTTAAACTAATAACATGGGCCCAGAAATCTTTACTTTACTGAATGAATGAATGAATGAAGTCTCACATCTACAATAGATAAATTATGAGTGCAGTCACTGGGGCTCATTTATAAAAAGTTGCATATTTGCCCAGGGCAGTTTATCCATGGCAACTGATTACATTTTTGTTTTCACTGCTTGACCTGCAGGCTGAAAAAAAATCAGTCACTGATTGGTTCATAAATGATCCCCAGTACTGTATGACTGCACCTGAAAATAGGGAGACACCATAAATTGTTGTGCATCTTTCAACCTTGCTTTCTCTACATCCTACATATATTTTACATCCAGTTAAATAAATCGGACATGAAGAAAAAAGCAAACCCTTTTTGACATGAGCTCATTCGGTGGAGCTTAGAAAAGGTAGCATGTTAAAAGGGTGCATAAACAATATTAATTTCCAGAAATACACACCATTTCTGATTTCTGAAAAATCATTTCCCAACATTAGTTGCACTCAAAGTGCAATACAACCCCTCCCTCCCCTTGTTTTATTATGAAGTGATTCTGTGACTTAGTCCCTCTGCCTTCAGTAGAATCTTGCACCACCCACCATGAAAGCAGAAGGACATTGATTCTGAGAATCCATTACTTCACAATAAGAAAAGGCAAGGAAGAGGTTGGAGCACTCCATAAAACTAAGGGTCCTCCTGCAGAACAAGTAGAATGTCATGGTTCTACTATTCTCTGTGGAATCACACCTGTGTTGCCTAGGGCAAAGAAAAGTATTTTTACATTTCAGGCAGGACAAAGAGAGTAAACTTTAGAAAAAATAATCACACACAAATATAAATGAAGAAGCTAACTTTCATATAAACTGTCTCTTTAAGTCCAAGTCCTTCATGCACACTTTGAATTTAGCAATAGCTATATTTCAAATGCCAACAGCCAAAAGTGCGCACTCCATTAAACAAGGTTACATGCCTGGGTGCAGGAGTCTGTATATTATAAAACATCATATTACACTGCACTCACAGGTCACTAGTGATGAACAAAGAAATGGTTTATTGAATCAAAGTTTTGGTACCTTTATTACCGGGTGCAATGACTAATTTTATACTGTATGCAGCCAATATACAGTATGCAGAACTGGGTGAAATCAACACATGCTGGCATATATAAAGCATACCAAAGATTAATTGTGTATTAATGTATAAAATATATGACCAACATATAACCTGTTGAAATTCATATCTGCTTGTGTCCACAGAGCATGACAACAACTAGGAAGACCATCTCGTCCAGCTCTTCCAATTTCCTGATAGTATGATTCCATTTCTTTGGGAGCACCATAGTGGATAACTTTGCGAATATCTGGCTTGTTGATACCCATTCCAAATGCAACAGTGGCCACAACACACTGTAAGGTGAAAAAATAGTTATTACACCATTTGCAGCTGCATAATTTGTTTTCTCAAGATGAATTTTGATTTCACAGGTGAACAACAAAATAAATAAGTATTAAACAACGTATACATAATACACAATTTGATATGCCATCAGAAGTGTCTGTTTTTTAGATTACAAAAACCTAGACAAAGTAGTTGAGAGGTGGGGGGTCAACAGTGTCCTGCTAGTGAAATATCGGCCAGTGGGGTATCTACACATTTCTGCCATCTTCCCTACTTTTTATGCAGTTGACCTCTTCTGATGAGGGCCAACTTCTCTGTATTACTTATCACTGTAACTGTCAGGTACTACTTTATGGAGGTGTGTGTGGGGGGGGGGGGGGGGGGGGGAGAGTTGGCTTTCACAGTTTAAAGTGATACTAAAAAAATGACTTTTTTTAACATATGAATGTACCTATAGGTCATTTTGATCATTTTTTGCTGATAAGTTTGTTTTTGTATATAATTGTTAGTTGAAGTTCCTAAGCCTGACTCTCTGACACTCTGACTTTGTCAACCTGGCTGTCCCATCTCAGCCTGTAGGTTACAGTTTCTAATGCTAATGGACTCCTGCTGCACAAATATGGCAGCCCCCTCATACAGGAACATGGGAGATCAGAAAGGTAATGTAAAACCATCATGCAAATACTTTATGGCAAAATTGGAAGTAACTTTCAAAGCCAATATCATAATAGATGTAAAAAAAGATTTTAATATCAGGTGTCAGTATCTCTTTAAGGCAATAAGACGCCTGGCCTGCAATACAGGTTTTGTGCCCAGAGAGATGTGTATGTCTGGGACCAAGGCTTTAACCTCTATGGTAAGTAGACACATTGCTGAGTTTGGAGGTATTGTAGTTTGAATAATCTTTGACAGATGTTTCATGACTTCTGTCCAGTAACCTGCTTTGGGCAATGCCATAGAGTATGCCATGAATGTACAAATGTCTTTTCCACAATTTAAGAACATTTTGCTTAGTCTCCATCTACTATAATAGGTTCTGTGGATCATGAACAGCTTCATAAGCACTTCTTTGTAACTAAAGGATACATGCATTGGGGCATGAATAACCCCTTTTCATTGTGTTTAGATATGTTATTGATCATAACATATCTAAAAATATATGCAATTGTTTATCAAACACAGCAGATGCTGTGCCAGATCATTGTACCTGAAGTGTCAAGGAACCATGACTGTACCTGGATTTCATCTCTCATGAAGCGATGATGTACTTCTCTTCTTTGTTTGATTCCCATGCCAGCATGATATGTTCCACAAGCAATGCCAAGTTTAATTAGCTCTGCTGTGACCTGTTCTGATGTCTTTCTAGTTGGGCAGTAAACAATTGTGGCACCTTCAAACTCCCAGCCAGAGCTTGATGAAAAACAATACAAAAATGCTGTTATTATTAGTTAAATTTTATGAAATACTCAGCCTTACAAAAGGTATTTGGGAACGGATGAATACAAAGTCTGAATACAAACATTCAAGCAGCCTTCAAACCAGGTAATGTGCGGGGGCTGTTATACTAGCATTAAAAAGCAACAAACTAATCTGGTTCGCTAGACAAGGAATTAGAGAGAACAAAATCAGCAGGACAAAGACAAATACAAAACACAAACAATAGAAAAACCTAAAAATAATCCATATATGAATTTAGAATACAATGTTGACAACTAATTCAGATTCATACAACTTGACATCAAAGTTGTAAAATCAAACTTTATAAAGAATGGAACCTCACCTTGCCAATGTCTTGCTTAATGTCTCAAAAGCAGCCACCAAACGCAAGCTCAGTCATACACACTCATAAGATGGCCTAATAATATCAGAAGCCAGGGGTGTTCCTGTGTACAACCTAGAAGGTTTTACTATTATATGATTGCGGAGTGTCTTGGCCAGAATTGCTGCGTTTTTAAAATATAGCATTTTGGCAAAATTATTTTTCAGGTTCTTGTTCTCCTTTTAAGGAACTGTTCAGTGTAATAATGAAACTGGACAAATAAATAGGATGCGCAAAATAGAAAATGTTTCTAATATAGTAAGTTAGCCAATAATGTAATCTATAAAGGCTGGAGTGAATGGATGCTTAACATAATAGCCAGAACAATACTTCCTTCTTTGCTCTCTCTGCTTACAGTCCGTAACCAATCAGTGCCTTGAAGGGGGGACACATGGGACATAACTGTTCAGTTAAATAATCCTTGAATCTGATCTGCATGCTAAGGATTAAAAGAAACCTAAATGAACAGCTATGTTGCATGTGTTCCCAGTTCAAGTCGTGACTAACGAAGAGGTTAGGGAGCTGCAAAGGAGGAAGTTGTTCTGGCTATTATGTTAGATGTCCATTCACTCCAACCTTTGTAGATTACATTTTTGGCTAATTACATTAGAAACATTGTTAAACTCCCAGTTTTAGCAACAGATCAGAACTCTAAATTTACTGCTCCCTAATGCGAACAGAACACTGAGGCCCATAGGCAAATACAGAATTGAAATTTATTTTTTCAATTCAGATCTGGTTTATCATTTCATTTGGGAAGACGCAGAAGTAAACTACATTTTTCTCTCTGTTAAACTCATGAAATGGTCAAGTGGCAGAAGCACAACAATTAGATCACAAGGGAACATACCTCCTTGTAGCCAGCCATTTACCAGTATAATGCAGTTTTAACAACTGAATAGAAAAGAAACTGTTTGGAGTGTGTAAAATACACTTCATGCACGTTTCTAAAAGATACTGAATAGTTGTGTGCAAAACTACATAGGAAAAAAAAACAAACGCACTTTAATCTAACATGTTGATTTAATCATTACCATAAATAAACACAAGCTATAATCTCAGCAGTGAAGTAAGGCAGACAAATTAGGCCAATTACCATACTATGAACTGCAGACAGTGCTCAGACTCAATTTACTCCTAATGACATGTTGGGTAAAATGATCTGCTACCTGGGGAGGGTCCTCAGAGAAATTATTAGCATTAACTTTTTGTTTGGACTCAAAGCTTTACCCACCTGTGACACCTGTGAAATGTGATGGTCTCTAAAGGAAGCCACTCAAGAGCAAATAAATAATTTAATTGCTTAGATTGTAAGCTTTTTTTAGATTGTAAGCTCCTTAGAAAAGTTAGTCAGTCGAATCAATATGCTTCAAGTAAAATACAACTATTCAATATAGTCATTATTTGTTCTTTAGTTTAACTACCTTTAAATTTGCACAGATTGTTAGTCCATGCCACAAAGGCTGGGGTGGTTCCTTATGAACTATGCAACTTAGCATAATAAAATCTTGTTTGTATTGTTCAATGCTGAAGGCTTATAAGTCCCACTACCCACGGAGACTCCAATGTAAAGTCCAAAGCTGTAATTCTATATATTCTCCACCTAATATTATAGCCAGATTATTTTAAGTGCAAAAAGATCCTTTGTGTTCTTATATTCCAACACAGAGTTGGAACCAGTATTCAGCAGTTCTATAAATTTAGCAAAAAGTAGAGACAGAGCAATGGAAATACAGGCATGGGATTTGTTATCCAGAATGCTTGGGACCTGGGATTTTTCAGATAAGGGGGCTGTAATTTGGACATCCATACCTTAAATCTACTAAAATACAATTTAATTATTGATTAACCCCAACAGGACTGTTTTGCCTCCAAAAAGGATAAATTATATTTTAGTTAGGAACTAGGGCAAGGTACAGTTTTATTTTTACAGAGAAAAAGGAAATATTTTTTAAAATCAATTATTTAATTAAAAACAAGTCTATGGGAGATAGCCTTTGTGCAAGTCTTAGCTTTCTGGATAACACAGGTTTTTGGATAACTGATCCCATATTTGTACAGTCCCTGCTTGTGGCTAGAGGGCTAGATTATTTTAAATGAGCTGCATACTTGTTCATTTAGAAATCACAACCTCCATATGCCTGAGTGCAAGAGAACCAGCAAACAGTACGTTTCATTCTCTGGTCTCACCTTTGTTGTTTTTTAATGAGGAACTGTTGTAGGTCAATAGAAATGTTTGTGGTTTTCTTTGCAACATCTAAGTAAAGATTTGGACGATCAAAACTAGTACATGTGACTTGAGGATTATGGAGATTGAGAGATTTTGTGATGTCTTCACGAATTGAGGGGCTTGCTGTTGCTGTCAAGGCCACAATAGGTACCTATATTAATACAGAAAGGATAACATTAAGATGCAACTGGATGTTGGATTGATACTATCCTGTTTCATGCATTCTACGCTACAAGGTATTGCAACAAGGTTTAAAGGGATACTGACACCAGAATTCAAACTTTTAATTTAAAATTTTAATGTTATATCATAACATTGTCTTTGCTCGCTATATAATTTTAATAGTATTTGCCCAATGCTTTTACATTACCTATCTGATCCCCCCATATTCCTCAGTAAAGATGCTACCATATTTGTGCAGCAGTATTCCATTGAGAAGGGACAGGTTGCAAAACGGTTAGGTTTAGAAACGTCAAGTAACAACATGATGTTGGCTTGGAAATGTTGTAGAGGTCCCAGTAGCCCCTGGAGCATAGAGAGTATCCAAAGTCTTTGAAACCTGGTTTAAAACTGTGAGAATTAAAGCAGATCAAATTTATTTTGAAATCTATAAAAAAAATCTGATTGGCTGTATTTTGCTCCACCCACTTTTTAAAAAAAACATTTGAATCCCAGTCACCCAGTGACTGTATGTACCAAGTTTGAAGACCCTGCCATTAACAGTGTAAGAATGGCAGCAATGTAAACATTCCTATTGAACAGCAAAAGGTGAAATTTGATTGGCTGTTTTAAGCTCCACCCAGTTTTCTGAATTTTAACCCCAGTCACCCAGTCACGGCCTATGCCAAGTTTGGGGCCTCTGGCTGTAAAACTGTGAGATTGGCAGTATTTGAAAGTTTGGGGAGTGTAGCTTCAAAACTCTGTGATATAATTTACCTTGTCAAAGTCAATAGCAAAAAAGGGGCCTTCGGCGAGGTGGGTAGGATTGCTAAATAAAGCACACGAAACGTACTTTGCTATAAGACGAATAATTGTGGAAAGTTTGTCGCTTTTGCGGCCTCAAAACTGTAGGAAGAGTAGCGTATAGAAAAAGGGGGGCGGAGAGGAATACTATCCAACTATCCAACTCCTTTGTGGTGAAGAGAGCTCACTGGATCCCCTCCAGGCAGTCCCCCTACAGGTGCACCACCAAGGCCTCTGATTGCAAAGCTGCTAAACACCCAGGACAAAATACTATCCATGGCTCGAGTACAAGGTCTGCAGCGATTCCAATGAGCCACGATTTCCATCTATGCAGACTATTCGATGGAGGTGCAGCATCTGCGAGCAGGCTTCCAAAGTGGAAAGACTCGCCTCAGAACAGCTGGCCTCGGCTAGATTACGAGTTCAAGCAGACAGGCGCAGTCATTCCTTCATGTCAACCTCAAGAGCTCAACCACTGGCTGGATGCTAGAGAAACTCACACCTAGAGCAGGAGCAGCAAGCCGCAGGGCTACACAAGTAGGTCTCCAAGCTTGTGTAAGTACTGTGGATACAAATTAAAATTTCAGATTTCATATCCGTCTACCAAAGACAAGGATCAGGCCCAGCGCCTGGGTAACCCGTCCAGCACTGCATGGGTATACCCAATTAGACACCTCTGAGTCTGCAGGGTGGGTACTTGACCAGAGTAATGGCCCCAGTAGTGGGCATTCTTCCTCGCAGTGTTCACAGATGGGGGCCCCAAGCTGAAAGTGGGATACTTTATTTAAATCAATGGGTCTGCCGCAGAACAAAAACAGATAACAGAGTACAGCAGTTTACACACTCTTACTGCTGTTGTCAACAGGTGATATAAGCCATGACTCACGGCATGGCATGATCAAGTTACTACTTGTGTTTGTTACAGGACTAGTTATGGAGGAAGTAGTAGGGGTGAGGGGGGAATAATGATGTTGGGGTGTTATGTGATGCATTGTTAAAGCACAAAGTTATAATTAATGTTTTCGTAGTTGAATGTTTTGCTCAAAGTAATGCTATGACACTAAACGGTACAAAGAGTATATATACTTGCAAAATCCAACTTAAACTGCCCCATAAAGCGTAGGCTAGTCATGGATTATTTGAAAAGGCATTATACATCCATTGCCTTCCTGCAAGAGACACACCTGACAGCGTCCAAAGTACTGGCATTGAGGAGCCCACGGGTCGGGTGGGTGTACCACGCCAACTAGTCCATGCACTCATCGGGTGTGTCAATGCTAATTGGCAAATCAGTCCCTTTTTGATTTGAAAGCCTCAAATCAGACCCTAAAGGTAGATTTCTCTTCGTGCATGGATACTTAAATAAGTGCGAAATTATCCTAGCCAATATTTACATTCCTCCACCCTTTGATCCAGAAGCCTCACATTCTTTTGCCGATCAACTAACCAAGTATCCTCGTGCCATTGTTATAGTTGCCGGTGACTTTCATGAGGTCATGTCCCCAGAAATAGACAGGATATGGAAGCACACCGCAAAACCCCCACCGAGAGCCATACGTCTTAGTAAAATAAAGGATTCTTTGGCGCAGTTTTCTTGCTTCACAGCATCCCACCAAGCCTTATCAGGACATGGCCTTCATCAATACAGGGGCCATCCCATTTTAACGCACACTTGTTACCTCCCAATGGGGTAAATCAGACCATGACCCATTGCAACAGAAATAGTGGAATACAAAAAGCACTCCAGGCTGGCAACCCAGACTCTTGAGGAACAAGTGTTAGAGTGTGATAACCTGGCAGCCACAATCCCCTCCCCTGTCAACATCAAAAAGCTGCAAGAGGCGCAGGAAAAATATGTGCAAAATCTAAAATATAAGGCACTAAACAGCCACTACTTTAGTAAATTCAATGTGCACGAATATGGGGAAAAAGCTGGGCGACTGTTTGGCACACATAGCCAAGACACACAATTCCCCCCCCCCCCGCAACCCATCCCCGCACTAAAAGATAAACAGGGAGCTCTGCACACAGAGCCAGACAAGGTCAAAAGCATGTTGGTCGAGTTTTATGCAGACCTGTATACCAGCAAGCTCGAAGCGGAGGAGAACGAGACCACAGTATTTTTAGACTCACTTACTTTACCAACGCTCTCCCAAGAGAACAGGACCTAAAAATACACAAGTCCATAGACTCCTTTCCCCTAGGTAAGGCAGCGGGCTCAGACGGCCTACCAGTTGAGCTTTAAAAAAGGCATGCAAAGACCATGGTCCTGCAGCTATTGAAAATGCACAAAGAAGCTCTTGAAAGCAGGCAGCCCCTGCAAAAGTGCTACTCCCCAAGCCCCCAACTGAATTCTTCCAGCCAATATCACTCCTAACTGCAGATGTGAAAATCTATGCCAAAAGGCTAGGAAAATAACCCAAATTGTCTACCCTGATCAAATAGGGTTCATCCCAGAAAAGACAACAAGCTTAAGCACGAGAAGGCTGTATCTAGGGTAGTGGCTGCCTTGGACATCGCCAAGGCATTCGATACAGTAGAGTGGCCCTACCTATGGCAATTCAGAACGAAATTCATAAGAATGACCAAACTCCTTTACAAACACCCTAAAGCCTCCCTACGCCTCAGCTCATTGAGCACACCAAGTTTTGAGCTCAGCAGAGGGACAAGGCAGGGCTGCCCCCTTTCCTCTCTACTCTTCGCCCTGGCATCAAGCAGTTTGCCCAGGTGGTCCGGGGACAGCCTCAGAAAATGGGTTTTGAGCGGGGCAACTACACAGAAAAAATACAGCTTTACGCTGATGACACCTTGGTGTACCTAGGGGATAGGAAGACTTTGGTGCACTGTCAGGCCTTAAGACCAAAACCAGTGATACTTCTGGTGGACAAGCAAAAAGAGGAAGAGCAACTAACAGATTGTCCTTTGCAAATTGTAGGCTCATTTACATAACTGGGCATTCATGTTACCATGCCACTTCCATGATCATAGAGCGTATGCTACCTTCTCCCCTCTGCACAAGGTGTGCAATAGAAACTGCTACATTAATGCATACTCTGTGGGACTGCTCAAACATACAGCATAACTGGGCATTCATGTTACCCTGCCACTTCCATAATCATAGAGCGTATGCTACCTTCTCCCCTCTGCACAAGGTGTACAATAGAAACTGCTACATTAAAAGGGGTGGTTCACCTTCAAGTTAACTTTTAGTATATTGTAGAAGGGCCAATTCTAAGAAACTTTTCAATTGGTCTTAATTTTTTATTTTTCATAGTCTTTTAATGATTTGCAATATTCTTCTGTTTCTTTGCAGCTTTCAAATGGGGGTCACTGACACCATCTAAAACAAATGCTCTGTAAGGCTACAAATGTATTGTTATTGCCACTTTTTATTACTTATTCTATTCAGTCCATCTCCTATTCATATTCCAGTCTCTTATTCAAATCAATGCAGGGTTGCTAGGGTAATTTGTACCATAGACACCAAATTGCTGACACTGCAAACTGGAGAGCTGCTGAATAAAAAGCTAAGTAAGTCAAAAAACACAAACAATAAAAAATGAAAACCAATAGCAAATTGTCTCAGAATATCACTCTCTACATTATACTAAAAGTTAACTCAAATGTGAACAACCCCTTTAATGCATACTCTGTGGGACTGCCCAAACATACAACAGTATTGGGCCAGCACAATAACCTGGCTATCCAAAAATATACCTGGTTGAGGCAAGAAAATGCTTACTGACTATAGACTTGTATGAAACGCTAGATGCATATACAATACATTTTGTTGCAAAAGCCTTGTTCCAGGCTAGAAGACTTCTTACTCTACATTGGAAGGACCCTTTACACCCATCACACTTGGAATGGATAAAAGTTATGGACAAGTTGGCTAATCTGGAACGCACAATAATGGACAAAAAAGGTCAGGTACTTAAATACATAGAGATCTGGAGACACTGGACTGACCAGGACCAGGATGGGAATGACCCAAATGATTAGAGGGTTACAAGAGGAGAGGAGGTAGAAGTCAGAAATGGGTGTGGTTAAAGGGGTGGGTTAAAACTGCCATATAAGAAACACCTGTATAATTAATCAGAACTGATTTTACTGTTATTGTAAACAATTGCTCTATGAAGCTTCCTTTTGAGAGGAAAAAAATTGATCAATATAATCTCTAGGTAACTTTTAATGTACATTAACATTTTGAAGAGTAGATTTTTAGTGTCAGTATCACTTTAAATATATATATATATGCAATTATTCTTGTAAAAATTTAATCAGTCAATTAATGCTTACATTTGGTAGCATTCTCTTCAGTGATCCCAAACTTCTGTAGGCACTTCTGAAATCATGGCCCCACTCAGAAATGCAATGTGCTTCATCAATAGCAATTAAAGTGATACCTGGACATTTAAAATAGTAACATAAATAAAACAATAGTACACATTTCTTAACATCTTCATGTAAGCTATATTTTCACAGGTAATTAAACACAGTAATGAAATGAAGGACTCTTGCAGAAGTTTTAAGAAAAGTAAACATAAATTGTGAAGGTCTGTTGCTGGATACATTTACCCATCTGCTGCTACGGTTTCTGCCTAATCTATTTAGATAATGCCAGCATGGACAGCTAATGGCAAATACTTTATTAATCTTTCCTTCTTTGCTCTGTGTGTATATTTCATATTTTTGTATACTGAAGACCAACAGTATACTTCACATTCTACACAGAGGTGTTGCAATATTTTATAAAGGGGAATGTTTACAGACAGCGAGGAAGCCGATAATACAGTACACAAATTTCCTTGTGGCAGACTCACATTACTTCTTAGAAGTAAGCTTATCAATAAGCACTGTACACCTAGAACATTCTTCATCAAGGATTCACCTTAAAGAAGACTAATGCCTACCTAAAAAAGTAGCTAGAAATATTGTACATTATGTTTTGGACTTCTGTACTAGCCCAAGGCAACCACAGCCCTTTAGCAGGGAAGATCTGTGTCTCCAAAGATGCCCCAGTAACTCCTGTCTTCTTTTCTGCTGATTCAATGCATATGTTCTGGGTTGCTGTCCCTTACTAAGCTTAGGGTCCTATGTAAAATATACAGTACACATATAAATGTCACAATAGAAGGCGGATTAGTAATTAATACAGATAATTATTACATGGCAGCACAGAAACTAGTGCAACTAACATCAGAATGTAATAATCAGTCTTGTAGCATCAACTTATATTACAGGCCAACCTCATTTTCTTCTCGAAAATTTGCAATGGCACCTAAGCTTAGCTTCTCAACAACTGCTCAGAGCCCCATGAGCATGTGAGTGCCTCATACACTTTAAAGATGGTGACCCCCTGTGACAAGTGTGAAGTCCTGGATCATTGCTGCTATTGAGAAGCTGAAAGTTTAGGCTTGTGCAATAGTTCAGTATAAATATATGACATTTTTAAGCACATTAATCTTTAGGGTTTAGTTCTGCTTTAAGTAGTTTGCATAGTTTAAAATGCTAAATGCATCTATCTACATGGAATCTCATCTGCTGCCAAATCTGGATAGACACAAGCAGGTCTGCCAATTTCAATGTCAATTTGATCAGGCGGGACAATTTTTTTGTGCCAAGCCTATGCCGAATTTAAAGGAACAGTTCAGTGCAAAAATAAAAACTGGATAAATAGATAGGCTGTGCAAAATA
>CM044431.1:104685384-104714481 GCA_024363595.1 Xenopus borealis
CCCTCCCTCAAGTCACTGATTGGTTACTGCCTGGTCACCAGGGTAACCAGTCAGTAGAAAGCAAGAGAGCTGTAAAGCAGGAAACAGTGTTCTGGCTATTATGTTAGACATCCAGTCACTCCAGCCTTTACACAAACATTTTTTATTTTACACTGCATATCTATTTACCCAGTTTTTGTTTTTATACTGAACAATTCACAATAGATCCTTTATTACAAACACTGAGAAAAATATATAATTACATAGATTTATAAATCTTTGAGCACAAACACATGCTGCTGCTTCTTATTATTACTACTAATACACCACATTTTCCTCCCCTATTTCCCCATAATATACCCAATAGTCTATTTAACAAAGGTACTTTTCTATTCTGTCTCCAACAAGTTTAGATAATGACAAAGTGTGGTATTTTTACAAATGGCCTGCAGAAGTCACTGTGCACGCGAGTTATGCTGTGTATACACAGTACGCTCTATACTGTTTAAGAAGGATATAGTTTATGTTACTGTTGTGTAATAGCTGCATGAACCAGCTAATAAAGCCCTGTTATACTCTGCTCATCCTCAGCTATCAAACCACAACAAATTTGTCGATGAGAGGTCTCTTCCATCTCTGCAGCAGCCTGCACATTTTCTTCCAAACCCTGGTGAGCCTATCATACCTTTTACTGCTTGGATCCCTATGTTTGAAAACTACATTATTGCCGCTGACCAAGGGTAGATTTCTGCTGCTAGAAAGTGTGCTTTACTTATTCACTGCCTGGGAGCAGAGGGACAGCATATATTTTATACATTACCTGATGAAACTTAAGAAACTGCTCTTACTGCTATAAAGAACTTTTTCGTGCCAAGAGTTAATGTGGTTGCTGAAAGACAAATTCCGCCAACGTGGATAGAGTAATGGAAAATACACAGAACAATTTGTAGCAGCTTTGTGAGAGCTGGTTGTTACATGTGAGTTTGGGAATCGAACAGATGAAACGCTAAAAGACCAAATAGTGGAAAAAACAAACTTGCATCACATTAGATAGGGACTGCTCCTAGACCAGGATTTAACCCTTGCAAAGGCTATTACAGTTGATAGCCAAATTGAAACAGCAGTGGCAGAGGCTAACTCTCAGTCAGGGAACTGCTGGGAATGTACATACTGTGAATCCAGTACTGTGGCCTAACAATGCACAGTCACAGGCAAAATACAGTTCTAAGGAAAGGGATTCACTGCAAAACCGTGCAGCAAATTTAAATAAAAAATACTGCTTCCGCTGTGGTTCAACACAACACACTGCAAACTATGCTACATGTCCTGCAAAAGCTATACAGTGAAGCAAATGCTCAAAGTCAGGTCACTTTGCTACGGTTTGCCATAGTTCTGCTAAAGGTGTTCATGAACTCACTATTACAAATGTTACAGTAACAGTGTGGCTAAAGCTGGTACATTTATTCCAGACAAGTTTATATGCACTGTCAATGTCAATACTGCTTCTGCCGACAAGGGGCACTCCATTAACCTGATGCTTGATACAGGTTCAGCTGTTTCTAAACTACTAAACGATATTTTCTTGAAAAAACTTTGCAAAAGATACGCTTGTTGCACGTGCCCGGAGAAGGTTATTTACTTAAAGGATCCAATCCCTGTGCTTGGTTGCTTGCCATTGCCTGTACAATTTGAATCAAATACTGCAAAATGTTACTTTTACATCGTGATCAAGGGTACTGCTATACTTGGAAGGGATCTCTCTGCTGCATTAAACCTACAATTAGTGGATGGTCTCATTACTACATCATCAGTGCTTGCCACACAGCCTGTGTCTGTGCAAAGAACTGTGTGCACAAAGTTAAGTTGAGACCAGATGTAAAACCAATACACCAGATATTGAGGCAATTGCCCTACTCTATAAGGGAGACTGTATCACAGGAACTAAATAAACTGGTAGAGCATAATGTGATTGATAAATCAGAATCCTCCGAATGGGTTTCACCAATTGTAACAATGAAGAAAACCGGAGGTATACGATTGTGTGTTGATCTCCATGAACCTAATAAAGAAGTTGTTATGGATAATCATCCCTTGCCACACACAGAGGAAATATTTCCAGAACTCTGAGGAGCAAAAATTTTTTCTTCTCTGGACCTTCAGAGTGCTTATCATCAAAAGTATTACTGCATGAGGAAAGCAGAGCCCTCACTGCATTTATCACCCATGATGGTTTGTTTTGGTTCAAGCGTGTACCTTATGAACTGGCTTCAGCACCGAGTTGTTTTCAAAGACTGATGTCTTCTACACTCCATTACATAATTGGCGTACAATGCTACTTGGATGATATCATTGTCTACACTCCAACTATGGATCTTCATGACAAGTACCTAGAAACGGTTCTGAAATGCATAGATTCTGCAGGACTGAAACTGAACCTTTCTAAATGCCACTTCAGACAAACTCAGCTGTCATTTCTTGGTCATATAATATCACAAGAGGGATTACTGCCGGACCCCTGACCATGTCATCGCTGTTACACAAGCACCTACTCCATCTGATTTCCAGACCTTACAAGCTTTCTTAGGTCTTACTTCATGGTATTCTAAGTTTATTCCCAACTATGCTTCAGTTGTGGAACCACTTAGAGCACTACTACATGGAACTTCAAGTCTGGTTTGGTCAGAGACTGCTCAACATAGCTTTGAACGGTTAATTGCGAACAGTGCAGCACCAGCTGTATTTGATCCTGCACTACCCACTATGGTTACGACAGAGGCTTCAGACTATGGCATTGGTGCAGTACTCACACAGATCCATGCTGATCATTCCAAGAAACCTGTTTCATTTGCATCCAGAACACTTACAGAGACAGAGCATAAGTACAGTATAACCCCGAATTTACGTCCCCGAATTCTACGTTTTCCCGCATTTTACGTTGCTTTTCTGTGGTCCCGCCATGTGTCTATTCCCGGGATTTACGTCTTGGTTTCCCGGATTTTACGTTGTTGAATCAGCCCTATCCCTTGCCAAGCACCGTATCTGCAGCTGCATGCGTGACCTGACACGCTCATAGGAGGGGCTGTACTGGAGGAGCAGCAGGGACAGGGACAAAAGAACACTCCTAGGGAACAGAAGCGACTGCTCGTTTGAAGAAGGAGTGTTTCAGAAAGCTGCAAGATGCGGTTCTGTGTGAGTAGACACAGAAACCGCTTGTTTTGGAGAAGGAGGGGTTGGGGGAAAGAATTACGAAACGATGTCTGGAGAGGCAGGCTGAAGGGGCCGGGGAAAAGAAAAGTGAAGCGGGGCTGTGTAACAGAAGGCAGGGGGAAAGAAGCAGTACAGGAAGGCAGAGAAAGGGACCAGGGCACAAGACTGGAAAAGGAACAGATGGCAAAATCGCTTTACTCTGTTGCTGAAGCATGTTAAATAACTAATAGACATGTTTCCCTTATTTTACGTTTTCCCTTATTTTACGTTTTTTTTCCACAGTCCCTTGAAAGATGTAAATTTGGGGTTCTACTGTATTCCACTGTTAAAAAAAAGCTCTAGCATGTGTTTGGACAACAGAAAAATGGAGAACATATCTATGGGGTAGAGAATTTATCTTATGCACGGATCATAGCCCTTTAACTACACTGCTTACAACAAAGAGACTAGGAAGCATTGGAATGTGTATAGCTAGATTAGTGCCAACTTATTTTGTAACGCTGGTCAGCAAGGCTACTGAATTTCAACTACAAAATGAAATACAAACCAGGTTTGAAAAAACATTACTGCTGATTGTTTGTCATGTTTACCTTTACCTGCAGCTTCTGATACACTGGATGATGACATATAAGTTGTAGCATTGACTGATTTCCTATCATCTACAGTTACAGCTGCTGATTTTAAGCAAGCTTGCCTCACATGTCCAATCCAAGTAAAACTACGGGACATCTTACAAAGCAAATGGCCAAATGTGGAGAAGAAACTCAGTGCTGATCTTCAACCTTACTACTGGATTAGACATGAACCGTCACTAGTAGATGGCTATGTTGTACCAGAGACCTTGCCAGAAAAGCTCATACAACTGGCACACGAGAGTCATCAAGCAAATGTATGTACAAAACAAAGACTATGAGAACTATACTGGTGGCCAGCAATGGATGCCGATGTGGTAACTGGCTATTGATATTGTGGGTCCTTTTGCAGATGCTCCCATAGACTGCAGATTTGCTATAACCTTGATAGATTATTACAGTAAATTGCCTGAAATTGCATTTGTTTCTCATATAACATCAGTTACAGTAGTAACATTCTGTCTACAGTCTTCAGCAGAGAAGGTAATCCAAAGGAGTTAATAGACAAAGGACCACAGTTTGTCTCATCAGAGTATTACTGAGAGAGGAATATTGTGCATAGGAAATCTTCAGTGTATTACCCACAAGCAAATGGAGAAATCGAGCGATTCAACCGAAGTCTGAAAGAAGCACTACAGACAGCAAATCTTACTGGGAAATCTTGGAAAGTATTTACAACAGAGTTCCTTCATAACTACAGAGCAACGTGCCATGCAGCAACCCAAGCATCTCCAGCTGAATTATATTCATGGCAGACAGATGCGCACTAAGTTACATGCTGCAGACACTAAATACTGTTCACTAAATACTGTTCCTACAAAATAATCTACTGCGGACATTGTCAAAAGTGCACTTTCTACCGGGATCTTTAGTCAGAATTAATAAACCAGGACTACTGAAACAAGGACAATCTAAATTTACTACACCACTTGAAGTGATGTTGTAGGACCATACACTGCATACATTGCATATGGAATGCAAGTCGTCTTGTTCCTGCTAGAAATGACTTTGGAGAAGCTCCTGATGCCAACTGCAATAGACCTGAAGAAAGGCATACTGAGAGAATCAGAAAACTACCTGCATGGACCAAGGACTATGTCATGCGAAGAATGTATATCATTGCTTTAAGTTGCGTACTGTTTCATTGTTGTTGTTTATTATATTTGCCCAAATGCTTTCCTACTATTTGGGGGATATGTGGTGTTTATACAAATGGCCTGCAGAGGACATTGTGCACATGATTTATGCTGTGTATACACAGTACTGTCTATACTGTTTAAGAAGGATAGATTTATGTTACTGTTGTGTAATGGCTGCATGAACCTGCTAATAAAACCATGTTATACTCTGCTCATCTTCGGCTATCAAAACACAACACAAAGTACACAGAATCTAGTTGTAGCTCAACAGTTAGGAATGGCAACATAAGTTGTACCTCAAAGTTATGGTTTTTTAATAGGATTATATAAACTACATTTTCAAACATATTTTGTGACTTGGATTGTATATGTTTCAAATACCATTCTAGTTGTACCAGCTCATAAAAGGAAATACAAAGGTGTATTGTAGATTCTATATTCTAGACACCTACTCCTTTGAGAGACAATCGGCAGCTCTTAAAGAAACAGTTCAGGATAAAAACTGGGTAAATAGATAGGCTGTGCAAAATAAAAAAAAATTCTAATATAGTTCGTTAGCCAAAAATGTAATGTATAAAGGCTGGAGTGACTGGATGTCTAACATAACAGAATACAACACAACATCCTGCTTTTCAGCTCTCTAAATCTGAGTTAGTCAGCGAAAGGGGGGCCACATGAGACATAACTGTTCAGTGAGTTTGCAATTGATCCTCAGCATTCAGCTCAGATTCAAAAGCAACAGTTATGACCCATGTGGCCCTCCATCAAGTCACTGATTGGTTACTGCTTGGTAACCAGTCAGTGTAAACAAAAGAGCTGAAAAGCAAGAAGTAGTGTTCTGTTCTATTATGTTAGACTTACAGTCACTCCAGCCTTTATACATTACATTTTGCTAACTAATTATATTGAAAACATGTTTTATTTTGCACAGCCTATTTACCTAGTTTTTACTTTTATACTGAACAATTCCTTTAAGGGACAGCATCTAAGCTGCAACACTGCTTTACCTACTGCAGTTTCTGAATAATCAAAACAGTAGAAAGGTCGTCATACCATATACAGACCCTTGTATATTCTGCTGCTGCCATCCAACCAATATTTTAATGAAGTGCAATCCCATGATCTTATGATAACACACAAGTGGGAAGCTGCATTATTGAATTGTCTTTCCATTTATGAAAGAGACCCTAAAAATTATTTAGCAGTAGCTGCATTACTGGACAATTTTTCAAATAATGCCCCTCGTTAAAATATTAACATTTAAATCAAATCTATTGCCCATTGCTTCTCATCGCATGGGATACAATCATGTTACCGTATTGAGTAAAATTTACTGTCTACAGTCAGTGGTCTATAGCTGCTGTTCTGGAAAAAGACTGCTATGAAGAGAAGTAAAACATATTTACAAAGCATCTACATAAGGCAGAATAACTGTTCAGTGGGCTGTAAAGGCCTCTATTACAATAGCAAACGGAGATTATAGTGATACACTGTACTGGAATTCACTGAGCAGTTACATGAATGTAATCATATAAAAGGAACCGGCCAAGTGTTGTTATATAAAATCTCCCACGTGGTTTTTATTATTTATATATTTAACATTAGGGGGTATAATATTCACTTCAATACTCTATTTAGCATGTTACCTTAGTCGCATCCTAATTATAACGCATAACATCACTATGTGCAAATGCAGACCCATTATTGTATCAATATACTGGCATGGGAACCCTTATCTGGAAACCCATTATCCAAAAAGCTCAGAATAATGGAAAGGCCATCTCCTATAGACTTCATTTTATCCAAATTTTTAAAAAAATTATCCAGATTTTTTAAAAAATTGTTTCCTTTTTCCTCTGTAATAATAACAGTACCTTGTACCTGATCCAAATGAAAATATAATTAATCCTTATTGGAAGCCAAACTGGCCTATTGGGTTTATTTAATATTTAAATGATTTTCTAGTACATTGAAGGTATGAAGATCCAAATTATGAAAATATCAATTATTCGGAAAACTCCAGGTCATTCTGGATAACAGGGCCCATACCTGTATCAGCATATGATCAGGCACAATCTATCTCTACAATACTTTTAATATAAACATTTTTCCATGTAATGTTTAGTCCTTTAGAACCATGCATATTTAAAATGACAGATTTCATTATGCTGTAACCAAACAAAGGATTAAAAATTTTCACAGAGCACTCTGCAGTCTAAGGGTTAGTCCACATAAGCAGATTCAGGGAGATTTAATCGCCTGGCGACTAATCACCTCTTCTGGTGACAATCTCACAATTCCGAACTGCCTTTGCGTGTCTTCCCATCCACTATAATGAAAAGTCACCTGCGCTAAAGCACATGCAGCGCTTTGTTTTCCAAAGTCACCAGAAGGTGCCTCACAAGGAAACGCGTGTGCTGCATGCAACTTTTCATTATAGCGGATGGGAAGACACGCAAAGGCAGTTCAGGGAGATTGTCCCCAAGTCTGCTCGTGTGGACTGACCCTAAGAGGGATGTTATTTTATAAGGATTGTGCGGAACTGCACAATGAAAACAATTAACAGAGATGTGTTTTATAAGAACTATCAGTTTTTCTGCTGACCTGCTTTTTCAGTGACTTAATATATCTTTTGAGATTTACAGGGTCCCTGTAGTCAGTTGGAATCAACCTAAATGGCTGGCAAATACTTACCATATCTATTGTCAAGATCCTGAAGTAAGGAAATCCCTCCAGAACAAAACTCAGGAGTCATGTAAATTACTCTCATCCTGCCACTGGAATAGGTAAAAAAAAAAAAAAAAAGATTCATATATACCAATAGAATAAATATAGCAGTCTTATAGAGTACAATTCATTATTCAGTGCTGAATGCACTAGTACCTCAATTTCTTTTCCACAAAAAGTATTATTTCCTATAATGTAGTCCATTCAATTATTAAATAGATTAATTCTTCACTTTTTGGTAATATAGTGTCATTTATGCAATAGCAAAGATGCATGCAGAGTTTACAATACAACAGTGGTATGTTCAGTAGGTGCACCAACATAAAAATATTAAATTCAACCTGGCCTCAATGCTTATAATCTGTCCTTTCATAAAGACTGATAAGCTGACTGCATGTAACATTTTGGTTGCTTAAACCCCAGTATATCATTTCCCTAAAAATTCATAGGGACTAGACAGAAGGAGTTGGTCAGTTGTACAAAAAAAATCTCATTTTCTCTTATATCCTTGGGCTACTAGGTCTTACAAAAACAGTCGCCACACGATAGCAAAGTAGGGAAGAAACATGAGAAAAGAAAGAGAAAAGGAGATTTTTTTTTGTACAACTGATCTAGTGTAGATCTTCAGTGCTCTACCTAAAAATAAAAGAATTTAATGTAATTTTGGACAAGAGAGTAACCACAGTGGGTTGAGTGACCATTGACAATTTTTAGAACACAGGATGGGAACATTCTCAAAAACCCATTGTCATGGTGTAAATTACCATGTAAATGTAAGATACTGGGAGAGTGATATTCTTAGACATCTAGCCAATTAAATGGGCATCAAAAATATTTCTTTCCAAGTCAACCAACATAAGTCATTGACCCCATAGGCTCAGAGAACCTTGTTGTAACAGCCATGACTTCAAAGACAACATTGCTGCATTGTGATGCTGAATACACCCCATGACGTATGATGTCCGCATTGGCAGACAAAATCACTTCCCCTTTGCCAAGGATACTAGATCTGACAAACATGCCCTCCTTTGGATCTACCACAATGAGCATGCCTTTCCTGAGGAAACTTTTTAGAAACAACATACATGCCAATGAATCAATCTATTCTTCCTTTGGATTCCTGCATCTGGAAAGAAACAGTGTTTGAATTGTGACAAAATACCATAAGGCCTATTGCTGGCTGACACCACCTGCAAACCAGGATATCAAACACTTCTGGTAGTATTTCCATTCTCCTTTATTAAGGAGATGTCAACGAGATAGACGGTCTCCCAATTTAATAACTTCACAGGTGTACTGCCACTATCCCTGGAACATGAGCTTCTGTCCACTTCATGGTCTTCATTGTTTCTGTCCAGGCTTCTTCACTTTTTGTAATACCATGATGGTTCACTGCTGTTGCAATGCATGGTAGCTTTATGAACCTGCTTAGCAAGAGATACTTCCAGTGGTGTATATATTGCCACCAGTACATTTATGGACAGCCTGTTATCCAGTCAAACTCATGTTGGTGTTTAATAAAGTCCACTGGGTCTCATCACAAGAGTGCCCTGAGCCAGATGGTCCACCAAATAGGAAATTCCCCCTTGCCCAAACAAATGACCGAGCGGTTGGATTAGATTTTGCATTGTTAGTATACGTTTAATTTGTTCCTTTTAAAGGAAACCCTGGAGAGAAAGATACAATCTGGGGGGAATAGAATTGAATCCATCATTTCCCCACACTATTTGCTCTTTTTAAGTCAATGAGCGTTTTTTAGTTTGACAACTTTACAGACCATACAAAATATTTTGAACTGCGTGACTTTTTTTTTTTTTTTTTACTATGCATTTGAGTCCAAGGGCATTTCTTTCTCTGACAAACTCTGCAAAATATTTTACTCGTACCTAGATGCAACCTAAAGACCAATTAAGAAACACCAAGATCACAGCAAGCTAAGCCATTAACGACATTAACAACATTCCCCCTATTCACAATAAGTTATGAAGGTAAATCAAAATCGTGGCATATATTTTATGACTGAAATATTAGTACTCAGAGTAGCAGTAGATATATACAAATAAAGAAAAAAATGCAAAATTTTGAGTTAGAAATTAAGCTAACTGTAAACAGAAAAAGTCAGAAGTTATCAAAATATAGGCAACAGTAAATGTTAAAATATTGTACAAGGGAAATTAATTTTTAAAAAACTTACGCTTTAACGTCTTGTAAAACATTTTTTGATTGTGCAGATCCAAGAAAACAAGATGAAATATTTGACATCCTATTATTTACAGGAAAATAAAGAAACTGTCATTTACATCAACCAAGATCTTAAATATGAAGATCTAATGACACACAAAATAAAACAGTTTCATCATGGATATTGGCTACAATTTATGCGCCTCATTAATCTAAAAAAAAAACACACAGAGGAAAGGCATTTTTAAAATGTCCCAAAATACAAAGAATATGGAAAATCAAAGGTCTGCTTTTGATTACCGATTAGTTTAAAGTTACAACAGCTATAAGGCTGAGGGCAGCACACGGAATGTTGGCTCTGCTCTTCTCAGCAAGAAAACTGCACCCTCCCCCACTGTTGCAACCCAGTCATGTGCCTCTTCTGCCTACCTCAATTCAGTCCCTGTTATTTACCTATCCTGTCTCCACTGAATTGCTATTGTCTACTGAATAAAAAATTGCACTCTACTAAAAGAGGCCATTAATGTGCAGGTCGATAAATTTTCGAGCCGAACCCAACCCTAACCAGCCACACCCAACCCGCATATCACTTATGGGGACCCATTCTGAACAGTGTCAATTTTGAGTCACTGACTTAGCATTGCAAACAGTGGTTATATAACCACCTAAACATGTGAGACACTAGACCCTGAGGAAGTGCCGATAATACAGGCACGAAACGCATAGGTTGTAGCACACCCACTGTAACATGTATCCGCACTGTGTGATGTAATAAAGCCAAGTTGATATTACTAACCGCTTTCATCTCTTCGAGTCGGCGCTGAAAGCGAACATTACAGTTTTGAGTGGCATTTAAACCACCTGAAGATGTTAATAGCCTTCGTGAAGTTAGAGGTTTTTTTTCGGACAGTTTCACTTGAAAAATCGAACAATTTGAGCTTTTATCACCCAGAACTTGCCGATTCAAGTTTTTTTATATTTCAGTTTTTTCTTATAGGGCAACAATTTGTTTAAAATGCTATCCCCAACCAAAGGTGCGGGCTGGAGCTGCCTCGATTAGGGACTGCTTTTCATTATGCGCATTCCAGTGAGTGGACATGAGTGCTCGCACCGGGATGCGAGTAGCATAGTGCTGGCGGGGGGCATTTAAAAAAAATAAAAATACTGTTATCCCCAACCAGAATGCGGGCTCTACCAGTCCGCACCTTTGGTTGGGGATAACATTTTTAACCAATAGGTGCCCTTTAAATTAAAAACCATTTGAGTTGCGAGTTCATTCAAGGTCTTAAAAAGCTCATATAATTCAAAAATTTGACATCTAATAAATAATCCCCTTAATGTTTACATGATTTTCTATCAGACTAATGAAGATCCAAATTAAGGATCCATTTTCCGGAAAATCCTAGGTCCCAAGGATTCTGTATAACAGCTCCCACACCAACATTTTCTGTACGTTCTCAATTCTTATATGAGAACAGCTTGGGACCTTACTACCCGAGAGGCATTTATTCTTCATTTTAATTATACTCTAGTTAAAAGGTGTTTACCTCATGGTAGCCACAGAAATCAGAAGGAGAAATGTAGTGAATGCAAATTCGAATATATTACATACTCAAGCTGTAACACCTGGTCCTCCATGAGTGAAATAAGTGGACATATAACAATTCCAATGCCAGATGTATAAACTGGTGCAAACTGGTAACATAAACTCTTCCCATAACCTTAAAAAAGAAAAATATTTTACAGTTTTAATCAAAGTACAATGTAGGACTTGTAAAAGACTACAATAAGATAGGAATAAGATTCGTCTGTAATGGGGACTTAATTGGCAAGGCTAATGCCAGACCAGGCTGTTTCTCAGCCTAGATATAAGCACAGGCCTAGGTACAGACACACAGTGGATTTTGAAACCCACTAGGCGTTTCTCAGCCTGTGTATAAGCATGGTATGGCATTAGATTAGGAGTTTGGGTATAAGCTATAACGAGTAATTGAATAAAATATTCTAATTGGCATAATGTGAAATGGGTTGGTTATCAGAGATAAGCTCTATTCTTCATGAATAACACAAAAATGTAAGTTAAAAGATTAAATAACTGTCCATGCATGAATAAATATAAAGTCACAAGTACTTACCGGTAGCCATGACGACAAGGTTGTCTTGTCTTTCTCTTAAAACAGAATGAATGACTTTCCATTGAACTCTGCATATAAAGAAAAAAAAACTCAATTTTATCTTGTGTTTAATATTTGTATATAAGCTTCTAAATACAGGTATAGGATCCATTATGTGGAAACCCATTATTCCATATACTTTATTATAATAAAATAATTCAAGTTTTTAATAATTTCCTTTTTCTCTGTAGCAATGAAACAGTACCTTGTTTGTGGTCCCAATTAACATATAATAAATCTTAATTGGATGTAAACAATGCTGTTAGGTTTAATTCATGTTTAAAAGATATTTTAGTAGATTTAAGGTATGCAGATCTAAATGAAGGAGAGATCCCTCATCCAGAAAACCCAAGGTCCCGAGCATTCTGGAAAACAGACCCCAGCCCATACATGTGTATAAGAAAGAAAGTTGTGAAAGTCTACATAAACCCCTACAACTGTCAGCACCTTTTGCTGGAGCCAAGGTTAAATTAACCCAAGAAATGAAATCTACATAACATAAAATATCAAGTCAAAACATTATGCATATACTCACGGTTTAAAACTTGAATGACCAAAATACGTTTTTAAGCAAGATATTTGTTCTGCATTTGGTTCTGGCATGGATGGATCTTCATATATGGGGAAAAAAAATACACATATATGAATAAATATTTGTTGCAAATCTTGTGAATGTGGTTGCTTCCTATACACAGTGGTTGCAAACACAAAACTACAAAACAAAAAGCAATTCAGGCTCACCGATAGATAGATAGATACTAGATTACGGTGTAGCAATACCTAGTAATAAAATATTGTAGACTGGTTGGGTAACCCAGGGGTTAATGAAAAAATGTAACAGAATGTAAAGAGAGTGGAAAATTGTAAATTAATTGTATCAACAAATAGTAGTGTTTTGCCCAGCTGCAGTAACCCATAGCAACCAACAAATACAAATGAGGTAGTTATATAAAATCAAAAAATAAGGTAAATAGACTTCTTAAAATTATAATACAAATTATTAAAAAGAAATAAGTAAACAGATTACATACAGTCAACAGAATTGCTAAATCTACAAGACTACAAAACACAAATGTTTGCTCAATAGGAAAAATGTATACCCCAGTCATCATCACCATCCTCTTCCTCTATGCCTTCATCCTCTTCTTCATCTGCAACAGTTTCCACACTTTTAGCAGGGTTTAAGCATGCCTGAGGAACACCTGTTCCAAGAGCTTCTTCTGTGCTATTGTCCAAATCTTCTAGAGACTGAAGAATGCAGTTAATAAAAGGAAATGTTAAGTAAACTTATTAAACTGCTAGTGAACATAGAGGGCTAAATATTAGGTTGAGGCTCCCATGCATGACATTAAGTTAAAGTTCACCAAGTTAAAAGTCACCAAATGTTTGGATTTTTGTCTCATTTGTGTAAGGCCAGCTGATCCAATATTTACACTCCTGACTAATGATTGAACCTGCAATAGTCCAATATACTGCAGCATACTGTAGAGTGAATACATTTTCAAAAAGGTGAATTTATTGGCTCAAAGCATTTGAGCGGACAAAGAAGTGGCAACGTTTCGGATCTCCCCGGTCTGCCACTGCCCAATTTCTATTCATTCCTATGAGATTTTTAGAAGCGTATTTATCAATGGGTAAAGTTAGAGTTTACTATTTCATAAGTACTTTTCAAAAAATCCCATAGGAATGCATTGAAAGTCAGTGATTTATAATTTCACTCTTTGATAAATCTGCCCCAAAATAAAGCCCCAAATACCAGTGCCGGTGGCTCCATCTCCATAAGGCAGTGCAAAATACAGAGATTAAAGGAAAACTATATACAATATATATTGCATAAAACAGCTCATATGTAAAACTCTGCTTCATGTTAATAAACCATTTTCATAATATATACATTTTAGTAGTATGTGCCATTGGGTAATTGTAAACAGAAAATGGTCAATTGCGAAAACTATGCAAAAGGGGGTATAGGAGTGGGAGTTACCTTAAGGGAGAGCTTACAGATAGGGCTCTACAGCAATAAATCAGCACACAGTAACGTATAAGGACAGTCTTAAAGATGTTACACTTGTGATACAGGAATGAAGGGTAACATGAAACCGCTTCATGAAGTTCTTCATGGGCAACTTGAAACTGCACTGACCACTGAAGGGGGGGGGGGGCACAAATCTGTGGGTGAACACTGCCTATACAGAATCAGCCATTCTATACAAATTCAGCCATTACAGTAAGCAAAACATTTGCACTCCTTATGTCCATGAAACTTGAAAATCCTATGGAATCAGTTAGCAAATGGCTCTTTTAAAATGGGGATACACAAGTAGATGTACTTCCAAGTATAGAATCTATAATCATGAATTCTTGGGAGCTGGGGATAAGGGATTTTTCCATAATTTGGATTACAATAATTTAAGTCTCCTAAAAATCATTTATACATTAAATAAACCCAAAAATACTGTTTTGCCAACAATGTGGATTTGTGCTTAGTTAACACCAAGTACAAGGTACTGTTTTCAAAATTACAGAGAAAAATTAATCATAAAAAATAGAATTATTGTCTTAATAATGTCAAGATGGCCATCCCCTAATTTAGAGCTCTCTGAATAATCAGGGTATGTATCAAAAGATAATTAGATCACCGGTGCATAGATAACCTTCCTGCATAAGACTTCTGCTAACAAAACAGTCACACCTTAGAGGAAGTGATGGGGTTGTATACTGGTAATATTAGTAATGTTATGTGTATTTTATGTACCATGCAAGGACTTAACAGTCTTCAATCCAAGCTATCATAGCAGTTTGTCACAAAAAAAACCATCGATTTTTTTCTGTGATCAAAATAATAGGGAGATGCAGAGAGATTGGTGTAGGCAGAACTGGGCTGATTTCTCAGTCGGCTCTTTGCTAGGGATGGGCTGCACCTCAATGATGATGATGATGCAGCGGTTTTGGGGGAGAAGATGGCTAGACGGTTGGAGGAAATTTTAAACTAGGCATGGAGGGGAGGGTTCAGTAAAAGATTCAGTGGAAGATAGGCTAGATGAGATAGTGGGCAAAGGAAGGGAAAATGGGGGAGGAAATTAGGGAGGACCACATGGTATTTCTTCAATGTGGTACCAGTATTAAATGTATGTTTGCAAATGCAAGGTGTCTGACGGGCAAAATGGGACAGCTGGAAGTACTGGTGCTGAAGGGGACAATGATGTGGTTGGTGTGGCCGAAACATGGCTGAATGAGTCACATGACTAGCAGCTATACCTTGTTTCAGAGGGACAAAGGCAATAGAAAAGGAGGAGGGGTATGTGTGTTTGTTAGGCATGATTTAAAAGCTTATATAAAGGAGAAGGTTATGTTAGAAAATTAGGGGGCAGAAGGCTTATGGGTCGAGTTCTTCACCAATTCTAAAGAGTCCAGCAAATTAATTGTAGGGCTATGCTATAGACCCCTAAATGTAAGTGAGGAGGAGGAGGAGGCTAAGCTCCTGATGCAAGTTTCCTGCTAGTTTGGGTAAAGTAATGATAATTGGGATTTTAATTAGCCAGATATTGACTGGAGCAACAGTGCTGCCAGATCAGTTAATGGGAACAAGTTATCTGTTGCATGAGGTTGTTGAGCAGCCTACCAGAAAAAAATGCTATTCTGGATCTAGTGATCTCAAATGACCCAGAACTTATAGCAAATGTGCAAGTCATTGAACCCCTGGGTAATAATGACCATAATGTTATATCATTTAAAGGGGTTGTTCACCTTTAAGTTAACTTTTAATATAATGTAGAGAGTGATATTCCGAGACAAATTTGCAATTGGTTTTCATTTTTTATTGTTTGTGGATTTATAGTTATTTAGCTTTTTTATTCAGAAGCTCTCTAATTTGCAGTGTTGGCAATTTGGTTTCTAGGGTACAAATTACCCTAGCAACCCTGCATTGATTTGAATAAGAGACTGGAATATGAATAGGAGAGGGACTTAATAGAATGATAAGTAATAAAAAGTGGCAATAACAATACATTTGTAGCCTTACAGAGCATTTGTTTTTAAATGGTGTCAGTGACCCCCATTTGAAAGCTGCAAAGAAACAGAAGAAAACTGCAAATAATTTCAAAAAACTATGAAAAATAAATAATGAAGACCAATTGAAAAGTTTCTTAGAATTGGCGCTTCTACAATATACTAAAAGTATCTTGAAGGTGAACCACCCCTTTTAATGTATGGTGCAAAAATCAAATATAAAAATGTGTTGGGACAGAAGCTGCATTTAATGAATATAAACAATATAATAAATGTTGTAAATCAGCCATCCGGAAGGCAAAGAAAGCAAATGAACAGTTAATTGCGGTGAAGGCAAAAATTAATCCTAAAAGGTTTTTTAAAAATATTAATAGTAAAAAGATGTAGGTTGAGAGTGCTCCATTAAATAATGGCACCAGTATGGTTATAACAGATACAGAAAAGTCAGTTTTCTTCAGTGTATACAATAGAGGAGTCCGAGTTCCCAGGCTCACTTCATAACTGCACTGATGGCTCAGCTCAATCTAGTCAGTGGCTGCCTCAGGATAAAAAAAGCTTTAATGGCACACCCCCCCGGGTTCTTAGAGAGCTTGGTTCAGTTTTAGACCAGCCCCTATTTCTGATTTTCTCAGATTCTCTTTCATCTGGTATGGTGCCTATGGACTAGAGAAAAGCTGATGTCATTCTAATATTTAAAAAGGGATTACGATCTCAGCCTTTTATTATAGGCCAGTAAGTCTGACATCTGTGGTGGGCAAATTATTTGAAGGCTTGTTAAAGGATCAATAATTGAAAAAATAGACGGCACTTCTGGACAGGTTTATTCGACAGATAGCTGTACACCGAACGCGTTTCGGGATACAATCCCTTAATCATAGGCTAGATTACTATTACCAACAGCTGTTGCTATATATCCTACTAAAATGTACAGACTTACAGAAAACTGAATGTGATTGTGTCTAAAATTAAATAATCAATTGAATAAAAGGCCAAACAGTAAATCCGAATACCCCTAATTTATTTAAAAAGGGGTTTCCTAATATGGATGCTGCTGTTTTTACTATTACATGGAGGCTTTTTTTTTTTAGGAGGTTTTTGTCACTGTTTATTATCTATATAATTGTTTTAGGGACTTTTTACATAATTGCTCTTCTCTTTTATATGTCATAAGCTATCGTAACCTTCAAGATGTTTTGCTATAATTCTTATATTAATCAAAAAAATCATTAACAGAAATAACTGATGTCATGTCTAAAATTCAAACCTTTAGGGATTCTTGTGTCTAACTTGAGGATCCAAAATGCCTCTCTCAAATTTAATTTATGGATTATGCCCCCTCCTCTGATTGGAACCATAACTTGTTCTATTACTTTAACCCCTAGGTCTTTGATGCCCCCAGAAGAGCAACTAAGAAAATGTCTTCCAATCGGGGTAATTCCTTCCTTGTTCACTATTGATCTTATATGTTCTCTTATCCTATCTTTAAGCTGCCTTGTGGTTCTGCCTACATATTGTTTATTACATTGTCCACATTCTAATAAATGGATAAAATTTTTTGTATTGCAGTTGTAATAGCCCAGATTTTTGAATGACTGTCCTGTGATGTTTGATTTGAATTCCTTACTCTTGGTGATCACCATACAGGTTTTGCATGTTATTGCCCCACATTTGTAAGTGCCCCTTACGGACAACCAACTGCCTGTGTGGTTTGTTGGAACAGATGTTACCTGACTCGGAGCCAGCAATCTGCCCAATGTGGGTGCTTTTTTTGACACGAATTGTATATTTATTTGGGATAGAATTTCTGCCATTGTTGTTAAAGGATCACATTCAAAAGTTTGTTCTAGAGAATGGCACTATGAGCGGCAATCAGCCTGGCTTTATAAAGGATAGGTCATGTCAGACAAATTTGATTGCTTTTTATGATGAGGTAAGTAAGATGCTGGCCTGTGGAGGGGGGGCAGTAGATGTGATTCACTTGGATTTTGCCAAAACGTTTGATACCGTGCCCCACAAACAACTGCTTTCTTGTCAGGGTCACTGCCGCCTGGACTATTACCTGCAGTTCCAGGTGGTGCGTCCTCCTCTGCCAGCGTCGCTCCCAAGATGGCTGCTCCCATAACACCACGTGGGTAGCAGCGCCGGCGCAGCAATGATGTCAGCGAGCCCTGCTGGACGCAGCGCACTACGTCATCACGCTGGCGCCCAAAATGGCACCAAATTTGATTATAAAAGGGGGCACAGGACGCCAGTATGGCGCCCGCTTATAGGTCACTATTGTTAGTGTTCCTGGGTGTTATTTTGCCTTTGATTCCTGGACTCGACCTTTGCCTGAACTTGACCTTGCTTTAAGCTGCCTGCCTATAAAACCTTGCCAGGACTTTGACCTCATTTACTGCCTGGACCCTGCCTGTACCTAGCATTTTGACCTTAACCCCTAAGCTTCCTCCTTAGTCCTTACTACTCTCATTGGGAGCCGACAGGCCCCCGACATTTCTAAACTAAGGTTTGTTGGACTTAATGTAGTCATTTGCACATAGATAGGAAACTGGCTACAGGATTAGGTACAGAAGGTGGTTGTTAATGGTACATTCTCTACTTGTAGTAAGGTTCTTAGTGGGGTACCTCAGGGCTTGGTATTGGGTCCACTTTTATTTAACGTGTTCATTAATGACTTAGGGGAGGGTACTGTAAGTAATGTATCAGTGTTTGCAGATGACACAAAAATATCCAGCACAATTAATTCAATCCAGGATGTGGCATTCTTGCAACAGGATTTTGACATACTGGCAATCTAGGCAGCTAAGTGGCAGATGAGATTCAATGTTGATAAATGTCATGCAACTGGGATGTAAAAATATCCAAACCACATACCCTTAATGGGATCGCACTAGGCAAATCCATTATGGAAAAGGACCTTGGAGTCCTTGTAGATGATAAACTTGGCTGTAGCAAGCAACGCCAGTCAGCAGCATCAAGGGCCAATAAGGTCTTGAGCTGTATTAAAAGTGGCATAGAGTCACGGGAGTAGGGGGTCATTCTTCCATTTTATAGAGCACTTGTAAGGCCCCATCTAGAATATGTCATACAGTTTTGGTCCCCATCACTCAAACAGGAGGGTACAGAGAGTGGAAACTAAGGTGGTAAAACTAGGGATGCACCAAATCCAGGATTTGGTTCGGGATTCAGCCTTTTTCAGCAGGATTTGGCCGAATCCTTCTGCCTGGCTGAACCGAATCCTAATCTGCATATGAAAATTAGGGCCAGGGATGGAAATCATGTGACTTTTTGGCACAAAACAAGGAAGTAAAAATGTTTTCCGTTTCCAACCCATAATTTGCATATCCAAATTAGGGTTCGGATTCGGTTCGGTATTCGGCCAGATCTTTCGGGAAGGATTCGGGGTTCGGCAGAATCCAAAATAGTGGATTCGGTGCATCCCTAGGTAAAATGTATGGAAAAATCTTAGCTATGAGGAAAGACTGGCCAAATTGGGGATGTTCACTCTACAGAAGAGGTGCTAAAGGGGTGACATGATTACTATGTATAAATATATAAGGGGATCATATAATAATCTCTCTAATGCTTTATTTACCAGTAGGTCTTTCCAGCTGACACAAGGTCACCCATTCTGATTAGAAGAAAAGAGGTACCATCTAAATATTCCGAAGGGTTTTTTTTTTATATAGTGAGAGCTGTGCAGATGTGGAATTCTCTCCCTGAATCAGTTGTACAGGCTGATGCACTATAGCTTTTAGAAGGGGTTGAACTTGATGGAAGTGTGTCTTTTTTAAACCTTATTATGTTAGTGTTGCATGATTTTGTCACTAAAGAATACAACATTCTAAAATACTTTGATTAAATGTCCTGTAGATCTAAAAATGTGTACACAAAAACACATACCTTAATAATTTCAGATTCAAATTCTTCATCACTTTCAATTACATATGACAGGTCATTAGTATCGCATGAATCCTGTTAACATATAGAGAGGAACAAAATGTAAATAAGCCAGCAATAATTATTGAAGCTCACTTAAAATGACAATCTTCTTCCAGCCTTTTTTTTTAAAGAAAAAAATCCTTGCATTTCTTGCTTGAAACAATGAATCTGTTTGGTTTCCTTGGTAAGCAACTTAAACTAATAAAGCTTTCAACAAAGTCAATGTCTGGGACTTATCGGTTTGTCAATAATTATCTACCAGCCTCAAGCCTAACCCACAGCACGACACTCCTTACCAGAGTAAGCTTTGTGCACTTTCAAACAATGAACAGTTAGGTTCTGCAGCACTAAAAAGTAGCAGAGATTCTAAAGTAAGCATATTCATTCTCTATGCCCTATTTAATAACATAGCATGTCAGTTCTGAGAGCAAGTTACTGATCTGTATAGAGTTTTAAATCTTTACATAATTGTTTTTTACAGAACAAATCCACTTTGGTCTCATCTGTCTTGTGGACACTATTGCAAATATCTTGTGGTCTATTCAGATGCAAACCTGATGTTTCTCCAATCTTTTGAGAAATGTGGCTTCCTTCATCCATGGAAATACATAATTGTTTAATCATTTTTCTGATGGGAAATAGATCTTTGGATGTACCTTTTTTTATTGGTTCTTGAGGTCTTTTGGACCATCATACCGTCTGACACTTGGGTCTAATTGTTGGAACACCAATTGTGAAGACTCCATATATAAAGATTAATATTCATTGTAGCATGATTATATTCAGACTGTTTGGAAATTACCTTGTGACTCTTCTCAGAACAGGCAACAACAATCTGAGATTAGGTAAGGTGTCTTAATTTTGTCATTGGGCTATTAAAACAATAAATGTTCCAAATAGATTAACTAAAAGGTCTTTAAATACATGGCTGAACATCACTTTATTATTAACACATGGCTTTAAATCCTTCTGAAATGATAAGCAACAATGAAAAAGTAAGTGTACTTACTTTTTCCATACATTGCTTCTCCAGGTTTTTATGAAATAGGTTATAAATAGAAAAGTCTACTATATGTTATCACATCATTGTACAAATATGTACAAATAAAGAGGCTTCCATATTTTTATGGGAATTCACAAAGGAGAACTAACCCTCCCAATAAGAAAAGCCCCTACTTACTACCCTAGATGGCTCCCCCACTCCCCCCTGCATAGCTCATACACCTGAAATTGCCCCTAACACTGTACTCATGTATTGGTGAAGAGTAAGTTGAGCTCAGAGGCTCCATCTTCCGGCTCTAGGGTAATAGGTAGAGGCTTTTCATATTCTTATTTAGTTCTCCTTTAAACACACCCAGCGATGACCCTCTAAAATGATGTTCGATTGTACTATATGGAAATACCTTACATGAGGCAAGCTGTTTAACAGCTCTTATTAATAGGTACAATTTTCAAAATGCACAGAACTTTGAAGAGCCCATAACCGACCAAATGCTAATACTAAACAGCCATGGGTTCATTTACTAAAAAAATGGCACTACACTATTTCAGTTACCACTTCATTGAAGCATTTAGCATATACTAGTAAACATTTCCCAACTTCAAAGGAATTTAAACCTTGCATCTTCATACAAATAAAAACAATTTCCATGCATATACATTATTAAAGGGGTTGTTCACCTTTGAGTTTACTTTTAGTATAAATGTAGAGAGTGATATTCTGAGACAATTTGCAATTGGTTTTCATTATTTATGGTTTGTGGTTTTATAGTTATTTAGCTTTTTATTCAGCAGCTCTCTAGTTTGCAGTGTCAGCAATTTGGTTTCTAGGGAACAAATGACCCTAGCAACCCTGCATTGATTTGAATAAGAGACTGTAATATGAATAGGAAATTAACTGAATAGAACGATAAATAATAAAAAGTGGCAATAACAATACATTTGTAGCCTTACAGTGCATTTGTTTTTTGATGGTGTCAGTGACCCCCATTTGAAAGCTGCAAAGAAACAGAAGAAAACTGCAAATCATTAAAAAAAAGTATGAAAAATAAATAATGAACACCAACTGAAAAGTTTCTTAGAATTGGCCATTCTACAATATACTAAAAGTTAACTTGAAGGTGAACCACCCCTTTAAAGCCTAGAACAGGGATGTCCAACCTGCGGCCCAGGATGGATATGCATACGGCCCAGCTTGAAACCGTTGGTTCCCGAAGAAAGGTCATGTCACAAAGGATATAGGAGTAGGCAGTAGGGGTGACTCTGCCCATTGCCCAGTTAGTAGTAATAATAATATAAGTCTATTTAATATCAAGGTGGCCCAGGGAAGTCAAAAGGTTGGACACCCCTGGCCTAGAATGAATGGTTACCACCGCTACTTATTAAACATTAAAGAATTACAGTTATTTCTTGTTTTTTTTTGGTATTTTGTAACCTCATTCTATTACAATGGTTTTTCAGTTCAGGCGCCACTTGGAGTTTCGGCCTCATTTTCAGGGGTTCCCTTAGCTTATAACAAGAATACACGTACAGAAAATCATTGGCTTATCAGTCATTCAGGAATAATCCAAAGAATAACTAGGACACTAAAAAAAGCTTTCACCCAAAACTCACCCCTTCCTTACCTACAAGTTGGGCTTTTAGCTGTATCTTAGAGCAAATAGGCATTCTCTCCAAATCTTTCCCTAATTGTCTTTAGGCTCTGCCCTCCCCAGTCCAGGGGAGCCAGTGCTCTATTGTAAAGTACAAAGCTAATAACGGGAAAACTACTGCATATAACAGTCAGTAAACTATTGCATTGTTTTTCCCTGAAACAAAGACATTGGTTGGTTTAGCCCATACTGTAACATTGACCAGCTGTTATATATTCAGCGCGCATACAAATCTACAGTATATGGTTTACCAGCTGCTACAAAAAATATACAGCCAACATTTGCTCATAGAAAAGAATAAAAAACCTGCCTGCCGGCACATGTTCAACCCTGGAAATTAGTTAAAGGGTATATGAACATGGTTTTTATTGTTGCTGGAAAATTAGTCATTTTAAATGCACCTCAATATTCAATAAAGCAGTAGATAAATAATGACATAAACAAGGATCTTTGATTATCCATTGCTTACATATTTTTTTACAATATTTTAAGAAATTTAAACTGGTTTATCATATGAGCTTTGTGTTATGCAAATAAGATTTCTAACTTGTAGTGTTGGGATACTGAGTTCAGTTCACCATGACCAGTGCCACCTGCAAGTAAAACAGGATACTCCCATTTAATTGAAAAGTACTCAAAAAGTATTTAAAAAAGATCTTTTTGGTACATTGATTGTTAGCTCCACCGGGGCAGGGATTGATGAGAATAATCAATACTGTACATATATGTGTCGGGCTATGATAGTCCAAGAGATTAAAAAAAAAAATAGCAGCTGGTCATCACCACAGCGTAGATTAAGCTGGCCATAGACGTGCAGATATGTCCTTATCTTCCGCCCTACCAATAACCTTTCAGAGTAAAGTAGTAAAAAGTACAAATTAGATGGTGTTCAGACAGCAGTTGTATGAAAGTTATGTCCAACAAACCGTAGTGACATTAATTAGCTGAGGCGCCGATAAAAATTAACCTTATTTTTCCCGTTATTGGGGTAAAGGCCTATAATAAAAAGTATACAAATGATTAAAAAAAAAAAGATTACAAGTATAAAATAAAATACCTTGTTCAATTTATAATCAAGTTTAGTTTGTTTTTTGTCATCTTCCTTTTCCATCATGTAAAGTTCCTCTTCACTAATGCCCAGAGTCATGAAAAAGTCTTGGTCCCTGTTCTCGTTTTGGCAGGAGTCAACATTTTCGTAGATTTGACTGTTGGCATTTTTATAGTCCATTTTATTCTCAGCTAGTGACTCTTTACATGTTAAATGAAGTATACTTTTGTCTTTTTCGCTGCAATCTTTGGAGTCATGGAAAAGCAGCCCGTTCCCCTCTGCTTTTGAGGCCTCTTTTATAATATTCCTTAATTCCTCCATTTTCTCTGAAAGATCTTCCAGAATATCTACAGCTCTACAAAATTGGTAATTTCAAGAAATATAGTTAAAATACCATTTGGCCGAGAAGCTGCGCAAGTAACAATTAAGAGAAAACTAACCTTACGGCCTCTGTAGAACACCCAAAACTGATTGGAACTTGATTCACCAGATCCATAAGTCCTTTGGACAGATCAGTTAGTTGTCTTTTAACACATTTAGAGTCAGCAACACCCTCTGAGAATACAATTACAAACAAACATGATTTTCTTTTTGTCACAAAAATATAAGATATACACAAAATGAAGCAGAGAATAAGTCCATTGTAAAGAAACTGTATTTGGATGTGATAATGAGAACCTGCATATCAAAATTACATATGACAGTTACTAGACACTTTAAAAACAAGACTTGTGCGAAATAAAGCAAAAAGCCACAATGCTATGGAGGAAATGTGATTTAGCATACACTCTTAATATAAGGCTAACTTTTGAATCTATATATCATAGAAAAAGCAATGACATACTTAACTGAAATTAGAAATAATTAAAAATAAAAAGGTCTTAGAGCTTACCTCTGCCAACATGAAAGGAATCACTCTCGTGAGCATCCATGCCCTCTAGTTTCTTGTAAATGAGTAGCCCAGCCTATTAACATAAAAGAGGATATAATATATCATACCATATTAAATTAAGTATCTATTTTAAAGTATTTAATGTGTTAGAATACCGCTTTAACATGAGTTCAATGAATATGTCTTATTAAAATTATGGTTTGTGCTTTTTCTTGAGGCAAACATAGCAAACAGGAAACGCTTACCTACTCCATGCCTGTTTCTTGCATGCTAGAAAATTACTAGGGATACACCGAATCCACTATTTTGGATTCAGCCAAACTCCCGTATCCGTTGTGAAAGATTTGGCCAAATACCAAACCGAATCTGAACCCTAAAGCAAATTACCGAAGGGGAGGGTAAAAGAGAGACACGCAACTTTAAGAGCAGCTAAAAAAAAAAATTTTACTTCCATGTTTTGTGACGAAAAGTCACATGATATTAAGGATTCGGATTCGGTTCGGCCAGGGACGAGGATTCGGCCAAATCCAAATCCTGCTGAAAATGGCCGAACTCTGGATAATCTCCTTGCATAACGGACTCCTGCAAACACAGATGGAGTTGCAGCAATATGCCAGTTTGCCTATTTCGCTCAAGAACCTTGTTTAGCATAAGCCTTATTCATTGAACTCTTGTTGAACAAGGAAGTATACTGGCCATTAAAGGGTTGTTCACCTTTGGGTTAACTTTTATATAATGTAGAGAGTGATATTCTGAGACAATTTGCATTGGTTTTAATTTTTTATTGTTTGTGGTTTTATAGTTATTTAGCTTTTTATTCAGCAGCTCTTTAGTTTGCAATGTCAGCAATTTGGTTTCTAGGGTACAAATTACCCTAGCAACCCTGCATTGAGAGACTGGAATATGAATAGGAGATGGACTGAATAGAATGATAAGTAATAAAAAGTGGCAATAACAATACATTTGTAGCCTTACAGAGCATTTGTTTTTAGATGGTGTCAATGACCCCCATTTGAAAGCTCCAAAGAAACAGAAGAAAATTGCAAATCATTAAAAACTATGAAAAATAAATAATGAAGACCAATTGAAAAGTTTCCTAGAATTGTCCCTTCTACAATATACTAAAAGTTAACTTGAAGGTGAACCACCCCTTTAACAATCAAAAAACTAAACAAGTGCAGAAAAGAAACAAGCAGTAAAATTTACAGGGGTGCACAAAATCACTCAACACTGCAAATATGCAGCTCTAATTTTCACTTTAGTTCACTAGTAAAGAATGAGAGAAGGTTATGGATAGGTTTAGCCTAAAAATGAAAGTCCTTTTCTTCTAGTCTGAAGGGGTGGCCTCTGGTGCGGTGATCCTCTTTATGGATAAAAAGGTCCCCTGATATTTGTCTATAATGTCCTCTAATGTATTTGTAAAGTGTAATCATGTCCCCTCGCAAGCGCCTTTTTTCCCCAGAGAAAACAACGCCAACCTGGACAGTCTACCCTCATAATTTAAGTCTTCCATTCCTCTAACCAGTTTAGTTGAACGTCTCTGCACTCTCTCCAGCTCATTTACATCCCTCCTAAGGACTGGAGTCCAAAACTGCACTGCATACTCCAGATGAGGTCTTACTAGGGATCTATAAAGAGGTATAATTATGTTTTCATCCATTGAGTTTATGCCCATTTTTATGCAAGAAAGAACTTTATTTGCTTTAGTAGCTACAGAATGACACTGCTCAGAATTAGACAACGTGTTATCTATAAAAAAAGATCCTTCTCACTTAAAGGAACAGTAACATCAAAAAAAAATTTCAAAACAGTTAGTATACAACGAAAAAAAAACACCAACACAAATAAAACTTTAAAATAAAAAAGTCTTTATTAAGAAATGACTTACAGAAATTCCACTTCATGTCCTCTTCAGAAAAGGTGACAGGGCGACCATCCATCGTGCAGCACTTGATTTCTCCTCCTGGCTATTCTAGTGACAGCGTGAAGAAGCTTCAGCGGGGAAGAGCAACAAGAAGACAGCATGCTTCTTGTCCAAGTCCGACACTGATCTACTGCTCCCTCCGCAGCCTCCTCCAGATGTGAGCGATAAGGAGCTGGACCTGGGGGAGCCCCCGCAGCTGAAATTGGCAGACACAGGGCAGACCCCTTCCAAACACTTATTCCCCCTTCTTCACCCTCCCTGGCTCAGCCGAACACTGCTCCGTCCTGCAGAGCTCTCCTATGTCTACCAAACTCTACACTTTAGGTGAGATCGGGACTGAGAAACCCACTGCCGCCTCTCCAGCCTGATTCCTCGCCGAGCAGCCCGGAAAGTTCAAGCCGCACGTCCAGCGGCCAGTCGGGGCAGATAAATGGTTAAGTCCGCCATGATATCTGCCTCTGTCCCCTGCGAAGTTTGGATAAAGTCAGCGAGTAACCCGCAGCAGCTTCAGCAGGACATCCCCCAGTTGTTCTGCATCCAAAGTGCCTGACACCGGGAAGATAAGGCAGGGGAGCGGAGGAGGGGAGCAAAGCCCTTTGGATGCAGAAAAACGAGCAGGCTGAAGCCCTGCGTCGCACAGGGCTTCAGATCAGGAGCTCCTGCGGCTTTAACCATTTATCTGCCCCGCACTGGACTTGCAGCTTGAACTCTCCGGGCTGCTTGGCTATATCAGGAGGAGGGTTCAGGCTGGGGAGGCGGCAGCGGGTTTCTCAGTCCCGATCTCACCTAAAGTGTAGAGTTCAGTAGACATAGGAGAGCTCTGCAGGACGGAGCAGTGTTCGGCCGAGCCAGGGAGGGCGAAGAAGGGGGAATAAGTGTTTGGAGGGGGTCTGCCCTGTGTCTGCCAATTTCAGCTGCGCGGGCTCCCCCGGGTCCAGCGCCTTATCGCTCACATCTGGAGGAGGCTGCTGAGGGAGCAATAGATCAGTGTGAGACTCGGACAAGTAGCAGGCTGTCTTCTTGTTGCTCTTCCCCGCTCTTTTTGCTCTTCCCCGCTGAAGCTTCTTCACGCTGTCACTAGAATAGCCAGGAGGAGAAATCAAGTGCTGCAGGATGGATGGTCGCCCTGTCGCTTTTCTAAAGAGGACAGGAAGTGGAATTTCTGTAAGTTATTTCTTAATAAAGACTTTGTTATTTTAAAGTTTTATTTGTGTTGGTGTTTTTTTTCGTAGTATACTAACTAATTTTTTTGAAATTTTTTTTGATGTTACTGTTCCTTAAAGGAAACTCCCAACACACTGCCATTTAGTGTATAACTTGCATTTATATTATTTTTGCCAAAGTGCATAACCTTGCATTTATCAACATTGAACCTAATTTTCCAGATTGCTGCCCAGTTTCCCAAGTCTGCAAAGTGGCAGCATCCTGCATGGAACCTATAGTTCTGCACAATTTAGTATAATCTGCAAAAATAGAAACCGTACTTTCAATGCGCACATCCAGGTCATTAATAAACAAGTTGAAAAGCAAGGGACCCAGTACAGAGCCCTGCGGTACCCCACTAACAACACTGGTTTAATTAGAAAATGTTCCATTTACCACCACTCTTTGTAGTCTATCTTTAGCCTGTTCTCTATCCAGGTACAAATACTATGTTCCAGGACAACATTCCGTAATTTAACAAGTAACCTACTGTGTGGCACTGTATCGAATGCTTTAGCAAAGTCTAAGTAAATTACATCCACAGCCATCCCAGAATCGAGGTAACTGCTTACCTTCTCATAAAAAGAAATTAAGTTAGTCTGGCAAGATCTATTATGCATAAAACCATGCTGGCACAAACTCATAGTATTATTTGCTATGAAGTCCAATATCCTATCCTTTATTAATCCTTCAAAAAGCTGTCCTACCCCCACGCAGACTAACTGGCCTATAGTTTTGAGGATGAGAATGGGATCCCTTTTTGAATAGCGGGACCACATTAGCAATTCGCCAGTCTCTCGGCACCATGCCAGACCTCAATGAATCCTGAAAAACTAAGTATAGAGGTTGGGCAATCACAGTGCTAAGCTCGCTAAGTACCCTGGGGTGAATCCCATCTGGCCCTGGACCTTGGTTTATCTTAACATGTTCTAGTCTCATTTGAATTTCCTCATGTGTGAACCATGCATCATTGGATGTATTAGAATTGGGACTATTAACAAAGAAACCTTCATTAGCTGGTTCCTCATTTGTGTGGACAGATGAAAAGTATTCATTCAGAATCTGTGCTTTTTGCTTGTTCTCATCAACCAGCTGACCCCCCTCTGATAATAAAGTTCCTACTCCTTCCTTTTTCATTTTCTTACTATTAATATATTTAAAAAATAATTTTGTATTCCTTTTACTGCTTACTGCTATATCCTTTTCCATATCGATTTTAGCTTGCCTGATCGCTTTTTTGCATGACTTATTGGCTTCCTTGTATCTTATAAATGATTCGGCTGTCCCAGCTAACTTGAAAGCCTTAAAAGCTTAGTGTTTTATTACCCAGCTCAACACCAACACTCCTATTGAACCAAAAAGGTTTTGTTTTGCAACGACATTCCTTGCT
>CM044431.1:104743678-104803647 GCA_024363595.1 Xenopus borealis
ACAGTACAGTATGAGGGTATAGCTTATTGTGTGCCCAGAACGTTCCTTCTCTGTATGTTTGTATTTATACACATCAGTAGGAGGTGCCTGCCTTTCATGGAATAGTAACATGAGTGCTTTATGATTGGAAGAACAACAAAGTTGTATGTTTATATATTCTGGTTTTATAGGTCTTCAAACCGTGACTTATTTGGAGCAATTTCAGTCCTCTCCAAAAATACATATTTGGCACAGTCTGGTGAGTTTGTTGTTGCAGCAATGTTTATTTTAACATATTGAATAAAGTTGTTCCAAATATATAAACATCTGTGTTGTTGTTTTGTCATTGTTATTAAATATGCCCTGCAGTAAATCTGCTGAAAGGAAAGATGGCATGCACCGCTACAGAACAGCACAAGTTTGCATAGCTTTAACCTGGACATTGTTTTATCAACATCAGGTTTTTAAAGAGGTGATTCATCTTCCAATTCTTTTTTTTTCCAGTTCTGTTTTTTTCAGGTTGTTTAGTAGAAATAAACAGTTATTTTTACACTTTTTCCAAAATCTAAGGTGCATACTCTGAACAGTTACAATTTTGCAACATTTAGTTGCAGCATCTCTGGAGCATTAGCAACTATTGTATCGATTCTAACAGCCACCCAGGGATTCTTCTCAGCAGCGACAACGATAAGAAATGTATCAACTGAATGTATCAATGTAGAACAGTTTAGAGGGCCAATAACCCCCCCCCCCCCCAAGCTGCTTCAGAAGGTGAAAAATACATAGAAAATAAAAAGTGATTGGGAAATGTCTATTTCTGGTGAACAATCTGAAACCAACTGAACTGAAAAACGTCTTGGAAGCCCTTAAATATAACCTCAACCTGGGTCAAGGTGTATTTTGTATCAGAATACAACACTATGATATGCAAAAGTTTGTCAGCATGACTGTCATTTAGCATAGATATTTAACTTTGCTTCCCCACCCCAGATATATTGGAGTAAACACATTTTACCAGACTTAGGTTATATTTTTCAGTTTAAATGGTTCAACCTACTGTTAATTTAGCAATGACTATAATGGTTGGTATTATGTTTCCTTCATCCCCCAATGATAGCTTTTACAGTGTAACTACTAAACAATTACTAAAAGAAATGGCTGATTACTCACAGTCACCTAAGAAAAAATCTAAAAGGCAAGGTGAGGCTCATCATATGCTTTGTGAGCTTTGTCGGGCTGACTTTACAGTTGGTCATGGTGGCTACAATGACGTAACAAGACATATTGCCACTGATAAACTGATTGGGTCTGCAAAAGCTGTGACACGGTCAAAAGGATTAACATCAATGTTCTCTGACCCAGGAGCTACAGAAAGTGTAACTAAAGCGGAAGTGTTGTTCACTGGTTTTCTGGTTGTACACCATATTTCCTTAGCCAGTAGTGATCACATCAGCCACATTCAAACAAATGTTTCCAGACTCTAAAATTGCAGAAAAATATGCATGCTTATCAACAAAAACAACACACATAATTCAATGTGATTTGCACCAGAAGCATTAGCCAATGTGAGGAGTGTCATTTCTAGTAAAAAATATTTTGGCCTTTCGCTAGATGCAAGCTCTGAACAGTTTGAAAAATATTTTCCAGTGCTAGTTACTTACGAACATCCAGACACTGGGCTAATAGTAACAGACTTTTGGATATGGTTGCTTGTGCATCTAGCAGAGCCCAGGATCTATTTGAGGCTGTTGATGTTATGCTTAAAAAGCATCATGTGTGTGACATATTCAGCGGATAATGCTGATAACATGCAAGGGAAACACAACAGTGTTCTTTTAAGGATAAAGGTAAGTGAAACATCTGCACACAAATATATGCTGTTGGCTGCCCATGTCATTTAGTCCATTTGATGGCTGAGCATGCAGCAAAAATGCTGTCAGTAAATGTGGAAGACTTTATTATTGATGTCTACTACCACTTCCAAAAGAGTGGCTACTCTTCAGGATTACATGTCATTTTGTAACACAGGAGTAAGGAAAATTGTGAAGCATGTTAAGACACTTTGATTGTCATTGGAAAAAGCAGTGGAACGGGCACTGTTCACATTGGACGCACTTAAGTCCTATATCATCAGCACATTTGAGGAAGAACAAGATGTTAATCTCAGTCCTCAATGCAAGATCACATTTTCAAGTTATACTTTCTATTTTTGCACTCTGTATTTCCAGTATTCAATACATTTAATGTACTTCTGCAAACAGAAACTCCCATGGTACACATCTTCATCCAGCAATGCAGATATTATATCGCGACCTGTTAGTAAGATTTGTGAAACCATCAGTAATTGCTGGGGTACAGGACATAACTGACATCAGTTATCATGATACAGCACTACATCTACCAGCAGATGAAATTATGCTTGGTTTAAAAAACCAGTAATTATGCAGGAAGAGAGAATCTGATTTACATGTCCAGGTTCAAATCATTTGTCAAGGAAGCTGTACATTTTTTTTTTTTTGCAAGGCCCTTGACTACATGAAAAATGCAATGCCCTTGGGGGACCAGGTTCTTCAAAATCTCTCCTTCTTAAATCCCAACACAAAAGTGTCCTCTACCATAGAGGAACTACAGATGCTTATATCAAGATTCACAAACATAGCTCCCAGGACATGGACAGGTTGTTCACAGAATTTAGGGAGTATCAAACCAGCAGTCTTCCAGCATTTCAGAATGAATACATAGATGAATTCTGGCAGAAATTATCCCTTATCCAAGATCCTGTGAGTGGCCAGCCTCGGTACAGAATCCTTTGTTGTCAAATTATTTTTATTATTTTCAAACAAAAAAAGATTTTTGAACATACAGTGCAAAAATATCACATCCATGTATACATGTTTACACATTATATTATGTCCTGATTTAGTTCAGCGTGGGCGTACCTTTATCACAACAGTGTGTAAAAATATGCATATATTTATGCATATGACCTAGTAGTGATTCAGTGATGGAAAGAAAAATAAACAATAATGATATATATATAAAAACAGAAACATTATAGTTAAGTAATAAAATCACAAAGAGTATCAAAACTAGAACCTTTGGCCATAATATAAATTGGAGTGTTGTTTAATATTGGCTCTCTAGTCCCTACGACCAGAGATAAGTGTTATAGGAAACATAATAATCTCTAGTTTGTGGGAGAGATCAAATGGCTATATGTATCTATAGGTTGTTGGTTAAAGGTCCCTTCTTGAATAACGTCCCATTTGTACCAAATTTCATTAAAACAATCTACCGTGTCATTTCGTAATGCTGTCAGAAAGTCCATCCTTCTCATATACTGAATTCGGCTTAAAGGAAAACTATACCCCCCAAACAATGTAGGTCTCTATAAACAGATATTGCATAAAACAACTCATATGCAAAACCCTGCTTCATGTAAATAAACCATTTTCATAATAATATACTTTTTTATTAGCATGTGCCATTGGGTCATCCTAAATAGAAAATAGCCATTTTAAAAAATAAGGACAGCCTCCTGGGATCCTAGGATCCAACGGTGCATACAAACATACCAAACAAACTATAAAGTTAGGTCACATGAGCCAATTAACAGACAGAGTTGTGTCTTTTGCTTCAACACTTCTTCCTGTTACAGTTAGAGTTTAAATATTTCTGGTCATGTGATCTCTGAGGCAGCACACAGACCATCATGAAATGGTGGTTCAAGGCAAGAGATGTAAAAGGGCAATATTTACTTAAATATATATACCAGGTAGTTAAGATTCTTTAATATGTCACTTGATTTGATATAAACTATCTGTTGCTCAAAAATTAATTTTCGGGGTATAGTTTTCCTTTAAGAATTCTGTTTCAGTCGGGGGGGGATGCCTCTTTCCATTTACTTGTTACAACATCTAGCCACTGATAAAATAGAACTAGCTAGTCTCTGCTCAGCGTTTTTTAATTTTGGTATCTTATCCCCTAATATAAAAATCAGTGGATCTATTTGAATATCTGTTAAGAGTGCTTTGTTTAACCATTTGTTTACAGAAACCCAATACATTTTTAACCCTGGGCACCCCCAAAATATATGCAGAATAGTGCCCTCCTCTTGATCACATCTCCAACATATAGTTGAAGTAGTTTGAGGGAAGAGCCTGTGTAGCAAAACAGGGGTATGGTACCATCTCATTTGTATTTTATAGATATTTTCTTTGATTACAGTGCATATTGGGCTTTTAGCTGTATTTTCCCATATCCTCTGCCACCTATGCAAATCAATTGTACAATGGAGATCTTTCTCCCATTTCCTCATATAGGCATGAGGGTGTAATTCTAGGTTCACTGTATTTAATAAATTATACCATCTGGTTATTATTCCTCTCTACAAATACCCTTGCTGGCAAAATGTCGAAAGCAAATCTGTAATTGGGAGTTCGCCTTTTGGGAGAAGTGTTAAGATATAATGTCGCAATTGAAGGTATCGAAGTCTAGATAAATTAAGTCGTTCTGATTCTATACGACATTCCTGGTACCTTTTAATTTTTTTTGAAAGTGGATGAAACATTTTATTCAAATGAAATAAGTTATTCGTTAGGTCTGTTGGGATATTTACATGGTCCAACCCTATCGGAAAATCCGGGTTACCCCAAAGTGGTAGCAATAATGATATTTTAGGTAAAATTTGATGTTTCGCTAATGTGTGTTGCCAGAGTGTTATAGTATGATGGGTTGTTCTGAGTAAAGTGGGATAAGCTGGGGCTTTATGTGTAGTCCACAAGTAGTATGCTATATGTGGAGTACCTCCATATGACAATTCTATTTGTGCCCATTTGGTTATGGGACAATAGTTTATCCAATCCATGGCCTGTCTAAGTTGAGCCGCTTTATATTAATTAGTCATATTGGGGACTGCCAACCCTCCATTTGATTGATGGGTGAACATTGTTTGTTTATTTACTCTGTGTCTCTTACCCATCCAAATGAAGTGTAGAATAGCAGATTGCAATTTATCTATGGCTTGGTTTGGGTACCGGTATAGGGAGAGTATCAAAATAATACAGAATCCGAGGGAGGAGATTAATTTTCACCGCTGATATTCTACCTAGCCATGATAAAGTGTATGCATTCCAGGTTTGAAGATCACGCTTAAGTATGTTTAAAAGGGGTATAGTTCTGTTTATATAAGGAGGTATATTCCGGTGTGAGTTTTATACCTAAGTATTTGATACAGTCTGGAGGCCAGCGATATGGGAAGTTAATTTGCAATAGTTTTAAATTAGGAGTACAGAATCCTTTGTAAACTTGCAAAGTTTATATGTCTGATTCCTCATAGTAATAATAACTGACCAACAAAGTTCCTTGGGGAAGAATCCAATAACCCAACAGCCTGGACCAAATGTCTACGAGGAATAAACTACTGTAAGAAATACATTATGTGCGATTCTTGCTTCCAAAATTAATCTGTTCTCCCAAACAGTGTCACCAGTGGAAGCCTTCGCCTCGCCTACTGAAAAGTGCTAAATCAGCCACTTACATCAGTTTGTCCTGTTTTCCTCTTCTAGGTCAGATGAGCGGCTGCTAGTAGTGAAAGTGTAGCTGGACCTAACAGTGAAGCAGTGATTGCTCTTGGAGAATTCACATCTAGCAGAGAAACACCCTGTTAGGGGCACTTCAGCTGTATCCAGCATGGACCCATCCATTAGTGTCTTAAGTGAACTTTCAGCTGGCTCTAGCAGAGAACAATCCACTGCTATTGTTATGGAACCTGGGTCTAGCAAGGAACCATCTGCTGCTGCCGCCACACTTAAAGGGGAATTCAATCCCTCGGGTGCTAACCTCCTGCAGATAGCAGAATGGCTTGATAAAGGAAACTGTGAGGCCCGAAATGTTGCCACTTATTGTCTGCATATATGGTTTGAGCCAATAAATCACCTGCTGGAAAGTATTGAAAAGTACAACTCAGTGTGCTACAGTATTTTGGTCTTTTGTGTGTGATTTTGACCCGTGGCAGGTTGGATTTATTACTACTACAGCACCTGACCCGAAAGGGGTTTAAGGTAGAATCCTTTGTATCATGTTACAGCTTTTGCAGACCCAATGTGTGCTATCAGTGGCAATATGTCTTGTTACGTCATTGTAGCCACCATGACCAACTGTGCTACTAAGCTCACAGAAAGCATATGATGAGCCTCACCTTGACTTCTGCAGAAAATAGTGCATTAGTAATTGGTTAGTAGTTACTCTGTAAAAGCTATCATTGGAGGATGAAAGAAAAACAATTCCAACCATTATAGTCCCTGCTATTAACAGTAGGTCGAACCATTTTAACTGAAAAATATAACCTCAGCCTGGTAAAATGTGTTTACTCTTTAATATATCTGGGGTGGGGATGCCAAGTTATATATCTATGCTATATGACAGTCATGCTGACTTTCGCATGTCATAGTGTTGTACTCTGATACAAAGTACACTTTGACCCAGGTTGAGGTTATTTTTAAGGGCTTCCAAGACTTTTTTTCAGTTCAGTTGGTTTCAGATTGTTCACCAGAAATAGTCATTTCCCAATCACTTTCTATTTTCTATGTATTTTTCACCTTCTGAAGCACCTTGGGGGGGGTATTCGGCCCTCTAAACTGTTCTGCCATTGATACATTCAGTTGATACATTTCTTATCTTTGTCCCTGCTAAGAAGAATCCCTGGGTGGCTGTTAGAATTGATACAATAGTTGCTAATACTCCAGAGATGCTGCTGAGAAATGTATCAACTAAATGTTGCAAAATTGTAACTGTTCAGAGTCTGCGGCAGAATTTCTGAGGACTGATGCACCACAGACAGGGACATTTAACTAAACTTAGATTTTTGGAAAACTGTAAAGAGAGTTTATTTCTGCTAAACAACTTGAAAAAAAATAGAACTGAAAAAAAAACATTATTAGTTAAACCATAGCTTTATCAGGGCTCCCTCAAATGAGTTTAAGTGCCTGGCATGCTGGGCAGATCCTTACACTCTGCACTGATTGTGTTTCATTGTCCAGAACAAGGTCAGTAAACAGTTAATGTAATTTTAAAAGGTAAAAAAAGTGAAATTACTCAACATGCTTTTGTTGCCCTTTTTTCTCATTTTTTTTAACCTTTCAAAATTGCATTAAATGATAATCCACACAAAAATCTAGCCCACCTTGGTTTTGCTACTGAAAAGTTTCAGTCACTCACGCCAAGTTGATAATTTCCAAAGCAACAGCAGCAGGGAGGGAGCTGTCAACCACACTCACAGTGCTGAGCTCTTCTTAATCCCACCAGCAGAGAGCAGAACACAACAGCCTGCCAGAGAGCAGAATTCGAAAGCCAGAGAAAGTGCTTCTAAGTTCTTCTTGGCATGCCAGAAGAGGACCGAGTGATCAATCAACATCCAGAGCAGAGAGATGGTGACATCCTATTTTTCTATTTATATTTTTAAATTGGTGAAGTAAATAAGATAGGCTGGCCAAGTGTATCAATTGTTTTATTACACCGCGTTTAAGTACCAGTACAATTTATTATACCAACAGAAACATTGTTTTAGGCTCTTCTTTCATGGTGGCTTCATAGGGTACCATTTTTTACACTTTAGAGACAATGGCTAATTTAGGAGTAGACAATGGCAATGGCAATTTAGCGAAACTTTGTTAATACTCTTACACTTTGGTCAATTTTAATAGGGCAGGCACATAAAAGTCATATGGACGTCTTTATTAGGGCCCTTACACACGGGCGTTTTGGACCTGCGCTCCCCTGCGTTGCGTTTGGCTGCGTTCAGCCGCAGGGGAGCGCAGGTATAGACGCACCTCATTCTTTTCAATGGGCCTGTACTCACGAGACGCGTGTAAGCGCCGAACGCAGGTTCAGACGCAACATGCTGCATTTTTCCTGCGTTTGGCGCCTACATGCGTTCGTGTGAGTACAGCCCCATTGAAAATAATTGAGTGCGTCTATACCTGCGCTCCCCTGCGGCTGAGCGCAGCCAAACGCAACGCAGGGGAGCGCAGGTAAAAACGCCCGTGTGTAAGGGCCCTTAGTGATGGTGCAAATGCGTGAAGTGCCCACTTTTTATTACAAAGGAACCATAATAATATATCCTCTTATGCCCTAGACCAGTGCTTTCCAATTTCTGTGATACAGACGGCCGGAATTTTTCTGACCTACATAGTGGAGGGCCAATAATGAAAGCCAATGTTGACCACTCCCTGTTTTTAAATAACACCCATTTTAAACCACATCCATGTTACCACAAGACCATATCCACATTAATTGTGGTTGCACACCAAAAACCCAAATTGTTGGTGCTCACTGCAGGGACATGATTTATCACTTGTGAAAAAAGTTGTCATAATAAGACATACCCTTAAATCCAAATGCCTCCTCCTCCCCTGTAGATATCACATAATTAATCATGATAGCACATGATTAAACACCTTAAGGGCACCTAAAATAATTATCAAATGCTAACAAACCCCCAGAACAAATACCAGTTCAACAGAAAGAGTATAAGCACACCCAAGGAGCATAGGGCAGATAGAGTATGGCACCCATAGGGAGCACAGAGTCAGGCAGAGTATGGCACACACAAGTATAATAAGGCAGGCAAACTATAGCACACACAGGGAGAATAGGGCAGGCAGAGTATGACACACTCTGCATAGGGAGCATAGGTTGGGCAGAATATGTCACACATGGTGCATAGAACGTGCAGAGTATGGCACACCCAAGGAGCATAGGGTGGGCAGATTACAGCACACAGGGAGCATAGGGAAGACAAGATAGAGCAGGAGTACAAGGGGGGGGGGTTGCAGGCTGTCATTTGGACAGCAATGGCTTACTTTAATATCCATTCACTTCTCTTTCAGTGGCAATATTAACGGCAATTAGCAGCCTATTGTGAAGGTATGATTATAATTTTTAGGTGAAATTGGAAATGAATCAGAAACTATAAAATAATAAAAAAGATCAATTGAAATGATGCTAAGAATATGTCTGTAATAATTTTTTTTAACCTGAAATTTCTTATTTAAATTTTAGTATTCATAATCACATTCAAGAATTCATAACATCAAGCAGCATCACAAATCATTAAAACATAATCTACAGTATATATCAAATCATTCTTTATTGATTTTAATAAATAAGTGGGGGGTACTGAAGGAAAAAAGGGAGGGAGTAAAAAAAGTTCATATAACTCATAATAATTCACATATAATACAGAGTATTTGTTAGTCGGGTTAACAATGAGTTGTTTCTATCAGGTAAAGAGTGCTTTGATTAAAAGTTATATATAATATAATTTATCATAATAACTTCAAGTTCTCTAGCCATGGTTTTCATATCTGATTATATTGGGATTATATTTCCTCTAATTTTCTAGTTTCCTCAATGCATAATCGGGTCTCTGACTTTCAGACCTCAGAGGTAAACCTTCTCAAAAAATAACATCCTTTAACCTTCTGGGTATAGAAAGAGCAGTAGATATGAGCAACAAAATGAAATGAAAAACCATTTGCTTAATATTGACAGTAGCTCATCCTTTCACGTTCAACCATCCTAATCCCAATCCTGTGCAGACAAAAACTGAATTCTCTCCATTGGTAAGGATACTTTTATATTCTAGCATCCTTCTGTGCCCTCTGACTAAGTGTTTCTGCATGCACATTCTCCCAGTCAGATCTTATATATGTAACCAGTGCTGAAACTAATGAAAGCTGCGGGGGGGGGTGATTCAAGGGTTCTGCTTCCAAGGTAGATGCTGTTTTTGTAGGACTGTAGAAATATTCAAGCTATATCCAGCCAGGAGCTTGACAGTGATCTTTCACTGACCAGCAGCTTCAAGTTGAACTGTGACTCGACATCAGGCCTGGACTGGCCATCTGTGAATTCGGGAAATGCCCATTGGGCCACTGTCTGTTTAATGTAACTGGGCCACATGGGCCTCTCAGCACTGCCTCCTATCTCCCACTGTGGCTGCTAGGGTATACATTGCCCAGACAGGAGAGAAGTGCCCGGATGATGCCTACGTAACCAACTGCCTCGCTCATCTCAGAACAGTGTATGTTGCTCGTCAGCCAGCACCTCCTGCCCCACCCCACCCTTCTCTGAAATTAGCCTCTCTAGTCTTAGAGAGCTCAGCTGCATGCCATTCACATGCTTTAAGGGTAAGCATTGCAACAGTCATTGGATACCACCCTGGAGAATTTTTTACAATGCAGATTACATCACTATCCTCATTGATTTTAAAAGGGATTGCTCAATATTTTTATCAAGGTAGGTCTCCTGATGGGAGCCAGGTGTCAAGAGTAGATCCCAGGGTAACAAAGTCTGGGCACCCATGCTTTAAGTCTACTAGAAAATCATGTAAACATTAAATAAGCCCAATAATCTGATTTTACTCCCAATAAAGACTAATTATTTCTTAGTTTGGCCCGAGAACAAGGTTCTGTTTTATTATTTTTTTTTTGGAAATAAATGTAAGCTTTTTAACCTTTTACAACCTGACTGTGGCTTCACTATTTCGTGGGTTCCAGGCTTGTGCCAGCCTCTTTACAAGTTTTCTGGATTGCTCCCCTTGCTGAAGGTCTGGGGCGTGCACAGCGGTAAGCTCTCTTAATGATATAAAATACCGAACACACTCTGGTTATAAATTTGTAACTCTGTTTTATTATTACAGAGAAAATTAAATCAATTTTAAACATTTGGATTGTTTGCTTATATGTAATGGAGTCTATGGGCGATGGCCTTTCCATAATTTGGAGCTTTCTGGATAATGAATTTCCTGATAACCAATCCCATACCTGAAGTGGGCTACTTTGATTTTTTTGCCAGGGCTGCTTTTTTCTCCCAGTACAGCTTTGCTCGACACTGATCAGCAACCTGCTGCAGCTCTGTGACTGAGCAGTTTCTGAGTCAGAGATCAAATAGATGATTAGGTAGCCTATGTAATGCCTATAACAATGGGTTTGTAATAACATATATTTCATCAGTATAGGTTGCTTTATGAATCGTGGATTGTTCCCATTTAATGACCTTCCATCCACTTTCCTATAGTCTGACTCTGGGGGTATTTTCTGAATTCCTTCTGTTCCCCCTTTGTCCAGCCAAAGACAACCTTCCTCTGAATCTAGCTGTAGGTAGTAAAAGCACAGCAGTGAACTAGCAAATTCTATTATTAGGAAATCAACATCTGCTGTTGCTCTTATGGGCACCTCAGCTGCATTTAGCAGGTTCTGTGAGGGAACATTCAGCTGGTTTTAGCAAGATCCCATCTGTAGCCGCTTCCAAAGAATCCAAACTTCTTCTTAGAAAAAGGCAAGTAGAAGTACAAATAAAAAGGTCTTAGTTTGTTCTAAAAAGCAACCAACAGTTTTTGCTAAACCTTCATCTAAGTCTAGGATGAACTTGCTACTAGTGAATCTGCAGTTTTGATGAGTAACCAAGCAGGAAATGTGGAAGATCTTGTGGTTACTATGTAATTCCCTCAAAACAATTGTTTTTGTCTCTTGTCCAAATTTAAATGTGGTCTCACGCGCCCTTGAATGGGAAGTAAAATTGAGACAAATAAATGAAAAAAATTTACATTTATTATTGAAAAGTGTAATCATCTAGTGCAAAAACATCTAGAGCAAATATCTGAAATAATACAGTAATAATGCAAATGAAGTGAAAACTACTGGAAGGCGTTTAACAAACCGTTTTAAAAGAAGTTTGGCGTTATTGCCTGCTTTAGGGGTCCATACTGAAAATGTAGAGCAAATATTTTCATTCTTGTGAGGTTGAGGTAAAAGTATTGTGTAAGGGAGAGGCGCTTAGTCTCTAGGTACAGTTGTAACTGACCATTAGATTAGTATACAGTTATATATGAGTTTCATAACTTCCAAGGTATACCTGTGAGCCTTAAAGGAGAACTAAACCCTAAAAATAAATAGAGCTAAAAATGCCATGTTTTATATACTGAATGTATTGCACCATCCTAAAGTTTTCTCATTAGCAGCAATGATCCAAGAGTTTAAACTTTTCACAGGGGATCACTATCTTGGAAACTGTCTGCGACACTTACTTGCTCACTGGGCTCTGAGCAACTGTTGAGAAGCTAAGCTTAGGGGCTGTTGCAAATTATCAAGCAGAAAATGAAGTTTGTCTGTAATATAAGCTGATGCTACAGGGCTGATTATTAAATTCTGATGTTAGTTGCATTGGGTTGCCTTGTAGTTATCTGTATTAATTACTAATCAGCCTTATATTGTGTCATTTCTATTCTATGTGTACTGTATATTGTGAGTGGATGTCTAAGCTCAGTAAATGACAGCAGCATAGAGCATGTGCAGTGAATCAGCAGAAAAGAAGATGTGGAGCTGCTGGGGCAACTTTGGAGATACAGATCTTTACTGCTAAAATGCTGTAGTTACCTTGGGCTGGTACAGAAGCCCAAAACATAATGTGCAATATTTCTAGCTACTTCTTTGGTTTAACTTTCCTTGTCTTTTAACCTCCTGGCTTTTCTAAATTCTACATTCAATCCCTCTACAGTGGGAGACAGAACCCCCAGCCCCTCTGGGAATTTCTTATACACGCAAGTACCTCTCCTGCTGTGTCCTTCTCAGAGAGATGTCACTTAATAATGGAGTGCTATAAACGCATGCGATTATCCTTTCTCAAGTCAGGTGCTTGTACAGTGCTAGTCCAACCTGCCACTTGTCAGATATTCAGTATAAACGTCCAATACACTGTAAGTTGAATGGTGTATCAAAGTGAATATTTAGAGAGATGGACACACAATTAAATATGCATTTCCACAGATCAACCTTTCAGTGGCATGTCTGCTCTAATAAGTGAGCTGGATTAATGAGTGGAGTCACTGGCCAGCCTGTTCCTTATAAAACACTCCAGGTTCTAAAACAAAAACCCTTGAAACAGGCAAAACTCACCATTTGTGTGTGTATATATATATATATATATATATATATATATATATATATATATATATATATATATATATACACAAAATGATATGATAGCGCACTCCAAGGGACTTCTTCTTAAAACTTCTTTATTTTGGTCATATGGTACAAATTTCAATCAACGTTTCGGCTCCCTTGATAAAGGCTCAAGAAGGGAGCCGAAACGTTGATTGAAATTTGTACCATATGACCAAAATAAAGAAGTCCTTTGGAGTGCGCTATCATATCATTTTGTGTGCATGCAATCCTCAGAAGCAGCACCCGGGCCAGTGAATAAGGAGTTAATGCCAAGGAGTGCGGATCTGTTCGGTCTGTATATATATATATATATATATATATATATATACATACCCAAGATATTTAAATTGAATTGGTATCTCAAGGACTCCATTACACTTACATAATGGAGTTATCACACAGCATTGGACTTGAACATAACTATGTAATATGAAATGTGGATTTTTTGTATGATTTGGAATTTTTTTGGTGGTTTTTATGGTTTTCTTTACAAAACTTATTGCTATTGAAGCTTATGGTCCAAAGGCAATTTTGAAACCAATACACAAAAGGGTTATGGGCAATACCCATTAAGTAAGTAAATTATTTAAATTAAGTATCTTTAAATGGTGTTTGCATTATTGATCTGTTTGCAGATGCACCCACACAGAGAAGTGGATGTGAGTAGTGAGGCAAATGCATGTGCCCCAGGCCAAGTTCTGCAATTCCTGCATCAAGTATGTGGCACATAAAGCAATACAGCAGGACCTAGAGAGTCCTACTCTGTATTCATCCACACAAACTTGCACTGGCATACAGCCTGATGCTATCTAGAACATAGGAAAAGAAAGCTGCCCTGGCAGCTCACTAAAATTTGGTTTCTCCACTGCAGGCAAGCAAAGCCCACATTCCAGACAGGGGAAAGGGGAACAAGCATTGTGCCTTACCACCAGGCGCCTAATCCCGGTGGAGGTGACCAAAATGGGGCTTATGCATTTGTGCCATGGCACATTAAGTGGCACATTTTGAGCAGCACACAAATTGAATTTGTGCAAGGTCCCTTTGGATAGCCTAATCAATATTGTCACTTAGCAAAAATCAGGGCACTTGGGACTTAAGCAGTGTTTTGGTGTTGCATCTTAAATCTTGGATTGTGTGCCATTTTTCATGTTCAGAAGAAGTGCCATATCTGGATAAAAACATCTGCCATAACTTTTAAAAACTTCTAACAGTACCCTTGAACTGCTGTGTTGTATTAATATTGAAAGTTAAGACCTATACATATAATTTACTTTTTCAACATATGATAAAATTGCTTCACAATTTTGGCAAAATTACCTCCCATTTAATTTGTTAAGGAATGTATCCCTCTTTTGAAAGACAACATTCATCTGTCATTAGCCTGGTGTGCCAAATGGAGTAAGTTATTTTGACTATAAGAGCAATCAACATTTTGCTCCCATGTGAATAATTATTATTGTGGCAAAAGCTAGGTGTCCTATTTGGGATTGCAGTTACTTTAATGTCAAATTGTTACCTCAGTTTAAGTAATTTGTGCTGGGGTCTAAATTCTGTTTCCAAGGTGCCTATTTCCATTCCAAGAAACAAAATAATTTATGTTGAGGCTATTGTTTTCCCTTCTTCAATATATTATTTTTATTTGCAAATGTATACATTTTTATGAATTGTCCATAATGACAGGAAGTGGATTAGTCAATTGGAAGGCTGGTATCATAGGATAACTCATAAAATGGAACACTAACAAATAATGGTAGCTTGGGTATATGGGAAGTTGCCTAAAGGCTGCTTCAATATCTACAGTATTTTAGCCAGCATATCCATACTCTATCACCAGTTTGTTGATTGTTTTATGAATGGATGTGTAGGATATTGTTATTGGATGAGAATAGAAATGAGGGCTGAGCCTGAAGGCTTTTGGCATCATTTTTGGTAGAAGACCTAGTGGGAAATCTTTGTTCGTTAAATGGAAGCTTTAATCTGCTGAATTGACATTTTTATGTATTTTATGCAGGTTAGCATAAAGTGATTAATCTGAGACTGTCAAAACCTAGAGGGAAAACCCTTAATTCATCCTGAGGAATGATGAACTCTTCTGAAAAACTTATCTTAAGGTTGCCTTTTGGCTGCTAGGGTATATTTCTATGATTGGCTGTATTACTTTCATTTTTGATTGGGGTTTTTGCTGCAGAGACTTTACTCAGGTGCTGAGAGGTACATTTTAATTCACTAAAATGCAGGATTCTGGCCAGAACATGCTCTGCACTCCTGCTTGATTTGTTCCTGTTGAAAGCCGACAGAAGTCAGGTTTTGTGGGGGTCCCTAAGGGTCAAGTTGAAGATGAAGTGTAGGTTGGTCTGGGGATTAGCAAACCCACAGACAGATTGATGTCTCCTAAAAACCCAAATTTCAGCAGAGTTAACTGCCATTTTCTGCCCAAACATAATTTTTTTAATTTACTGAGCTACCCCTCCATAACTCGTTTAAATCTCCAGAACAATACCTATATGCTTGAAAAGACCTAATAGTCTTTAAGGTAATATATTTGCAGAAATCTAAATTTTTTGCAGCCAGCTAGTAGTACACCTACTATATCTTATATGCCATCCCATTTTTTTATATCTTCAATATATAAGATAGTATAATGATAGTAAATGCATGTACTCTACTTTGACTAGTTCATCCCTCACTACTCTAGGAAAATCGAGACCTAATGGAGAAGTAACATCACTGGTAAAGACACCTTTAAGTTTCAGAAACGCCTGTTTCTTGTTGTCATACCAGGAGAGTCACAAGATTTCAGAAGCATTTCATTTTTGTAAAACAGGCTATAAATTGTCAGTCTTACCAAGCTGAAAAATCGACGAATCACCTTGTGGCCCCTGCTGGTTGATCTGTGTGTAGGATGCTTTTGTAGTTGTGATGTCCACTTTGCTTGCATCTACTAATCTTTGAAGAGAGAAAGAGAGAGAGAGAGAGAGAGGGGGCGGGTGGTGGTGCTGCAGCTATGAGGCTGTCAGCTGGTCTGTAGCTTTCAATGCTGTGTGAAGAGGAGGAGCCGCTGTGACAGTGTCTGCTGTAGTTGAAAGAGTGCTGTAGCAGCTGATTTTGCCTGGGTTGGCTTGAGATGGGAACTAATCCTCTGCTAAAGCTTCCCTGACCCACTGATATTTCAGATGTGCAAGTGGGAAAGGGAGGGCCAGACTGACGTGCTTTTAGTGCTGGTATGCATCGCCAGTCTGGTGTGGCCACCTTCTGGTTCACCCTCCTCCCCCTTATATGTGCTGATCCGGATGTAGACAATTCCGGGGCATGCACCTTCTTCTTCCTCTTCAAAGGATTGGCCCTGGCAAGTTCCTGTCTGTCTTCAGAATACCCCTCCTCTTTGGATACGCAGGCTTCGTTCACCTCTACTTCTTCCTTTTCCTGCCTGCAACAGTAGTTGGTTCTGGCAATGGCCTCCACTCATCCTACCTTCCTGAGCCAGTACAACATCTTTTCAGTGCTCAGCTGTAGAGTCACCTCTGCATGAGTGAATTTTGAAAACGTCTTAACACGCTGGGAGTCTCAAGACCCGTACCTAGTCTAAGGTGAGCATGCTGTTAAATCCTCTGAATGTATGCTTCCCCAATGCACACCACTGCTTAACCACATATTTTCTATTTCCAATACCCTTGATAATTCTAATTTTCCCCGTGACCTCATAGTCCCAGCAATTCCTATATCCAATACAATTCTAACTCTGTTGACAGGACCTCTCACAAGCATTAACTATTTGTTTCCCAGCAGCTGCTGTCCCATGGAAGTTGAATTCTAATAGACTTCCTCTCACACCTCTCAGATATGTAGCCTCAGAACCTGTAGTGTAACCATAGCATAGTGTTTTGCAGTTCTAATGCTGCCCATCTGGACATGCAAGTTATCACTGCAGTTTTATTGTATAACTTCTTGTCCAACAGCTGAAGGCCTTATCAATTGATTTGTTACAGCTGATGCATGACTTGCACTACGCCTTGTAGCCAGCGTATATTGTGCATTTCACTTTTGACCCTGAAGGTGGTTCTTTGCTGCCAAGATGCATTTTGCTTTGTGCCATGCACCTTCAAACATATTCATTGTTGTTCCGTGGAGTAAATGCATGTTCTGCAAAGTGCTATGTAGCCAAAGCATATTTGGAGTACTTCAGTGCAATATAGGCATGTTATTATATATTCCAAGCTGCCAAAGTGTATTCGCTATTGCTCCCAACCAAAGTGTGCTCTAATTTGTTTTAGTTATGTTTTTACCCAATGGGTAAAATGTGTAACGGTTTGTGTGGTGCATCCAAAGCACCTGTGGTATCATACCTTGCAGCCAAAGCACCTGTAGCATTGCAGTTACAGCCACAGCCAAAAGGTTCTCAACATTGTCAGCTGAATCCAAGACATGCTTAGTGCTGTGCCCTGGTGTCATGGTCAGCACCCAATACCAGAACAAATGCCAAGCACCCTGGCCTCGGCTCGTGCTTCACCAGTAGTGTGACCGCCTTTGGCTTCGGGAGGAGCCCTCAGCTACTCAGATGCCACCTGGACTTAAACGAGAGGTACAGGGCAGGAGTTCTGGCCAGCAATGGGGCACAACTGAATAGAAAGTATTTAAGGCCAAAGGTCACGGTACAGACAGGAGTAGGCAGATTCGTGGTCAGACAGGCCGGGTCGAGGCAAGCATATAACAAGAGTCGTCAGGCAGAATCAGTAGTCAAATAACAGGCACGGGTCAGGATACAGATAATCAGAATAGTCAAAGCCAGGCAGGGTCAAAACAGGTATTCAGGAACAAACAGAAGCTTTACAGCACAGGTACAGGGCACCAGGAATAAACCTATCACTGGCAATGGGAAAAAGCACAAGTCCCCTTTAAATATTTAAAATTACACAACATTGCGAACTGACGATAAACACGCCAGCTGGCATGCACCTATATAAAACAGGAGTGCGCGCCACGTGCACACTAGGAACAAGCCGGCAAAGAAGAGGAGCGGTGTGGCGGGCATCCCCGCCGCACCACTAGACCACCAGGGTAAGAAGATTTTCTTACACCTGGTACCCAAGTATGCATCCATGGCATGCTTTTTTTTAAATTAATGCGGAAAATGGCACACGTCACCAAATCACCATGTTTTTTCCAACAAAGTGCCAGATTTGATTCAGTGAGAAAAAGTAATTTCATTGTTTCCCTGAAAAATGGAAGAGATTCAATTTCAGGAGAAAATTTTTTACTCCTAATTCACTTAGATTTTTCAAATGATAAACCATGAGATAAGTTTTTCTAACTTGATTCACATGTCAAATTGACTAATGTCCATGAGTTTTCACATGATAAACCTTTTCTCACTGAATTGAGTCTGGCCCAAAGTGTCATTGTGACTGTGCACTAAGTTGCATGTCAGAATTACATATGATGAGCCGAAATGTGTTAATAATCATATTCAATATTTCAGAAAATGGCATGGAAATTTTCACCGAATATTTACAGTGTGGAGATGACATTACTTCAAGTGTGCCAATATGCACAGTGTATATAACCACAAACATGCATTCTCATTGGCAAAAGTCTGTAGCAGCTGTTGATGAAAACTGCCAGTGGAACCCTGAAATTACCGACAAATAATTACAGAGTTACATTGAATCACTTTATCAGCAATTTATCAGGACAGGCGCATTGGTTCACCACACAAGTACACAAGTACCTTTTATAAATGGCATAGGCACGCATGCAATTTTGCATCCATTTTTACACACCTTGTTTGTAAATAAACCCTTTTTTAAAACTTTTTTTTTTCTGGCAGCTGTGGTTTACTATTGATTGTCTATTGTGACGCTGTAAGATTATGTAAAATTATGCAAAATTATCCACATATTGACACCATTCATAAAAAGGTACTTGCAAAGATATAAGCTCCTTGCTCTTGCTAATACTTGGGAGGAGATGCAACGTACTTCCTAGCTTAGTGAATAGTCATATGCCATGGCTGGAATTAGTGCCAACCTGGAGGGGGCAGTAGTTCCAGGGTCCCACTAGAAAGTATCTGCTTCTGACTTGTGTCAAACAAACTGGCATGCCAAAGTGATATCATCAACTATTTTAGTTGCAACTTTAGCTTGATTCATGGAAACACAGAATGAATATGTATTTTGGTGTATTGTATGAAATTGTGGCAGAGCGCACATTGGGATGTGCCTGCAATGATGCTAAATTTCTGGGGGAGGACTCCACATTGAGGGGAAGAAATACTGGAATTTGTGCCTAGCATCACGCTCTGCATTCCAAAAGGAATGTTCCTGTCTTGCAGCCTTGACTGTGCCACATCATTAGCATATGGAATATGGTAGAACATTGTTCTCTATACAAGCACTGATGTTTTATATGCTGTTATGCAATCCCAGGATTTAATGTGTGTATGCATTGATATGCATAGAACATGGCACCCATTTATAAAATAGTAATCAGACTGTTGCATTGTAGGTGCATATTCCTGAGCACCAGATTACTAGCACACACTTCCCATGCCAAAGCTTCTAATTCTAGAATTTTAATTGTCTTGTGGCTTAAAGCTCAAACTACCTAGCTGGCCTGTCCCCTGTGTTAAAGCTGTACAACATGGAGGTGGGATTTATTCAGCCCTATTGTCCCTTGGTTTATTTTATAACATTGCATGAATGCACTGTGCAGGGAATTGCTGGGAAACATGAGCTAAAACACACTTTTGTCCCTATGGTGATCTTCAGTGTTTTGGTTTCATTGACATTCATTGGTTTCATTGATTGTTTTTTCTTTACTAATACTGGGCCACCATCATGTCGGAGTCCTTGAAGTGGATTAGGGGCAGTGCAGGGCCTGAACAAATAATAAGGCCTAGTTCGCCCCAGTGAATGGGTCTTATGTGGGATCAGACATGGCCCAAAATATTGCTGGGATTGTGCAGAAGACAAAAAAAAGGTGGTTTTATAAAGCCTGCATGTGCTGCAGTACTTCGTTATATGGGATAAGAGGGCCAGGGGTGCTATTAAGATGCCATATATTATGGCCCATTCTACATGATCCAGGGTGGGCCCTGTTTGTCAGCAGACATTGTACAAAATATCATGCTTTTTCATGGATATTACATTTTTGAAGTTAGGTGCAACAGGAATGATAGAGACTTAAGCAATGAAATGATCAAACATCCTGCAAGAAGAAGGAACTCTGTATCTACATAAGTGTAAGAGAAAAATACTGTTTATACATGATTTATTATTTTTCAATTTGCTAAAAAAAGATGTGCCTTCTAGCAACCCATATACTAATAAGCTTTATATCCTTATTTAATGTGATTGCTTTTGGACCTTTTGTTCATTTTGATAAAAATGTATATATACAGTACATAACTGTTACTACTAGCTTCCCTTGCATGTAAAAATACATGTTTTACTGGTACATGAGCAAAGCAGCCCATCCCCCATTAATACAGTGTGAGATTCATTTACGAAGTGAGATGTCTTCACCCTGTCTCCAATATATTCTACCACCCCCATCCTAGCTTTGCACCATTTTTTTCTGATATAAAAACACAAAATTCCATCTAATATCCAGCATGCAGACACTACAAGAGGAGATAAGGATTTAGGTAGGAGAGAAAGGAGAATTATTTCAGGGAAGTAAGCAAATGCAGGGTCAGATGAGGTGAGATAAAGCAGGCTGGAAAATGCTGCAGATTGTAGGGAGCTTGAATGCAGTACTACAGCAGGCAGCCACGTTTTAGCATGTCAAGAAACTGATGCGTTCTAAAGGCCAGTATAACATTGCTTATACCCTACAATTTTTAAAATATTAATGTAGTAACAAATGTTTTTTTGTCTGCCATCACAGTATGTCTGAAACATTTATATAGAGATAGCTTATTAGCTAGTGAATTAGTGTTATGCTGAGAGAATGCTTCATAGATATTTTATACAGGGAGACATCTTATTAGTGTTTGAGAAATCATGCTGGAAAATGAGAGAGGAGCCGTAGATAAACAGCAAGTCAAGAATGAAAACTGCTAGTGTTACCCAAGAAAACTGACAAATGGAAACATTTCAGGAATGCATTTGAAAATACGAAAACATTGTCCATTGTTGGGGATGTTTCAAGTGGATTAAATGGATTTCTGTTTTTTTTATATTATTATAGACCATATAATAACTCTTGAGGCATTTACATAATTCTGAACATTTAGGGGGTTATTCATCAAAGGTTGAATTTAAGAGTTTTTTTATACCTCAAATTAACTCACAACTCGAATGGTTTCTAATTTAAGTAAAATTTGAATGGAAAAAACTTGATTCAGTGAGTTTGGGGATAACAACCAGAAAACATGGATTAATCAAATTTTTGCAGGAAATAACTTGAATTTAATTTTCAGGCAAAACCCACTGAAAAAAAATCAAACATCAGGTAGGCTATTAACATCTTCAAATGGTTCAGGGGACCTCTGCCATTGTCTCCTACATGACCAAAACAGGTTTTTGATGGTGTATTTTCGGATTCAAGCTATTTCAAGCACAAATGTGATTTACGACCAAAACAATTACCTTGAAAACTCAAATTTTCATGGAAAATATAACTTGATTCTTAATTAATATCCTCCTTAAAATGACAGAAATCCAACCAAGATTGTTCATTGCATCATGTGTTCCCTTACTGTTATGTTATAAAAAAGGAAAATGCTGTTTTATTTGTTTCTTTTTTGATCACTGGCTACATTATATCCCTTGGGTTGCCCCACAGCCTTATTCCACTGGCCTGACCTAAAAAAAAAAGCTAACCATACTCCTACAGAACATTTGAGAAGGTCTCTCACAGGTGCTTCAGGGCCAACTATTGGATATAACCATAAAGCTTGCCCATATTAATAATGAAAATTCATATCTAATTCACTACTAAATGCTTGCTACAACCAGTTTCCTCTAGCAGCACAGATGTCATATGGGTTGAATAACTTTCTAGTTTATAGGCTAAAGTGGCAGCCTCCCTAACTGCTTTGAGAAATGGGTAGATTACAACAATAACCTTTCACCTCCATATGGTACTGTCAATTTTAGTATTGGTTTTATCTGGTTATTGTATGTAGTTATTGACAATAAGCAGGCAAGACCAAAGTCACTGTTGATGGTGCAACCAAGTAATGGACTACATGGAGTTTATTTTATTAGTGATACCTTCAGTTCCACTTTATTATTTCTACCCATTTACATTATAAAGTGCAAACATATTCTTTAGTGCTGTACAATACATACAGTGGTGTGAAAAACTATTTGCCCCCTTCCTGATTTCTTATTCTTTTGCATGTTTGTCACACTTAAATGTTTCTGCTCATCAAAAACCGTTAACTATTAGTCAAAGATAACATAATTGAACACAAAATGCAGTTTTTAAATGAAGGTTTACGTTATTAAGGGAGAAAAAAAACTCCAAATCTACATGGGCCTGTGTGAAAAAGTGATTGCCCCCCCTTGTTAAAAATAACTAAGAACAAAAGTAATTGAGATCTATCAGTCTGGTAAAGGTTATAAAGCCATTTCTAAAGCGGTGAACCTTCCCAGGAGTGGCCGGCCGACCAAAATTACCCCAAGAGCGCAGAGACAACTCATCCGAGAGGCCACAAAAGACCCCAGGACAACATCTAAAGAACTGCAGGCCTCACTTGCCTCAATTAAGGTCAGTGTTCACGACTCCACCATAAGAAAGAGACTGGGCAAAAACGGCCTGCATGGCAGATTTCCAAGGCGCAAACCACTTTTAAGCAAAAAGAACATTAAGGCTCGTCTCAATTTTGCTAAACAAACATCTCAATGATTGCCAAGACTTTTGGGAAAATACCTTGTGGACAGACGAGACAAAAGTTGAACTTTTTGGAAGGTGCGCGTCCCGTTACATCTGGCGTAAAAGTAACACAGCATTTCAGAAAAAGAACATCATACCAACAGTAAAATATGGTGGTGGTAGTGTGATGGTCTGGGGTTGTTTTGCTGCTTCAGGACCTGGAAGGCTTGCTGTGATAGATGGAACCATGAATTCTACTGTCTACCAAAAAATCCTGAAGGAGAATGTCCGGCCATCTGTTCGTCAACTCAAGCTGAAGCGATCTTGGGTGCTGCAGCAGGACAATGACCCAAAACACACCAGCAAATCCACCTCTGAATGGCTGAAGAAAAACAAAATGAAGACTTTGGAGTGGCCTAGTCAAAGTCCTGACCTGAATGTTGTGGCATGACCTTAAAAAGGCGGTTCATGCTAGAAAACCCTCAAATAAAGCTGAATTACAACAATTCTGCAAAGATGAGTGGGCCAAAATTCCTCCAGAGCGCTGTAAAAGACTCCTTGCAAGTTATCGCAAACGCTTGATTGCAGTTATTGCTGCTAAGGGTGGCCCAACAAGTTATTAGGTTCAGGGGGCAATTACTTTTTCACACAGGTTTGGATTTTGTTTCTCCCTAAATAATAAAAACCCTCATTTAAAAACTGCATTTTGTGTTTACTTGTGTTATCTTTGACTAATAGTTAAATGTGTTTGATGATCAGAAACATTTTGTGTGACAAACATGCAAAAGAATAAGAAATCAGGAAGGGGGCAAATGGTTTTTCACACCACTGTACTTTTAGTTCTTCTGGCTATGAAGTTATGTGTAAGTTTGAGGGTGCATTTCTACTGATTGCTTCTGAAATAAATTGAGTTCATGGAATTGCTATATTGTTATGTCAGCTTCTATGTAACTTTATATAAACTGTACACCACGCCCACTCAGAATACAAAATGTTTTGCAAATGGTCAAATAAAGTGAAAACATTTTATTATTAGCCTGGCATTTATGGCCACATAACTTTTCCTCTGCACACATAGATATGTACAGAGATGAGACAAGCTTATGCGCTTTGGGTCCTACGGGAGAAAAGCGCTTTACAAATGTTGTTTGTTGTTGTTGTTGTTGTTGTATTAGATCATATAAATAGCGTGTGTTATACCAAAGAACACATGCAGCTCTTGCCTCTTCCACACCCAAGTGCATATTGTTAGGTTAGACAATGTTTTATGGTTTTACATTAAACTGATGCTGTAGGTTTTAATTCAACAGTGGGAGTTGTGTAATTATAGGTCCATACAGCGAATACTTTTCCGTCTTTCCTCTCCTTTCCAGTCACCACCAATACCAGCCATGGCTATACATGGCAAAATTAGGTGTACATGGAATGATAGACTGTGGTCCTTTTATTTTAGAAATTTTCATTAAACCATATTAAAATAGATTAATCTGCACCACAAGCCCCAAAGGGGATGTCTACCCATAAACAGACTTTTATAGAATTTTTTAAAAATAATTAATTTCTTGAATTTTCAAGACATTCAAGGGAAGAAGTAAGCACAGCAAGAACCCGGGCATCTTGTGCAGAATTGGCATAATTGGGGAGAGGATGTGGGAAACAGGGGCATGACTGTTCACATGAGGGTCTTTTTTCCATTACAGCCCCATTTTACTTGTTGGGACTGTCCACCACACAGGGCCCAGTGGTCTAATTGTGGCATCTTGTGGGAAAGGTTATACTAACGTACTAGTATGGGGCCCCATGATTATGGTAGTATTATGGTTATTAGTCAAGTTAAGCACCATCCAGAAACAATAAAGTATATGATGACAAATACAGTCACCCACATCTTGTAACTTTGGTGCACACACTCATATCATTATGTTGGTTCACAAACTTACTTGATAAGCTCACATGGTTTTTAACACCACACCATGCCTATTACAGAGCTCCTGATTTAAAATTTACATGCTACATCTCTGGAATTGCCATTTAGTTTTTATTGGTCCAAGGTTGCACCAACCCAAGATTGAAGGCCTGTTTTGAAGACCTCATTTATCAGAAATTATATATATATAAGGCTATATGGGAGATCAACTTAATGGTACTTCGAAGACATTTGACATTGTCAGTCAAGGCATATATTATTTATCTGTATAGAGCACACACCTGGCATTTCATGTATTGTTAGACTGTTTCTATATTAAAAGTACTGATTAACATGGTGGGACTTTGAATAATTAATAATACATAATAATGTATATTATATTGGTATAAATAGATAATTATTCTACAAAAAAAACAGGTTTTTAATCTATTTCTGTTTTAATCTCTTTTCTAGCTGGCTCTTACTGAAACTATTAACATGGAAAGAGGAAGAGGACAGAGGGAAGGTGCCGGTGTGAGACGTAATATTTACCCACAGCAGTACAGCTATCCTTCATCACAGAGTTTAGAGATACAAGAGCTTGCATCTAAAAGAGTAGATATTCAGAAGAAGAGGTTTTACCTGGATGTAAAGCAGAGTGCAAGAGGACGTTTCTTAAAGATAGCAGAAGTATGGATTGGCAGAGGAAGGCAAGACAACATTAGGAAAAGCAAGCTAACTTTATCTTTATCTGTAGCTGCTGAATTGAAGGACTGCTTAGGTGACTTTATAGAGCATTATGCTCATCTGGGACTGCGTAGCAGTCATGCACAGAGGAGTGAACATGGAAGTGAAAAAGAACACGAACCTAGAAGGCGGCCACACCCATCTTCCCCTTCTGGATCTGTAGGATCAGAAGAACCCATGACACACAGTGTTCTAAAAACGGAATATATTGAAAGGGATAACAGAAAATATTACCTTGATCTTAAAGAGAACCAGCGAGGTCGGTTTTTACGTATTAGGCAAACAATGACAAGAGGTCCTGGAATGATTGGTTATTTTGGTCAGAGCTTAGGCCAAGAGCAAACTATAGTTTTGCCAGCGCAAGGGATGATTGAATTTAGAGATGCATTGGTCCAGCTTATCGAAGACTATGGAGAAGGAGACATAGAGGAAAGAAGAGTCGGGAGTGAAGAACCTCCTGAGCTTCCAGAAGGGACTTCTTTCAGGGTAGACAACAAGAGATTTTACTTTGATGTGGGCTCCAACAGATATGGCATTTTCTTGAGAGTAAGTGAAGTTAGACCGCCTTATCGCAACACAATTACTGTCCCCTATAAAGTGTGGACTAGATTTGGAGATAATTTTGTTAAGTATGAAGAAGAGATGAGGAAAATTTACAACAGCCATAAAGAAAAGAGAATGGATGCACGTGTGGACAGCAGCGAAGAGCAAGAATGTCCTGAATAAAATATTTGTAAAATTACTATCTGGACCATTTTACATGCTTTTTATTTGGAGACAAACTCTGTAGGCTTTCAAAAGGATTTAAATTTTTTTTTGTTATTTTTAGTTTTGTGTCATTCAAGAGTCTGGTATGTGTAAACCACAATAAAAACACACGTGAGTATACCAGCCTCCTTAAAGCTACATCAATAGATTTTAACACTATAGGATGTTTTTGATCAGCACAAAAATTTCAATACTTAAATACTTTAGGTAAGGCTTGAATTGCACTATAAAATCTAATTCCTTTATATCTATATTTCTACCTGTATAGATATATTCTACACATACAGAAATAATGATCTCTAATGACTTTTGCTGTATTTGGTTTGAAAATACTGGGCATTTAATACTGTGAATGTATAGGAAATGCATTTACAATTTTTAAAAGATTAAATATACAAGTTTAAGTAGCTGCTGGATACTGTCAGTGTGATAGTATAGGAAGCTGGACAGTGGGTGTTTTAGTGCTCGGCTGTTTACAATGTTTATAGCCAAGGAATATATGTACATCTCATACTGAAATAAGCTATGTAAATGTATAAACGGTGCACAGTTGAGAAAAATGGAAGAAAAAAAAGAGCCTTTACCTTTTTTAAAATCCCACAGTATTGCCTTCAGATTTATTAATATTGCAGAGGTAAAATAAGGTAAGACAAATGACATTTACTTTGCTTATGGCTCATGAATGAAAATTTTCTCCTTTTTCGCAACTGTTCTCTAAATATTGGTGCACCATGTAGGTCTGTTTTAAGCTGATGACTTGTTTAAACTGTCAGAATATCTATTTGTGTTGGGTTATGATTAAAAATGGCAGTTGTTAGGATTAGATGTTATGTAATAGTGGTGTGGTGCAGCATCCCATAGCAAAAAAGAGTGGATGGGTAAAGATATTGGATCCACAATAACAAGACAAAGCGTTCTCAGAGTAGTGGACACAAAATCATATTAAATCTGCCCTTACCAATGTATATTTTGCACAATGGTTGCTGAATTTTTATGTTGGCGTAGAAGCACTGAAATGTTTTATTTTGTTAAAAGAAAATATATAGATCTATATGCCATTAGTGTTAATTTGATTAGTTAAATGAACAAAAAAATATATATCTAAGTATATCATAATTATGCATGTAAGGAATACCCAGAAAGCTACTTTTAGTGCAGTTAATAAGTCAGGTACACAGTTTGTATCATTGAATGCATTTGCTGCTAATCTCAGTGCCTGTAGTAATGGGGGGAAAATATCACACAGTGTATTTGGTGTATGAATGTAACTGCTACTATCATTTATGTTAGGCATTATCAATAAGGACAATCTGTGACCAGGAGCTGGGATTATTAAAGGACCAATAATGCCAGCATTTGAAATACCTAAAAAGCATTTACAATGGGACAGGTTTACTAAATTTCCTATTTTGTCAGGGAAAACCTAGTTTTCTGATTTACTATTATTCATTTCCGTTTTCTCTTGTGCAAAACAATGCAACAAAATATTGTTGTGCTCATGGAAAGTTTTACATAAGCAGCCATGATCAGAATCTTTACCCAACAAGAAAATAGTTTTGGGGACTTTCCAGAATATTGTGATAGAATTTTGGCAGACTTGCTGTTTTTTTAATCATAGGGTAAAAAATAAGTAGTTCAAAGCCACATTTGAATACAAAATTTGTTATACTTAAGGAAAAAAGGTACTGCTGAAAAATGTGAACAATATTCACACTTCCAAAAACTTGTTTGTTCCAATTAATTAAATGAAAATAGATTTTTTAGTAAATCTGCCCTAGTGTGCAGTTTTGAATAGCATGATATTTCCAGTAAGCATGATATTTGTATACTACTGTATACATTGTATTCAGTAGCTACAATTTTTCTGTTTGGGTTTTTGGCAATTCAAGAATATGTATTTCTAAGGCTTGTTGAATGCAATAGACTGGATGGAGCTTTGTTTAGACAATAAATAAAATATGGCTAGACACATCAGAACCAGCTAGTAAAAAAAAAATATATTGCTCACAGAAAAAAAGCAGGGCATGTAGATGTGTCCACTGGGACTGCAACCATGGACCAACAAACTTTTTTTTTTTTTGCATTATTTTTGTCCTGTTCGATAATGTCTGAGTAAAATAACAAACATTTTTATGGTGCATACCCCAGAAGAGTTAAACATATTTACTGTCACAATACCATCAGTGAAACATTTTCAATACTATGTTCATTCTGAGGCATTTCATGAGTACATGAAAGTGTTTACGTGTCAACATAGTCATTCTACCAAAAGATCTATTGAACTAAGCACACAATCACTTTAGGACAGCAGGGATCCAGAATGTGTGGGTTTCTCTGTTCCCTGCATCTAAATACAAGTTTGTATCGCCACAAAGTCTCCTGCAGCTTTACAGGAGCTAAAACACATCTTTTATCACATTCATAATGCAAGCATTTATATATGCTCTGTTTAAAGAAATGAATTCTATTTTCTTGATTATATTTTAAATTCAATTATTTTTTATCATTTGGAAATATAATTAAGTTATTTTACCCTGCAATCTAATGCTTATGCTATAGGGAAATAGAGCAATGATTCAGAAGTTAGCACTAGTGCTGTGCTAAACAGGAGTCCACTGGGTACTCTGGTTACCTCCCACACTCCAAAGATATACAGGCAGGTACATTTACCACTGATTAAATCTACCCTATTGTGTGAATGTGCCAAGGACCAGATTGTAAGTGATTAACAATCTTTAGAAAGAGCTGTGTACACGTGGCAGTGTTATATAAAGGGTGATACAAATAGTAGAATCTGCATTAAAATTATGCTAAAGTAGTGAACCTTATTATACAAGATAGACAGAGTGGACTATATGACTTTAAGAAATATATTGCAAAATATACCTAGAATAGCGAGACTGTAGTTACAATGCTTATGCTGTAACCTTTTATATGTGTTATATGCTGCTAACAGAAACTTGGATAAGACAGCCAGTTATTTATTAAGTGTTTCAGCCTGGTTTGTGATGCCTTAATAATTTTGTGTATAAAAGCTTTCCATAGGGCATAATTTATATTTCTGGAGAGTGTACTTGCATGGTTTGGTACATTATTTTTCGGACTTGCCTTTGTCACCCCTATCAGTAACATATTTTCTGGATGTATTGCTTTTCATACTGGCAGATCAGTAAAGGTGGACATATACTGGACAATCCTCTACAGTTTTCAACCAATTTGCCTATTGTCAGACAGACAGAAAGCATACATGATGTGGCTATACACATGCACGGCTATATTTCATTGTTCTGATCACTTGAACAGAATTGGAAGTAAAGAAAATCTGTGGATTCTCTTTGCTTACGCTACAGACATATTTAGCATACTAAAGGGCTCGATAGCCTAGGACATACTGCATTATTTATATTAAAGATTGTCAAACCTGTCCATGGAATTCTACAGCACTGTTGGTTTTGACTTTGAAGATGCTGGGTGTCATATTCTAAAGCAGCTGGAGTAGCAAATGTTGCTTATTCTAGTCTTGGGGGTTTCCTATAGAGATGTGTGTGGAAACCTTTCAATACACCTGACCATTGAAGGATAGAAGGGCCATTATAAAAATATATTTAGGTACTAGGCTTTCATTTTAAGTTCAGCCTTCTAAGATGCCTTTCCAACTAAAGATTATGTGGCATGATTATCCAGTCTATAACATATATCTATAGGCATGCTTACATTATGGGGCAGATTTACTAATGGTTAAAAAAGTTAAAAACTTCGAAATTCGACCATTGTTTTTTTTTTAAAGAGATACTGACACCTGAAATTAAATTCTTTTTTAAATCTATTATAATATTGGCTTTAAAATCTACTTCTAACTTTGCCATAAAGTATTTGCATGATGCTTTTACATTACCTGTCTGATCCCCCATGTTCCTGTATGAGGGGGCTGCCATATTTGTGCAGCAGGAGTCCGTTAGTATTAGAAACTGTAACCAACAGGCTGAGATGGGACAGTCAGGTTGGCAGAGTCAGAGTGTCAGAGAGTCAGACTTAGGAACTTCAACTAATAATTATATACAAAACAAACCTCTCAGCAAAAAATTATCAACATGACGTATAGGTAACATTTAGGAGCAGATTTACTATTGGTCGAATTCGAGGGTTAAAAATAGCAAATCGATTGGCTGAACGATCGAATAGCAAATATTCGATCGATTGATAAAATCGTTCGAATCTATCGATTCGAACAATTTTAACCATTCGATCAAATATTTTTATTCGATCAAAAATAATCTGGCGAACTAGGCATTTGAACAAAAATTAAAAAGAGGAAGTACTTTGACTATCGAATATTCAAATAGATTTTTATTTGAATCATTTGATTCGATCGAATTTTCAAAATTCACTGGTCGAAGTGGTCTTCAAATACATTCGAAAATTCAAATTCTTTAACATATTTTTTAACATATGAATGTACATTCATATGTTAAAAAGTCCTTTTTTAGTGTCAGTATCACCATTTTCGATCCAATTCACTTCAACCCTTAGTAAATCTTCCCCTAAATGTATGTCATTATATCTTGGGAATACATTTTTTTCATGTCATGCCCTGTGACACCAAATCTTGACTCCCTGGGTTCTATAAATCCTGTGGGGTAGAAAATTGCAGTGTCTCATGGACACTGTAAGAAAAAAAGCTCCACAGTCAGCCTTCTGGGTGCTATATAACATGGGTACCTCTATGGTCGTGGCATTTACCTGGTATTTTTACAGGTTAACTGCAATTTTCATTGTAGTATGAATAAGGCATCTCATGCCCTTTCAGCTTGCTGCACATATTAATGGGTGCTGACTCCATGGCCTATCCATCGCTGATGACATGACTTACTTTACAGCCTTGGAACCTGGTGTACAAGGGTAGCACAATTCGTTAGGTTACACACATATATAGCTCTATGCTCTGTATCCAAGCCTCGATTTCCTCTGGTGTTCTGTCCAGACACCCTTGATACTGTTTCCAAGAATTATAAGATGTGGAAATCACAGGCTGACCGCAGAATAACTGCTAATAGTGCTTTATTGTGCATCCACACAACATGTTTCGGGCGGCAAGGGCCCTTTTTCAAGTGTGTGAAAAAGGGCCCTTGCCGCCCGAAACATGTTGTGTGGATGCACAATAAAGCACTATTAGCAGGTTTTCTGCGGTCAGCCTGTGATTTCCACATCTTATAATTCTTGGATACAAGGGTAGCATGTTATTCAAGGCATATTGTAGACCAAAGAGAAAACACTGGGCACATAAACTAGTCAGAGTCAGAGGAGCATTTCCTGATGTACAGTATAGGACTGATGTTCCTTCAAAGCAGCCCCTAATTGTATAAAATTAACTGAACAATGAAAGAAATGTTATATATTAAATAAAATATCTACTGTACTTGATGGCTTGCTTCAAATGGCCAATCACCTATACAATACCTATTTTATGTCTGCCTGTGTATGATAGAATACAATTAACAATTTAAGTAAATACAAGATATTGCTGGTTGTGCTCATTATCTGCAAGGACTATGGGGTATATTTATCTAAGAGTGAAGTTCCGCCACAATATTACCAACATAAGTCTTTTGAAGTACATATATTTACTATTATTACCAGCTTTATCTGGATTTGAATATATTGCCTTTATTTTCCATTCCTTGGGAGCTGGCTTATTTCTGCATGTTTCATTTCCTTAGCTTTGTTAGGTCTGGTTTCTTGTCTATCATGTTGTACGGGGAGGGGGTGTGGGGGCTGTGGGGGGGGGGTCTTTAGCTCCAGGGGTTGAATTCCCCTTTAAAGGAGAAGGAAATGTAGAAGTACAGTCTACTGAATATAGACTGAATATAGATTGGGCTAATGCTTCTCTCCTAATTGCCATATTTTTTTTCTTAAATCTTTGTAATACCTGAATATTGCCACCTGAAAAAAGCGCCTATCTCAGTATTTTTGGGACACCATCTTGGTTTCCTTTGATGTCACTTCCTTAATGCACTGGTCTTTCTGAACTGTGCATATGCAAGTTTTCCCATTGCTTTCTCTGTAATTTCTAAGTATTTCAAGCAACAGCTAGCCCTTGTAGAACCTGGGACGATTCCGCTGTGCTTATGCTCGCCGAAGGTAGGGTAGGGTGGTTATTCTTGGAACATAAATGCAGTAACCTTTTCCAAACGGAAGCATTTGTGAAGGAATGTGGAATATTACAGGCTTTGTTCACATTTGCCTTTAGGATGAGGTATTCCTGATTTGTACTGTTCCTTGTCCTTTAATGGAGCATTAAAAAACACTATTTAAACACATTATCAGTGCCATTAAAACAGTGTAGAAAGCTCTTTTCCAGCCAAGACTTCAGTCTCTGTGCTTAAATGGGTAGTTCACCTTTAAATGTATTTTTTCGTATGATATAGCTAGTGATAGCTATCTGCAATATATCTTAATTTTTTATTGTATTTTGAGCAATAGTTCAGTTTGGAATTTCAAATCTATTTGATAGGTTGCAATTTACCAATGCTTTGGATGAGATACTGTAAAATAAATAGAAGAGGCCTGACCTGAAAGATAAATAAAAATTAAGGTTTATAACAAAGTTGTAACTTTGCAGAGCAATAGCTTTTTGGATTGACCCTGAAATTAAAACTAGAAAGAAGCAAAACTGTATATATGTAGGGCATGTGTGAAGTAGCACCCAGTCCATCCCTTAACTTACAAAGTTTTTTGGGTGTTTTCCAGGACCAGTGACCCCCCAACAACCACATAGCATTTTCAGTAACAAGATAGTCAGACCAGATTTAGTCTAATCTAATATTTCCAAAATGTAGAATTAAAAAAAGCATAGAACTGCATATAGTCAAGGTCTGAGCCATGTGTTTGGAAAAAAGACTTTTTATAATTCTCGATGTTTTTTCTATACAGTCAGTGAAATGGGTAGTGCCCATTAAAGTATGTGCATCATACAGAGACAAAGAAGGAATACAAGACATGGCTCTGAAGGTTGTAATAACAAATGAGACCCAAATAAAAGGTTGCTTATTGCAGGTCCATCTGTAACACATTAAAATATTTAAAGGTGAGTGTCTCTTTAAGTAACAGCCTAACTTTAATATTACTTTTATTAACTGAATAGCACCATAACAGCTGCAGTTATGGGTCTATTTGTACTTTCTGTTTTATTTAATTAAGTTGCTAGTTACATATTTGTCCCAAAATTAGCTATAATTTTGCTGTGATGAAATACAGTATACACCACCAATTATGTCAATGGTATCTAAAATTATGGAAAATATCAATATATTTGGTTGGAATATTTTATTCTTGCCAGGGCATACATAATTTCATTTCCTAAAGGTCTTTGATGGAAAAATAGTCTAGTACAGTGTACTGCATTATATTGCTCCATCAATGGTTTTTCTCAAAAGAAAGGATCCTAATACAGGAAATATATAACACAAGGGGAAAAGTGTAGCTGAAAGGATACAGGAAGTAGAACAGGCATCTATTTGAGTTTACTATAGTTTTAAAAGAAATGGGTTATATAACAGGTTAGATGTCCTCTGAATGGGTGAATTCTTAATAGGTACTTGAAAAACAGGAAACCAACCATCTGTGTACATTTCGCAGCAAGGAGTTACAGGTACTGTGCACAACAGTGTAGCCTTTAATAATACACATGTTCACATGCAAATTTTCATTATTAGGACTGGAGCAATGGGGATTGGTGCACAGGATATTCAAAAAACAATTGTATCTCCTGCCCATCCCCAGTGTTCTGAACCAATGTGGGTATGGTTGGGCAGCATGCCGCTCCCCTAAAATCTTGCTGCCCTAGGCCCGGACCTAGGTGGCCTTTCCACAAATCCGGGCTTGCCTTTAACACAAGTTGAGATATGAATACATAGGTGCAGAATGTGCTCCAAAACTGGCAACCAGACAGCAGTTTGAAGAAAACTCTGCACATGTTAAAACATAAGCCTGTTGGCTCTGTTAGTAACAGGGTCACAATTTACCCCAGGTGCAGTTATATATATATATATATATATATATATATATAAAGCAATTATTAGTAGTACAAATGAGCTCAATTGAATACTCTGTCATCTCAGGCTGCATTATACATTGTTCTGCTGTGGAAAAGAGAACTCCCCAGCAGGTGTGCAGAAGTGTTATAATGTTATAATTACCATCTGGCAACGTCTGCTACCTTTGGTGGTTATGATCTCTAGGGGCAATAGCCAAGCAGTCAGTATTCCTGGAGAGTGAAATAGAAAAACAAATATAAAAGGTAATTGCATTATATATAGAACCTGTTGAATTAACATTTTCTAGCATATGAATGTGTAGCTGCAGAAAGCATTTATTGCCCTGGAACAAAAGCCCTCCACACTAAAAAGGCCCTTGCGAGGTGACATGATTATACTTTACAAATACATTAGAGGACATTATAGACAAATAGCAGGGGACCTTTTTACCTATAAAGAGGATCACTGCACCAGAGGCCACCCCTTCAGACTAGAAGAAAAGGACTTTCATTTGAAGCAGCGTAGGTGGTTCTCACAGTGAGGACAGTGAGGTTGTGGAATGCAGTTGCCGGGTGATGTTGTGATGGCTGATTCTATTCATGCCTTTAAAGGTGTCTTGGATGATTTCTTGGACAGACATAATATCAAAGGCTAATGTAATACTAAAATCTATAGTTAGTATATGGCCATATATAATTTTTGTGAAGGTATAGAGGGGGGGGGGTGTATGCAGGGCCACCATTAGAAATCACGGGGCCCAGTACAACAAAATTTTCGTGACTTCAGGACAGTGTTGGCTCCTTTCATGACATCGGTTATTTTTGCCACTTCAGGACTTCAGTGTCGGCTCCTTCGTGACTTCGGGTCTTTCCGCTGCTTGAGGACTTCGCATCTGTTCGGCACTTCCGCATTCTGCATTCAGGACAGCGGAAGGAGCGGCACAGCTTTGGCCCTTGTAAGGGGGGCCCGGCTCTTCGAAAAGTGCGGCACTGCCGGGCCCCCCTTCAGCCCAGGGCCTGGGACACTTGTCCCCCCTGATGGCAGCCCTGTGTGCATGGATGCTGAGTTTTCATTTGGAGGGGTTAAACTTGATGGACTTTGTCTTTTTTTAACCCAATTCAACTATGTAACTATCACTGAGCTAGTATATATGAAGGCATGTTTTGGTCTTAACAGTGGCCTAAAATACAGAATAACAAATACACAAGAGACATACAAGCTACTGTAGTTGCTAGAGTTGATAGAATTTGAATCTTCTCCCTGTTTTTATGTGGGTTTCTTTCAGGGGCTATCCTGCCCATTTTGCTGCCTGAGGCGTTCTTTGTTTTGCTGCCCTTCCCTCCCCACAGCACTGACTTTTTCAGCGCCGGACCGGGGTAGGAGGGGTCCTCAACGCTAGTGTAGAGCGCACAACTGCGCTCTCTGAACTAGAAGAGGGTTGAAAACCGAAAATCGCTCTTAAAGTTACCAGGAGCAGCATTTTTGCTGCCACTGGTAACCAGGGGGGCGCTGCTGCCTGAGGCGAGAGTCTCAACTTGCCTTATTGGCGGAGCACCCCTGGTTTCTTATACCCCCCCCCCAAAGTAGATCTGGGTTCCCCTGACTTTACTGTTGTGGGGATTACTTTAAGGGAAATTAACACATTAGTGTCTACCACTTTAACATTTACACTACCATGGAAAGCTGTACTATTGCATTATGTTGTAATAAAACAAATGTGTGTACAATTGGTTGTTCATGCAAAGATAAGAGGATTGGGGAACACATTAACCTTCTCTGAACGTAAAATATTTCAGGTTATACAGGAAACAAGTGATTTGTTTTTCAATGCTATGGGTGAATGCAAAGAAACTGAGGATGTGTCAGTGATATTGAACAAAATGTGCAGTATAAAGCAGGTTCAAGAATTGTAATTGTACCTAAGCCATGAGGGCCCATGTGCACAAATAATTAAATGTCTCGCTTATATAGGTTGATTACAACATTAAGGAACAGGAAAGGAAAACACTGAAGGCTTTGAAGTAAGTAATGTTTTGGATTAATAACCAAAGATAGTGAACGTGAGATCTAGGAAACTATTGCGCTATTGTGGCTTCTTTTTTTGAAGCATACAAAAAGAAGAAAGTATGCATGTGACAATAACTTGCAAGAAAAATGGAAAAAAATTCTTGCATTGCTTGCTGCTCATAAAAAGTACAACAGAAGCAAAGGAAACCGGCTGCTGTGAAAAAAAGTCAGAAATTTCTGTTGACATGGAATGAATTTTTGCTTGCAAGATTATACCAGCATGCACCATAGGACAAGGATGTGCTGCTAACATAATGAGAGGGAGATTAGGATCACAAGAAGGTTCCATTAGTTGTCTAATAACCAAATATTGGTGTAATGCATAGCAACATAAAACTTTCCCTACAATGTCCTTTCTATCTCGGTCATACAGTGAAAGGTTTTATCAAAAATCTCTGTAAGACTGTATATCTAAGTTTAATTTAGGAAAGGTTATTTGGCAAGTAGAATTTGTATGAAAATTCAGGTGCTAACCTTATGGTTTTGGTAAATGTAAACAGACAAAATTAATTGCATTCTTACTTAACATTTACTTTTTTTTTTCCTTGTAAAGTGACTGCTTAGTAAAAGATCAGACAAAAGTAGGTCAATTACAGGGTTTCTGGATTCTGGCTAAATCAGTAACGTTGGAAACAACTTAGCTTGTTCCTTTCGTGTTTAGTTCTGTAACTGTTGTTTTTTTCTTTATTTTTGAATTTGAGCTTCTTTTCCATCACAAACCGAAATCAAGATGTTCATCCTATAGTTTCCATAGGGCAAGATTTATTAAATCAGTGGCCTGATTTTTATTCTTAGAAAAGGCATTTGTGTATCTATTTTAAACAATGCATTACAATACATTTCCATTTCAGATTTTTTCAAGAAGAAAAAATATGTTTATAATAAGAGCCACCCGCTACCCTTTAAAAACGGAAATTTTGACCTTACAATCTGACGCAGATTTACTTAGCAGCTAAAATAGTTTAATGTTTTTATTTTAATAGTGACAATTTCCCTTTAACTTCTAATTTGGTAGAATTGGGATACTGAGCTAGGTTCTAACCTGGGAATTATCTGCAAAGTTTGTATGTTTTGCCCCTGCTTGCATTGATTTCCTCTGGGTACTTCGGTATCCTCCCATGCATCAAAACATGCAGGGGGTTAACTAATTCCTTATGAAACCAACTCATATGCGAATGTATGAATGTGACAGGCATCTTGGAAAGAAACCACCAGAACAGACACTAATGTAAATTTTAAGTATAAAATTGTGTACTGTATCATTTCTAATCAAACTTTCATAATGCTTTGATATGTCCTAGTACAACAGAGGTTCAGATTTTAAATATTTATAATTCAGTACATTCATTTGCTTTGGCTTAGCTAAGATTTTATTTAGCTCTTATTGTTAAAGGATAATTCAAATGTAACTAAATAAATAGGGCAGAAATGTTGTACTTAATGTTTTGGACTTAGACCATAGTCTTTTAGCAATAAACACCTGTGTCTCCAAGGTGGCCCTAGTAGGTCCCCATCTTCTTTTTTGAAGATTCACTGTATGCAATGGTTAATATTATTATAATCGAATTAACATTCCTGTATTTTTTTGGGTGTGGGAGGAAACTGGAGTACCCATGAAAACCCATGCATATTTGTTCTATAATTTTAATATGTAAGTTAGGACTTGTATTCAGTTCAATATTCAGCTAAATGTTCTCTAAACTAACACCTATTATGCTGCTGGAAATAAAAAGGCCAATCCCCCTAAGTGATCGCATCTTGAGAAATCTGTCTGTCCTTACTGCAAGACCAACTAACCTCTAGACAAACTAACCTCTAAACTGGGGTGTTTAACAAATTTATCATTCTTTGATGTGTTTTTGGTTTCCTTCATTCATATTGTCAGTGTAATGTGAAATATAACATTTATAGTAATAACAATAGTAATAAACAATATCCAGTTTTATATATAAATATAATATATATTATACATATTTTTATAAGATGGTGAGCTTCTGTGACAAATTTAAAGGCCTGGGTCATCGCTGCTATAAAGATGCTAAACCTTAGGCTGTAGATAAAATATGTTATTTCTAACCACATTCATTTTTATGTTTTATTTGTTCTTTATATTATCCAAGTAGTGTTGCAAATATTTATGAGCCATTCAGATAGATGTCAAGAAATGCTTTGTCTTATGGGAAATGGCTCTAAGGGCAGTGTCAAAAGGGGCAATTGAAATAGCTACTACTGACAAAAGGATCTGAGGAAAACAGATAATGTTCTACAGAAAAATTTTTAGTGAGTCAAGAACAGGGCTACGATGCACTTTTATTTGAGTTCCTGTTTTTATTTATGTCTTGGTAGATCTAGTGGGTTTTGTTCTAGATGTATACATTAGATATAAGAGGTGGTAATTGTACAAAGAAATGCATTTTAAGAATGGGAATAGATAGGAGGTGGATATCTTTAACATGCAAACCATAAATATGCTCATAAATCTAGCCAAATCTCAGCATTTACCTTTAAAAAAAGATCATCATTCTTTGATGTGTTTTTGTTTTCCTTACCGGAGGATTCATATTGTCATAGGAAACATGACATTTTTAGTAATAAACCTTATCCAGTTTTATATATGTGTACAAATGTTGTATAGTGAGCTTTAACTAGTAGATCTTTGATGTACCACCTGTTACATTTTTAATTGTTCATGGTTAATATAATATGATAGCAACCAGTGTCTAATAATTGTTGTTAAGTGCAGAGTAGTTCAGTAAGCATGATGTACAGTAAACTGTTGCATAGACAAGAATAGAAAAACTGAATCTTCTGCTGGGCAAACAGGTAGGCCTTCCATAAAAAAAAGTGCTCCAATGCAGTGTAATTAGTTAATGTACTTACTTACATCTTATATACACTCATTAGCCATTCCGGTTTTTGCAGAGATGGAGATACATGACCCATAATTGTTACTTTTGTCCCTGGTTATTATGTGGGTCAGCAAAAGGAAGGCATGTAACTTGGTGCATCATGGTTAGATCATAAGCTTCAGTGGTACAGAATAAAGTTGGCTTGAATTTGTACACCTGTTGTTTTAATCAGCTTCAATCGTTCTCCAGTATTCAATTGTTTTAATAGAGATAATCTACCTACAGTAAATAATTAGGCTACATTCATGTATTATTTTGCTCTTATTTGAATATTAAATATTGTATGTGTTAGCAAACCATTTTGCATTTGTACATACTGGGTGTTTGCATACAGAACAATGGTGTTACCTATTGCTTTAACTGATATGTATCTGTTTTTTGTTTCCTGCACATCCGGACAATTAGGTATGGGACCTGTTAACCAGAATGCTCAGGAAGGAACCTGGGGGTTTCTGATAAATGGGTAGTTAAATAATTTAATAAAATTAACAATAATTTAAACATTAATTAAACAAAATAGAATTGTTTTGCCTGCAATAAAGATAAGTATATTTTAGTTGGGATCAAGTACAAGGTCCTATTTTATTATTACAGAGAAAAAGGAAGTCATTAAAAAAGAATTATTTGATTAAAATAGAGTCTATGGGATGTGGCTCTTTCTTTATGATGAATCCCATACCTGTAGTAGTTTTCTGGAAAAGAAAATTCCTTGCCTGATAAAAAACACTTAAACCCAGAACACATTGCTTTACCACCAGTATGGATATATACTATCAAGTACTTGGTACTGTACTATTTTATAAGTTTGGATAAAAAGAAATCGTTTTAAAATATGTAATAATTTGTTTAAAATGGACTTTATGGGAGATGGCCTTCCGTAATATGGAGCATTCTGGATGCTGGGTTTCCAGATAAGAAATTCCTTACCTGCATTTTCTAACTTCCTGGTTCTTTAGAGCAATTGTGTGAGGATAAGAATTGAATTAATCAAAAACCCTTTCCAGTATACCCCCCCCCCCCCCCCCCCCCCGTATGCTGAATTCCTTCTTATCTGTAGACCTGAGACACAGGCTGCTTCTGTGGCAATGGAGGGGCCTGTTAATACAGAGTTCTCCATCTAAATACATTCTGATTACAGTGGGTGGCAAAACAATTCATTAGTACTTTATTTTTAAAATATGAATTTTCTAAACAGATTAGTATTACAGTGTGTGAGTAAATAAACATTCCCTGAGAGAGAGATTTTCAAACATGCATTTCCAGCTATAGGCAGCACTTATTTGTGAAGGGTGTTAATTCAGTTTTTGCTGTTGTGTGTATGTGTGTGTGTTTTGTTAATTTGATAGTATATTTGCTCACTGTCAGATAATAAAAGCATGTGCTTTAATTTAGTGCAAACATATTCAGCAAATTAAAATTATTGGTGTGTGAAATAATAGTATATGAGTATAGAGAGTTAAAGTTTATTTATAATTTGTATTAGGTACCACCTGGCCACCTTATGCTGCTGACAGATGACAGCTATGCAGCATGTAGATTTCCAGAGCACCCCAGGGACTGGCAGTGGCGCTGGGATAACTATGGGTTAAACAGCAATCATTAGTTGCGATCTTTTTTAATTACAGATATGGGATTTATTATCTGGAATGCTTGGGATCTGTTTTTTTTATAGATAAGGGGCTTTAAGGCCACTAAAAAATATTTAAATATCAAATAATACTATTGTATCTGTATGGATTCATACAATCTTGGTTAACATCAAGTACAGTGTACTGTTTTATTATAACAGAAAAAGAAGTCATTCAAAAGATTGGCATCTTTGGAAAGAGCTATTCATTTATTTTAAACTTGTCTAGATAACTGTTTTCTGGATAATAGATCCCATAATTGTACCTATTCATTCCTTGCAAGATGTTCCATTCCATTCACTCAGAGCTGCTAACAGAAACCAGTGATCAGTTGAACCCACTCTGTTTCCAAAGAAGCATGAAAAAAATATTTTATGCTCAAATAGCATTGTGCTGCTGTATTTGCAGTATATGATAGTAGATGTTTTGGTGCTGACATATATGACTAGTCTGGTGTAAATTTCAGCTTCACATAGTAATATAAATATTGGTAAAGATAGATATATTCTCCCCAGTGGTGCTGTTATGCTAAAACAAAATCTAACTTTCCCTGCCTGTATTTTGATGAAGAAACAAAAATAGATTTCTTTTTGGAATATTGTGTTAAAGAAAGTGCAGTATATTTCACGTGTTGCATCTTTGTCTTTCATGTCGTTCTTACCTTTTGGAAAGGTTGTTTTAATACTGGACACATTGCTTGACTGTGGATGCCAATGTTTGCTACATTTCAGAATGTCCCAATATCCAAACAGGGTTTTCTAACACTTTATCCTCTGGAGTTTAACAGGGCTAATAGATTTTCTGTGAGTGCCGTGGCTTGTGTATAGCTTTTTCCTTGTATCTGGCATTTGTCCAGTGTTCACCTTAAGTACCATGGTTAGAATAAAACTAAACATATTCTGCTCTGTCTTCTACATATCCTCCTTATCCTAATATTTTACACTCGCTTAAGCTTGACAATATTTAGAACTATTTCAGATGAAACGTTGTGCTATATAAATATACCATTTATAGAGGCAGGAAGAAATGTACTTAAATTGATAAGCTTTTTGGCTGAACAAATATCCATTAAACAAGTCTTTTGAATTAACTTTGTCTCTTGATTAGGTGGGACCTAATGGGACACATTTAGTACTAAAACATTAACATCTGGAATGTTTAAAAGGCTTTTATTTCAGATTTTACTGAATATATGTAAAACATTATACATTATTAAATACTTTTTACAGTTTATTTTTCTGATGAACTAACAGAACATTACTATACACAAAGACAAAATATGTGAGATTGAATTAACTCCTTTTATCATGCGTCTTAACTCATAAAGACATAAAGTTTCTTCCCAAACACTTTTTTTTTAAGCGGTCAAAAGCTTGAATTCACTTTTGTAGAATAGAACACAATATCAGCTTTAACAACGCAGTTATAGACATATGTACATGGATATATGTGCACTGCAAGTAGAAGTGTACAGGCATCCACAGGGTGATTGTAGTTTGGTGGCTTGACAGTGTTATGATTGCTTGAAATACTGTAATAGAAAACTCCCCCTTTCCCTTTTGTAAAGAGATTTTAGCCTACAAAATTGCTGTCACAAAGTCACCTTCTACATTTAATTAAAAAGGAAACAACTATGGCTTGACTATTAGAGTCTTTGCCAAAACATGCTGCTGCAACACATTGCAATAAAGTTCTTGAGGTGCCCACTCAAGAGTGGTTGCAGAGTGCAACTGCAAATGCTCTTTCTGTTTAAGGTATGTATGTCTGATTTCCCCAGCACTTCCTTCTTCATCATGTGTACAACTGTGTGCCTTGGATAGCTGCCACAGGGGAAATCACTGAAAGCAAAGCAACCATTGTGAAAGAAGAATGCTTGTCTATAATTAAAATGTAGACCAATCTGCTGTCCAGCTGCATTCAACAGACAGTGGTTCATTTTCGACTTTATGATACTCCAGTGTCAGCAGGGTGCATGGTGGTATTCCCGTTGTACTGTAATTTAAATGTGCTCTATTAAATGTATTGTACTGTATTCAAATATCTTTAAATTGCCTTGTATTGGACCTAAATGTGTACCAACACTAATTTCCAAGTTTTTCTATGCAGGTTGCCAGTTAGCTTCCAGAACTATTACAATTATCTGTGGTGCTATTCTTTCTTATGGTGCTTCTGTGGTTGCTAACTGCATACATGCTAAGAAAAGCTTGAAGAAAATAATGTCCTATATTGCAGCATTGTCTGTCTGTAACAGCATAAGAACAGTTTTTTGATAAACTTGAATTCCCTTTCAGACTCATTGACAATCTAAGTGAGATTTTATATGTGACCTTTTGTTTGTGTCTTCTGATTCCCTACGATTCCCTTTTTTCTTGATAAAGCAGCTCCTACACAAATCATACTTCATTCTCAGAAACCACAAACCTGTCTGTTCTAGCCAAGGAATTAACAAGACACTTCTGTTTAGTCCCATCTTCAGTACTGAAGGGGTTATTACTTCACTTCGTAATCCTGATATGGCCAAGAATCTTCTTCTATGCTTCATATTAACCTGTACAGAACTAAATGGATATGGACTAACATATGGGCTGACCAGCGTAGTACAGTGACAGTCTGTAAAATGTTATGTTGTTGTTACTTTATTGCATGGTGCTTTTGGAATGTAGTTTGCATGGAACTATATTTGCCACACAGGCCCTTAGAAAACAGTTGGTCATACGCGCACAAGGACTGCTGAGGAAAATAGCACCTGAAACTATACTGTGCCTAAATAATCTTAGGGCTTTTCTTTATATGCTGTCAACATTTGTTTATTAGTGCAACAGCCTAAGAAGGGCACAGATGGGAAAATATTTGTTGTATTCATACTATGCACTAACATTTTACCAGTAAACTTTTCACTACTTACATTAGTGTATGTTCATGGGAAATAAATGGATGGCAAACACTCCTGAGAGGATAATTCTAATTCCCCATTATACATTGCTGCATACTAATCTATTTAGCCTTTAAATTATGTTTGAAGTATGTTACAAACTGTATCCAAGGTCACAGTTGAATAACGTGATTGAATAAAGCAACATATTTACATTAATGTACATATTATTATGTATGTATTGCAGGAATGAACTGAAATGGTAGCCTTGGCAGTAACTTCAAACAAAACTGTCTGTTTTATTCACAGCAGAGGTTTTCAAGAGAAGTAAATGGTAATAGTACATTTAAAAAAAAGTTTTTGTCTGGTTCACTGGCAGAATGACAACACAGGTCTTTCTTCCAGCAGCAAAGCCCTAACAGGCAGTGATCCCATAGATATCTGTTTTCACAAGCCTTGGTTTTCCTAGGGCTTTCTTTGCCTACACCAAAACTCCATCAGCCCGCCCCTCACAGGCTTCCTGATTCCTTGGCTAAAAGCTCCCCTCCCCGAGGGTATGATTCATTAGTCCCAGCCATCTCAAAACACAGCCTCTGTTATTCTTCCCATTTGCTATGTCTCATAAAATATCCTGTAAATGATGTACCTTCACGCTAGTGTTTTCCCAGACACTGTGCTACAGTATATATAATACTGAGTCCAGCAAAGATATGCAGCTGTGTTCATATCTCCCAGCATTCTCAGAAAAAGGGGACATTTAAGTCTCATCATAATTTACCAATGATCCTCATCTTTCAATATAAAACCTCATTGTCCCTGTGAAAAATGTGGTGTGACTATTACTGTTTAGTTAGTTAATAATTTAATTCATTCATTAGGAGTAAATAATGCCACAAGTACAAGGCAGAGTTTCTGAGATTTGCCCATGAAAGGCAAATATATACAGTCTCGCAATTTGATATCCATTAGCCAGCCTTACCTGCAGTGTGCTGTGGCATCATATCTCCAACTATAATATCCCCAAAATTGTGGGATGATTCTTTTACAGTGATAGCTGCAGCTTACATAACTTTGAGTTCTTATATTGGTGTGTCAGTGGCCCTGCAAACAGAAGTTACAAACTGATGCTGATGGGTATTAAATAGCAAGCAGTTGTTTCAGTGCTATTTTCCTCATTACAAAGAAGGCTTGTTCGTTCTATCTGGAGTGTTTCAAGCTTTAGGTACAGTAACTCCTATTTCTCAGCTTTCTTGGCCTGATGGATTCAACCAGAAATAGAATCTTGCTGTGCAAATATCAACAAACACAAGACATGAGCTGCTGTAAAATAATTTCAAATAAAGCAAACACAAAATAATATTAAAACAGTCAGTATATTTTGTATCTATTTCAAACAAAGTCTCTGATGTTTACCCTGGTTATTGAGTAAACTTGCATATTGGTGTTTGCCACTATATTTGTTCTGTCTTAGAAATAAATTTGCTTCTGTGTGTAATACACTGTCTGAGTATTTTTTAATCAAGGTAATTTAATTAATTTATTCATTATTATTATTTTTATTTTGGATTTTCTGTTGAAAACATATCAAAGATATGAGGTAAATATCTAAGCCAAATATTGTTTTACCATGGGACCTTTGGGAGTGTTCTCTGTATAATCTGATAAACACATGCACCAAGCTAGTGCATGTTACATAGAATTAAGTACTCCCTGCATTAAGCAGCACTCAATTCAAGAGAGGTGGGCGGGGGGAAGCATATCCACTACCCATCCCATATCTTGCATGTCATTCAGACTTGCAAGGTATGGAGCTGCAGAAAGTGCAGCCCTCATCAGGGCCCTGTCCTTACTGCCTGTTCTAAGGCAATCACTGTATTCAGGGCTGGGGTGCACCTCCTGGGGGTGCTCTTTGCACAGAGTGTTGGATTTGTGATCTGATTAAAAGGATACTCGAAAGAGCAAAATTCTCTTCTCTGACCCTGATGGCACAGTAACTGTCCAGATATCATTATGACGCAAACACTTGATTGCATTATGCACCACACACAGTTCAATCAGCAATTTGTGGTGAAATGTTGGAAAAAGATAAAGGGATACTGTCATCGGAAAAAAATGTTTTTTTTCAAAATGCATCAGTTAATAGTGCTGCTCCAGCAGAATTCTGCAATGAAATCCATTTCTCAAAAGATCAAACAGATTTTTTTATATTTCATTTTGAAATCTGACATGGGGCTAGACATATTGTCAGCTTCCCAGCTGCCCCAAGTCATGTGACTTATGCTCTGATAAACTTCAACTACTCTTTACTGCTGTACTGCAACTTGGAGTGATATCACCCCTCCCTTTCCCCCCCCAGCAGCCTAACAACAGAACAATGGGAAGGTAACCAGATAGCAGCTCCCTAACACAAGATAACAGCTGCCTGGTAGATCTAAGAACAGCACTCAATAATAAAAACCCATGTCCCACTGTGACTCCTTCAGTTACATTGAGAAGGAAAAACAATAGCCTGCTAGAAAACCGTTCCCTCCTAAAATGCTGGCACAAGTCACATGACCAGGGGCAGCTGGGAAATTGAAAAAATGTCTAGCCCCATGTCAGATTTCAAATTGAATATTAAAAAATCTGTTTGCTCTTTTGAGAAATGGATTTCAGTGCAGAAGTCTGCTGGAGTTGCTGATGCGTTTTGAAACAAAACATGTTTTCCCATGACAGTATCCGTTTAAGACATGAAGCAATTGCCCCCACCAGTACGCTTACTCAGAACATCAGTGCTCTTTGTGCACTTTGCGGGTCCTCGATTACTACGATCCATAAGGCTGGATTATGAAGAAAGAATAAAAGTCCTTCCACCTTCCTTTCCCACCATGTAAGATATTTTACTCTTTGTGTCTGGTAGTTCCCACCACCTCTCTCACAACATTTGCTGTGTCATGCTATATTTAGGTACCATAGTAAAAAAACAAGATGGTACATGGAAGGACTGAACAACTGGGATGTACATATACATCTCATAAGAGCATGGAAGCCTCTTATGAGATGTATATACTCTCTATGCATAGGTACTAGCCAACTAGAGTATGGCTTGAATGATTTATGTAGGAAAATATTAGCCACCACTTTATGCTATAAAACTGACAGTAATACAAACCATGAACAAAAAGATGCGTGAACCCACAGGAGATTAAAAAATGTTTGTTTCAAGTCATTCTGCATGACACAAATGAAAATAATAACCAAGAGTACGCCTACTGCAAAGGGGTCCAAGCCATAGGCTACTGGCCCCTGCAACCTAATTCATCAAACAGAGGGTCTTTACTTCATCTGACAGTACATAAAACCATCTACCTGAAATCTAACAAGGGACCTAGCTGGATTGACACCCCAGAACCAACAGAGCCCATTCTAACCCTCTCTAGTTTATTTTCAATATATCCAACCCCCCCCACCCCCAGTGTGTATCAGTAGGATCTTGGGCCCCATTCCTTGCAGCTGGCACGTCTCAGACAGCATGTTGTTAATTTGCTTACCAGAACCGTATTACTAAGAAAGACTCCAAGGCAAGGTTCTTCAGAATAACTAAGGTTGTTTATAAGACAGAAAACAAATAATAAAAGAGTTTATCTTGGGAAGCTGTCGCAATAACACAATAGAGAGGCACTATATGTGACACAAGAGCTTCCAATGCCATACCTATTTGTCCAAGCTTATATACCCTTTGCTAGGCATTTACAGTAAGTACAGTGGTTTACAATGATTTCCATAAATGGCGAAAAATCCTTTCTGCGCCAAGGCAGAGACACTTATTTCCCAATATGTATGAGTTACAGGGGGAAAAGCATTAGAAGCGGAGCTCAACTTATCTGTACATGAAGACGTCCCTCCAGCGGCATCCCACGAGAACTGTACAGTTTCGCAATCCCGTTGTGGCGCTCTGCCGGTGTAACTTCAGAGACACTGGAAACTTTATCCTAAATTGGCTTTTATTATAACAAACAATGCAAAAAGTTAGCCATACAGTGCAACACAGCCTATACTTTTTGTGCCCACACAAACGGCACTTCTTCAGAGCTGAAGTCATAACACTTGATCTACCCTTTAGTATGCTATAGTTATTCAAATCACAAATTGGTGTCATATTAAAGGTATAGTACCTCCATTTCCATGTGGTAAATTTATATGCATATATAAAAATATTTAATTAAAAATGTGATTATACAAATAGATATAAAAATCCCAAATCATTTATATATATATATATATATATATATATATATATATATAATGTTCTATAAATACAATCAATATATGTACTTTCGGTATATAACTTCAACAAACAAGGAAAAGTTGTGCTCACCACTGATTTTTAAAACCATTAGGTGGGGGTGCAATGAGGCTGTGACCACAAAATACATAATATAGACAAATACAAGATGTCCTCTGCACTCAACCCATTATCAATATATTTAAGACATTGAGACATTTTGTGCATACAGCTACTAAAAATGCCTTACCCTTTAAACAAAACAGGGATTGTTTGTACATATATTGCAATACATTTAAGCTGGCCAACTACGTCAAAGTCATCCCATATCTGGCCAGTCCTACGCTCAATTTTCATCTGCTTCAGTAAGAATTCTATTGCTTAATTATATATTTTACAAAGGGACTAAGTTTTACCAGCAACTTACTAGCTGCTTTCAAAGTAAAATTCCCAATCTTGGTTGCCCTTTTATTAGACACCAGTGGAATCACCTGACTATAGCTGGGTTGGGGGCTACAACTTGGAGCTGGTCACTGCTCCTGTATAACTATAACAAACAAGTAAAAGTTCAATGAAAAAAGTGCAATGAGGCTGTGACCACAAAATACACGCTTCAGGCACCATCAACACTTTCAATTACACCTATGACTCATCTTTATGCAGAGTATCCCTTTGCTGCAGTAACAGCTGGGTGTGTACCTGGGTGAAATGGAATGTGGCTCATGGGTAGAAAAGGTTGGGGATCCCTGGTGTAGAGAGTCTAGCACCTATTTTATGGCCAGACACTCCCTCTCCACCACGGCATAGTTTTTCTCAGCAGCCATCAACTTCCTACTGAGAAAAACTACAGGATGTTCCTCTCCTTCAATCACTTGGGATGGAACTGCCCCCAACCCAATATCTGAGGCATCTGTCTGTACCACAAACTCTCGTGAAAAATCTGGGGCAACCAGAACAGGACGATGACACAACGCATACTTCAGCTCTGCAAATGCTGACAGAAAAATGGGGAAACCTTTCCTCTGCACCAGGTTCATGGGGTACTCTGCTAATTACAGACACCTGCGCCCTGGCATTTGCTAAGGTGGTAATAAAGGTACCTTCTGATACATTCAGATCGGAATCAATAGAATCGGAGGAGGTTCCTTCGTCACCCTCTCCCAACATAACCTGTAACGGGGAATCATCCCCTCCCCCCCCTCCAATTTAAGCTCAGGTTCCAGACATGGATGGTCAGCAACATCTTGAACCTCTAGTGCATTTTGCAAGAATAACTTTTCTGGGACATTTTCAACGAGGCCTCTACTTTTAAGGGAGTAGGGACACACTCACTCTTTACAGGAATAAACATTTCCCTCTTCACTTTCTCCCAAAGTTCCCAAAACAATGGAAAGTCCTGCTCCAATATCACCTGACACATCAGATTTCTTACCACCCCAACTGTATGGATTATTGTGGCAATTGACACATGCACTATAGGGTATGTCTTTGTGTCTCCATGGATGCAAACCACTTTGAGAGGTTTAATTTTGTTGTTAACTCTCCAGCCAATTCCGCTTTCACCATGCTCCCTAAGTCCAGCAAAGATTTGGCTGGTACCTGGTTCACATTAACAGTGCATTCAAAGCTCTCCTGTAATCCTGCAGTGCACATCACTGGGCATAAAACAATACTCTCCTCAGTATTCTGCACGGCATGGGCTCCTCCTGTAAGGTGCACTGAGCTCTAGTGTGACCCCACACAAAGCATCGCCAGCACTGTACAGCTCCTCCCTTTCCAGGTACAGTGGTAGCAGGGTGCAATCCCAAAGGTTTTCAATAGTCTCTAATTTACAGATATAGTCCCTGGAATTGACTGAAAAATATGTTCCTAGATTTTAAAGCTGACCAGTTTGATAGAAGATGTTATATTATCTTATAGCTAGTAATCAACACTTCTCACATTATAACCTCTATTTACCACAAAAGTTTCATAAAACATAGCGTAATTATCCTGGCACTTGTTTTGAGACATGTAAGTTTAACAGCGAAGCATCATATCACAAACAAAATGCAGCTTGCAATAACACATTAGTTCCCATTCACTTCAGTGGCATTAAGTTAAAAAATGCCCTTTGAGCAATTTTCATTTATAATATATTGAAAGGATGACCTAAATTTCTTGGAGGAAAATATTGGTTTTTATAATATGGCACACAATGTTACATTCATAGAAGGTAGCATCTCAAGGCTTTCTCCACTAGGGCAATCTAACATAATACAGTTTATGTTTCTTCTGTATGTACCCTATCTACTATTTTAGGGTGCTTCAAGACTTCCTCTTTTTGTTCTCCTTTAAGTAGTGTAACTACCATACAGCAGACCAGGGAAGAATGGGCCTGGACCATTGTGGGGTCTGCTGCTATATGTTTACCCCCACAGCCCCTTCTGCCTATTTATATTCCCTGCCCACTGATAATAAGCAAGCTGTGAATGGGCCCAGAGGAGAAGGTAAGAAAGGTTTGCCTCCAGTTGCAGATATGTTACTTATGCCACTGTCTCCTCTTAATGGTAATTTAAAGACACCACTGGTTTCAACATCTATCCTCTGTCTAAAGTATTCTTCTGTTTAAAGTTTCTTATTTTTTTTTACAAGCACAGCCTACCGCCTGTTCCTTTGTAACAGTGTGTGAAATAGTACTGGAATGTAAACTCTAAGAATATATAAGATTTTACGGTGTGAAGGTGGGAGATGGTACCAAGTGGTCAAGGACAGCTAAGCTGGATTTCACTTCATAATGATCATATATGCAAGGAAGTACCAACAGAATGGGGGCTTAAAATAAGACTTTCCTTCTCATTGCTGTGTCTTGCTGCCTTTTAGCAAATATTCAAATAAATCAACTGAAGCTTTAACTTTTTAACATTAACACTTACCACTACAGCTTTCCCAACAAGATACAAAGGAATCAGATCTCAGTGAAAAGCCAGTGTACCAGGATATCCCCTGCTGTAACTCAAAAGGTGCCAAGGTAAGACACTTTAAGGCTATTTACAAAGTAATTGCAAAATTAATGGTCAAATTGTCATTTTATTTACCTTCAGTTCATAATTTTTTTCCCCATCATCTGCTGATGGACACTTACAGTTAAAACTCGCAGTAGAGGGGGTACCAGGCCTGTATTTCCTACACAGGCAGCCCTAAAATGTTGCCTCCCTAGACGTGGGTCTTTGTGGCCTCATCACAAATCAGTTACTATGCACACACCAGTCACCAAATAGGAAAGGGCAATCACATCCGGTCCTGTATCTAGGGTGGTCCTGTGCCTATTGTTGTGGTTTGATAGCCGAGGATGAGCAGAGTATAACAGTGCTTTATTAGCAGGTTCATGCAGCCATTACACAACAGCAGTAACTTGAACTCTATCACTCTCCAGCTGTACAGAAAGTACTGTGTATCTGCATAGTACAAGTAATGTGCACAGTGACACCGGCAGGCCATTTGTATAAACACCACATTCTCCCTATAGTATGAGAGCATTTGGATAAATATAATAAACAGTAACAATTAAACAGTATGTATCTTAAAGCAATATATACATTCTTCACATCACATAGTCCTTGGTCCATGCAGGTAGTTTTCTGATTCTATTAGTATGCCTTATAGGTTCACTTTCTTCAGGCCTAGGAAAATGTCCTTCATCAAATGCAGCTTCTTCAAAATCATATTTTTTTTTGTCTTTTTTTTAACATCAGTTTTACCTATGTAGGACACTTATATATTTTAATTATAGGTATGGTATCTGTTATCCAGGAACCAGTTATCCAGAAAGTTCAGAACTACAGAAAGGCCATCCACCATAAACTCCATTTTATCCAAATGTTAAAAAACTATTTCCTTCTTCTATGTATCAACAAAACAGTACCCCGTGCTTGGTCCAAACTAACATGTATTATATATATATATAATTAATCCTTATTGGAAGTAAAATGTTAAATTTAAGGTGTGAAAATTACGAAAAGATCCGGTATCCGGAAAACCAGAGGTTTCTGATCTGGATCAGGTTCTGGATTACAGGTCCCATACCTGTACTTTAAAACTCTTGTTTTTGGTATTACTGTTCTTTTAACTGATTTTTTTTTTTTTTGATGTACTTTATTTTTCTCTTCATTTTTCATATACACCATATCAAACAAACAAAACAAGAAAAAATGAGACACAAAACAAAAAAAAAAAACCCATAAAAAAATTAATTAAATAAATACAAAGATTTAGCCATCCCATGTTTTCCCTTTTTTCCCCTCAATCTTTTTTCCTTCTCTTTCCCTCTCTTTCCTCAGCTTTCCGTTTGCATCACTCTTTTATATTCTTTTGTTTCTTTATACATTATCCACTTTTCCCATACTTCATTATATTTTTCTTTTGTTCCATTTATTAGTGCCACCTGTTCCTCCATTTTTCTTGTCACTTCTATTTCCTTTATCCATTCTTCAACTGAGGGGGGTTGCTCCTTTTTCCAACGCCTCGGTATTACTGCCCTTGCCGCTTGTAATGCAAACCTTGTAAAGCCCTTCTTAGATTTCTTTATTGATCCTGGTATCATGGAGAGTAACATTATTTCTGGTGCTACAGGTAAGGTTTCCTCTGTCGCTTGTTTCAGATGTTTAGTGATCTGTTCCCAAAAAGGTTTGATATTTGGGCATGACCACCATATGTGAAGGAGAGTCCCTTTTTCACTTTTACATCTCCAGCATTTGTCTGTATTTGCGGGATATATTTTCTTTAGTTTCGAAGGGCATAAGTACCACCTTGTAAGGATTTTAAAATTTGTTTCTTGAACTTTCGTTGCCATGCTCATCTTATGTGTCAGGGTATAGGCCTTTTGCCACTCCTCGTCCTTAAAGTGCTGTCCGATTTCTTTCTCCCATTTCATGGTGTATGCTGGCCTTTCTTTAAATTTCATTTCGTTTATGATTTTAACCCCTAGGGCTATCGTATGGGTTGGTGGAGTGTTGGCTTGTATCCACTTTTCGAAATTCGTGACCTTCTTCACTTCTATTCTACCCTTTAATGCTTTATCATACCAGTGTGTAAGTTGAACATATTGAAATCTATGTTTTTGTTTTAACTCATGTGTCTGTATCATTTCCTTTAAAGGTATCAATCCTTTTTCGTTTAACACTTCATACGCTCTGACACATTCGTTCTCTTTCCCTTTTAAAAACCCCTTAGTCGTCATGCCTGGTATGAACTGGGGGTTTCCTGTTATTGGCATTAGTGGCCCATTCATATTTATAATATCCTTGTATTGTCTTTTTAATTCGTCCCACTGTTTTAGTATGCCTCGCGTTATCAGTGGGTATTTATGCTGCAAGAGGTGGCTGGAAATCCTTACTCTTTGCACAAATTCTATGTGCCTAGCACTCCTGTGTGCAACTCCGTCTGTGTAGCAAATACATTCCAGTAAAAAAGGGTTACAGGATGCAGGCAAGCAGGCAGATTAACTGCTTAAATTCGTGTTTTATTGGTACAACATGTTTCGAGCCTTCAAGGGCTCTTTGTCAAGACACTTGACACTTGGATTTTGGGTCTTAAGGGTCCATAGCCAGAGCTGTCAACCTCCCCTATTTTATTGGGAGTTACCGTTTTCACCTGCCTCCTGTATCCATTCTTCCAAAATTTTAGCTCCAGCCTAAGAATTTCAGTGTGGGCATATACACACATTCAGTGACATTATCGGAGTGTACATGACTAGCCTACATGCGTCTCGTGGGTACAACCTTATTGAAAAGAAAGAGGTGCGTCTAGACCTGTGCTCCCATGCGGCTGATCACAGCCAAACGGAACGCAGGGGAGTGCAGGTCAAAAACGCCCGTGTGTAAGGGCCCTGAAGCAGCTGAATTTAATGCTTTCATATGGGGTGTTACAGTTCTAAAATAAGAGCCTTGATTTTACAATAGCAAAAGCATACTGAAAATGTTTTCTGACCAGGAAGTAGATGATTGCAGATGAATTTCAAACCAGCCCTGTGTTTGTGGCACATTTATTGGAATGCCCTTAAATGAACAGTTAGGTTGCCTCTTCACCCCTTTAAAACTGAACACATATGGAATCATCAGCCTGCTTTGCTGATTAACAATTAATTTAGATGCATGCTGCAGACTGAATTGATATGCAGTCATGCATCATATTGAATTGCTAATTGGCCATGCAGGCAGTGGATTCCATTTGTGTTCAGTTTTAAAGGGGTGAGGAGGCAAGCCTAGGAACATTTAAAGTAATGAAAACAAACTACAAAGTAATGTAGTGTTGCCCTGCACTAGTAAAACTGATCGGTTTGCTTCAGAAACAATACTATAGTTCATGTAAACAAGCTGCTCAGTAGCTAGGGTTGCCACCTTTTCCTGAAAAAAATACAGGCCTTCCTATATATTTATCTTTTTCCCCTATTAATAACATTGGGATTAACCCTCAAAAATACCGGCCAGGCCGGTAAAATACCGGCCAGGTGGCAACCCTATCAGTAGCAATGACGGAAATGTAAAAAAAAGGCTATATGGCACAGGTTAAAGGGGTTGTTCACCTTCAAACAACTAGTTGTTTTCAGATAGATCACCCCACCCCCATCCGTGGCTATTTTCTGCACCACTGCAGCCGGCACGAGACTGCCAGGGGGCCCAGGCCCTGTTGCACCCCCTGCTTAGGGTTTCCACTTTTTAAAATAAAAAAAATACTGGATTTCCTATATATTTATCTTTTTTTCCTATTAACATTGGGAAAAACCACAAATTACCTGCCAGGTGGCAACCCTCCTCCTGCACACCTGGTAGTTACACCCCTACACCTGGCTGTTATTTTACCAGCCCGGCCAGTAAAAATGATGGTTGATCCCAATGCTATTAACAGGGAAAAGGATAAATATATAAAAAGGCCAGTATTTCCAGAAAAGGTGGCAAGCAAACCTAAGTTGGCTCTTGCTCGCTCAGTTTAAATACAAGATGGCCGTGCGTTCCACACTAGTATAGTGAATGTTGACGTGCATGCAGTAGAGACCTAGTCAGGATAAATGTATAAGGAGGCAATGCAGAATAATCGGGAACAGCTGAATGGTAGGTAGCCTACATCCCATCCCGTACAGGTAGGGTTGCCACCTTTTTTTGAAAAAAAAAAAAAAAAATACCCGCAGGTCTGTTTTTCCGCTGCCTGTACGATTGAACGCTTTTCTGAAAAGACAGGAGTGCGTTGTGTCTATCAGGGGCGTGGTCACATTAGTGATGCTGCAAAGCTCCTCCTACTAGGAGGGCCTAATTTGTGGGTCCTGTTGCTGCTGTTTGGTGCATGTGATTTCTCCCTTGTCAAGCTTTTGATAGTGAGCAGGGAAGGTGAGTTAAAAGTTTTTTGTATACCTTAGAAAATTGGAGTAAAATTTGTTTTGGCGCAGTCTACCATTTTCTAAGTTTTTGGGCAGAAACGCTGTTTGAGTCTGTTAACAATACACTTTACTTTGTGGATTTGACGTTGGCAGGCTTTGTTTTCGTAATGGTAGGACTAAAGAATCGAGCTTGTGTATACCCGTCCTAATATGCGTTCCGTAATCCTGACCCAAAAAAAAGTAATCTCCCGCTGTGTCTGAATACTGCTGTCAGTGTCCGCTGAGGAATGGAAGTCGCAGTAGCAGTGGAGCCGTAGTTTAGTCGTATCTGAATTCAGCACTGGGAAGAACCTATAGTGTAAATCAGTTTTTCTTCCAAGCTGGATTCTTCTTTCTGTTTTGCAGGTAGTTAGATTGATTTCTTGGTGATTACAATTGTTCTCTTAAATTATAAAAGGCTCATTTAATTAAATGTGTAATATTTAGCAAACTTAGTTTGCAATATCTACAGGGACCGCCTACCTCAGTCTTTAATGGAACTGTACGTTGTTTTTAATTATTGTAATGACACCTGTTTGTTCTATTAATTTAATGTTCTACTGTACAGCGCTGTGTACATAAGTAGCACTATATAAATTGAAATATACATGCATACAATAAACAAAACCAGGCTTCATATTTATCCTGTTGTCTGACAGCTAATGCTCTAAATTGCAATACCACATAAACACATGTATAGTACAGCTATGGGACTTTGGGGTTTCTGGATAATGGAGCTTTCCATAATTTGGATCTTCATACCTTACGTCTACTAGGTGAAGTTGCCGTACCATGTAAATATTACAGTGCAACCAGCTTGAAAAAAGAACTAAAATGTTCTGAAAGCTTGCTATGATTATCTGAGTTAGCCAGTACAGGTATCCCCTTTATACTGCTTTGTTAGTTTTTATTTCAAAAGGGTTGCCCTGGTAAGAACACTAGAAACGTATGTAAGCATTAAATAAACCCAATAGGCTGGTCATTGCTTCCATGCCTCAACATGCAGCAGCGTGCTGACAATTCATTGGTATAGTCTGTTGCAATGTACAGCATGTCCAAAAAATTGCATGCTATTAATTAAGAATTATGTAATCACTGTACAGTAATAAGAACTGCAAACAAAGGACATCAAATCAAAGAAAAAAGATGCCAATCAGTGCATCTCCCAGATGACTGCAAATATTTAACAGGGTTCTATAAATGTGTACTATATCATCATGGGTGCTTTCAGAATGAAAAGGCACTAAACAAAACCGTATGATGTGCAGGTAACAACATCATATGGATATGTTTATGAAGTCTGTTCCTTTCAATGAATTTGGCTTCATTTCCTTTCTTTATCTCTTTGGTTTAGACTTATTTAAGAATTTTATTGTAGTTTATTGATATGCATGCTATATGTATTCATAGGGTTTGACATGCATTTCAAAATATGGGTATGGGACCTGTTATCTGGAAGGCATGGGACCTGAGGTTTTTCGGATAACAGATCTTTCCATAATTTGGATCTTCATACCTTATAAGGGTGGTTCGCCTTTTTATTTTATTTTTTAGTATGCAACTTTTACATTGGTATTCGTATTTTCTTTTTTTATATATACATATGTAGTTTTTTATTTATTTGCCTTCTGATTCTTTCCAGCTTTCAAATGGGGGTTACTGACCCCATCTAAAACAAATGCTCTGAACTACACATTTATTGTTATTGCTACTTTTTATTACGCATCTTTCTATCCAGGCCCTCTCTTATTCATATTCCAGTCTCTTATTCAAATCAATACAAGGTTGCTAGGGTAATTTGGACTCTAGCAACCAGAATGCTGAAATTGCAAACTTGACATCTGCTGAATGAAATGTTAAAAAATCAAATACTATAATAAACAACAAAAGCTCATTGCAAATTAACTCAGAAAACCACTCTACATCATACAAAAAGTTAATTTAAGGACGAAGAACCCTTAAACCAATTTTTGCTTCCAATAAGGATTTATTATATTTTATTTTGCATGAAGTACAAGGTACTATGTATTTATTACAGAGAAAAAAAGAAATTGTTTTAAAAAAGTTGGATTATTTGGATAAAATGGAGTCTATGGAAGGTCTCTGTAATTCAGCTTTGTGGATAATGGTTTTCCAGATAATAGATCCCATACCTGTACTTGCAGTAGTGTTCTGAAAATTTATTTTTAGGTAATTATAAACCTTGTTTTATAGTGTGGGTGCAAGAAACACTTAGCTGCTGTGCCTGCTGTGTTTTGTAGCAAGCAGAACCTCAGAAATAACAAATGGATAGCATTTGCAAAAGTTCAAAGGTCGTGTGTGTGTGTGTGTATATATATATATATATATATATATATATATATATATAAATATATAATGTATTTTACTGTATTCTTTGGTTTTAATTCAGGGATATTAGCTTTTGTCTTGTGCTCTGTTGTGTACCTGATATTTTTGTTATATTTGATTCCTTTCTGACCCTAAAATGAAAATCTGACAAGTCCATGAATCAACTTTGTAGTGAGAGTAATTTCAGTAATCCAGTATTTTCACTTCACTTGCTAACCATCTCTTCTTGTGCCCTCTAATGTATCTGATGGTTTTATAGACTAGAGCAGGGGTCCTCAACTTTTTTTAAAGGGAATGTAAAGGCAAAAAAATAAAACCCAATTTTTACTTTCTTTAATGAAAAATTAATCTATCTCCAATATACTTCAATTAAAAAATGTCTACAGTTTTTATAAGACACCTGACTGTATGCAGTGAAATTCTCAATTCTCCCTTCATTTACTGCTGGGGATAGGAATTGTCAGACGGTCCCTAACTGCTCTGCAGGGAAACAGTCATATTTTCAAACAGCGAGGCGGGGGGGGGGGGGTCCACAGACCCAGTGCAGTCTGTATATTCTGATTTTTAAGCAGTTTGCTGTACTGGCTTCTATGGCAGATCTTGTTTGACTTGTGCTGTTTTGATTTATGACAATCCCTAAGCTTAACCTCCCAACTGAAGCCCAGACCACACTGAGCATGTGCGGAGTCTTGGTATTGCAGAGATGTCTAACAAAGTTATAAGATGACAGCCCTCTGTGCCAACTTTGAAAGCATAAATCATTTGCCTTATTAGGCTTCTGGTGCATTAAGTTCAAAATACAGCATTTCTAACATTATTCTATTTTAGACTTTAGTTGCCCTTTAACTGTGAGTAACATTAAAGTGCGAAAAGAGTTGGTGGAGCAACACAAGCATGGAAACCGTTCATGGGGGTTTTAAAATGTATAGTTATTTCTGTTTACTGTACTGCATACCTCCCAACTGTCCCTTTTTTGGAGTGACAGTCCCTCTTTTGAGAGCTCAACCCGCTGTCCCTCATTTGTACTGGAAAGTCCCTCTTTTCTCTGCACTGAACAGCCAGAAAAAGAAACAAAGATTTTAACTTAATTGGCTTTTGGCAGAGAGCCCAGAACCGCTAACAGGGGCAAATAAGATGCTTTGTAACACTTTTGAGATAAGAAAATAAGTAATTGTAACAGTTTAGATAATGAGAAATATTTTCAAACTTTCATAACCTGTCAAATTTAGTAAAATAAACATGGTAATTAGGGGGGTGTGGTCACAAAAATGGGCATGGAAACAAAAATTTTGCCGTGCTGTGGGCAAAATAAATTTTTGTCCCTCTTTTTACTTACAAAATGTTGGGAGGTATGGACTGGTGTACCTTTGCTAACTGTATTTAATCTTTTAACACCATCTTTTTATCTAGGATGTTAGAACTGGAGCATTATCTGCACCTGCATAACGTTGGTCTACTCATCCTACCATTTTTCTTGCAATGGCACATTAAGGTATGTCTCATGCTTTTAGTTCTGAATGGGTAGCAAACTTGAAATAAGCCTGTTTGCTTTATTCCAAAAGTTAATTTATAGTTAAAACAAACTGACATAACACATGGGGTTCTTTATAGACAGTTACAAATTCACCTCCTGTGGCTTCCTCTCTTTTGAATGAAAAATGTCTGAAAGCCCCAGTACAGGGGTTGGCATTTTTAGCATTCTCTAGTGAGCCAAGTGGTCTTACTGATATCCTGCTCTTTTTTGTGCTATAGACTGCTTAAGGCTCGCTCACTCAGGGCCACCATGAGAAATCTTGGTGCCCTTATATTACAAGTTATTTGTCCCTGTACCTCCAAATACCAAAATGTTTAGCTACATCCCTTGCACTTCACAAACAACTGACCTTTAGGTAGGTTTTGCTAGGACAAAAGGTTGAACTTGATGGATGCGGTTTTTTTTTTGCAACCACAATTGCTGTGATTTAGACTCACAAATCATTTCACTATAGGGGAAGCAGATGGGGGGGCTAGGAACTATTGGGGACTTTGACTGATAAGCAGCTTCAATATATTATGTAGTTTTGCGCTACCTGACAAGGCCCCCACCCAGGTCAAAATTTGACCAGGCCACCTATACCCTCCAGATGGCTGCCCAGGGGTCACTTTAAAGAGGTACCAACTAGTGATGTGCAGGTCAGGTATTACCGCACCCACCTGATGACTGCCCTCCCTCCACCCAAGCCCCACTATATATA
>CM044431.1:104804559-104842637 GCA_024363595.1 Xenopus borealis
TGACGTCACTTCCGTGTTTTTTTTTTTTTTATTAACAATTTTTGCAGTTTTACATTTTATGCAATAATATAGTAAAGAATAAAGAAAATATAAAGTAGAGGTAGGAGGTATGGAGCACCGGCACATATTGAAGTCATTATTTATTACTTGCTTTACAGTAGAGTTGTGAATTAGATTTACCTCTATGATGTCATATTATTGAAACCTTTTACATAGATTCTGTTTGATTTCCCTTTTGGGGATCATGTTTCGAATTCTAGGCAATTCTCAAACAGAATAGGAGTTTAATTATGTATATCCATCAGGAACCCTTTACTTTTATAGCAACTGTATTATTTGATTTACATTCAGCCCTATTCAGTCATGCATTTGGATTAATCAGTAATAAATAAATGTACATATAGATTGGAATTTCCATATGATTACATTAATCTGGAATAATGCAGCATTATATAAATTGTATCCTTCTCTATATAATCAATAAGTCATTATTGCATATGTACAACTTGGGGTTGCTCTGTTTCTGCAACTAATTTTCAAGTAGGGATGATAAAGTATTAACTCTTTTGAGGTTGAACTCTATAGAGTTAAGGATTTTGTTTATTTTTTCACCATAGATGTGAAAGTTTGTTCATAAGTTGCAATCCGTTTAATTTCCGTCCGTATCATGTCAATTCCTGGGAGATTGAGTTGTTTCCAATTTCTGGCAATCAATGACCTGCTGGCAAGGATCACGTGGAATATTAAGCGTTTATGGTTTTTCTTTATTTGCTGTGGGAGGATACCCAATAATGCAAGGTCTGCTTGTACTTGGTATGTAGGGTCTGTAAGTTCTTGAATGAGGACTTGTGTTTTACTCCAGAATGCTTTTGCTTTTGGGCAAGACCACCAAACGTGGAATAGTCACTTCCGTGTTTACAATGACGTCATGGTCAGTTTTGGGGTCGGAAGGGAAGTTTAAATTTATAGGGTCCGGGTTGGGTAGCAGCACTGGGTAGGGGAATGTGACGGTGCTGGTCGGGTTAGGGGTTAGCGGGTCTGGGTTTTGCACAGGTCCTTCCAATTGGACCCATGCAGGACTCTACTGCTTCATGTTTGTTTGCATCATGTGGTGTCTATGTAGATGGACTGCACTGCTGTTAAATGGATTTTAAACACTTAATTTTATGCCCATTGCTGGAAAACTAACAGAACCTAATAGCCAACATATACAAGGGACACCACAAGAAAAAAACATGTCCACTAAAGAAGCTTTTTATCTGAAATATCCCTTAATAACATTTGTTCTAACTTTAATTCTTAGTACAAAATTAAGAAATAAAGGGAGTTAAAGTAGTGCTATAGTAATAAAGATATACCTACCTGTTCACTTAAGCAATGCGTATGATAATAGGTTTTGTTTAGTAGCTTCGGACTGATTGCTTTAACTGTGTAGAATTATAGGTGGCAAAGCAGCATTTTGTGAACTTGCTGTTACACAGCTACAGCTCCTTCTACTGGATGAAAAGTGATCTGCTGCTACTTTGAGAAAAATAGAACAAGTATGGGGCCTGTTATCCAGAATGCTCAAGACCTGGGGCTTTACTGATGATTTGGATCTCCTAAATCTACTAAAAATAATTTAAATAATATTTCTAATAAGGAAAAGAAAACACCACAGCACACATTGCTACTGGAGCACATATTTTATGTAATTCAGACCTTCCGACCACTCACTTTCCCAGTGTTTTGTCTGGAACACATTGATGCTATTGCATAGACTGTTGTTCAAGTATGTGGTTATGAAAATCCATGGTGCATTTAAATTTTTGGATGTTCTTTCATGTACAAAAGCATAACATCCCTCTAGTTATACAGGCCACATATATTACCTAGATCATTTCAGTTATTCTTTTTGTATTTTTACCATATATAGATAGGACAAATTGTATTTAAAAGCAGTGTTTATTATTTTGTATTTGTTAAGGAATTTTTTTTTGCCCAGATTATCCTTAATCCCCCCCCCCAAACTGTTGTCACAATTTGTAAGCAAATAAGTCTTTAAGATTTTATTGTATGCAGTAGCATTACAATTTACCTTACTGGAATTATAAATGGCCTAGCCCAAACCACGAAAAACTGCTTATTATTCCTCCACTACCAAACTTTACAGTTGGCAATATGCTAAGGTAGGAAGTGCTCTCCTGATGTCAAATTCAAATTTGTCTTTAAAACTGACTTCTTTAAGTGGCAATGGAGATGTACTTTATAGTACTCCAGCAGATGCCTGGTATTGTGCATGGTGATCTTAGACTTGTTTGCAGCATATCCTAATAATAGTTAGGAAGGGGTCTGCCACCTCTCTTATTATTCTTCTAGCAATTATAGTATAAGATGTGATAAGTAAGGAAATATCTATATATGTTTGGCCAATCACTCATGCTACTTCTGGTTAGTGGTTAGTAGTTTATGTAGGAGAGGGGATATCACAAATAAGAGTTCTTGGATGTAAATTTGTATGGCAATGCTCTGATGCCATAACTATCACCACTTCGATTTTGTTGTCATGGGGTCTTTCATTTTAGGGGGGGGTTTAAATTACAAAACAAACGCTGAAATAAACTAAAACTGTTTTCACTACAAGAAGACCTGCAAGTGCGGTTTGTTATTGTTTTTTGATATTTATCCATATTTTTACCAAGTATTGTTGTTTCGAGTGCACCAGTATACTGTTTGGTGTATCAAAATTAGCCGGCACTCACATTACAAAAAATCTGGGTGCAGTCCTAAAATATAGAATAATCGAACAACAATGTCCACACTCTCGAGTCTTAAAAAGAAGGTTACATATTAAAAAAAAATGATGTTTCAGCTAGCAATATAGCCTTTGTCAAAGTGAAAAACATTTACTGCTGTGTGTCTAATAAACACCAAACGGAAGGAAATTCTAATGGAATTTTGGTCTATTCCATAGTCGAAGTAGCCCAAAATTACCTCGAAATTCGATTTTTAGAAATTAGAATTTTATTAGAATTTTCACTTCGAACTTTAGTAAATGTGCCCCTATGTGTGTGCATGCTCATGTACCAGAGCTACTGTCACTAGCTAGCTAAAGTGCCATCCCCACGATATCTTGAGCCCTGGGGTTGACACTGCTGAGTTATTTTTGTCAGTTTGGCGGGGTTTTGGTTGAAATTTGGCCAACCATCGCAAAGTTAAGATTGCGTGCGGGTCAGACTGCATTAGTACACTCCTTCTCTGTTACTGAGGATTCTTTGGTACCAGAGGTTCGCCCAGAAGTAGTGTACAGATTGAAAAGATGCAGGTACATGTTGAGTGCAGGGCCTACAATGCCAACAGTGTATGGGTTAGGTCTGGTCGAGTTTTTTTCAGACTCCAGCATCCCTAGTACAGGTAACCATAGGGTAACTATATGGTAACTATAGAGCGATTCATCCTGTAACACCAAATATGACATTTGAAGATTGCAGATTTGTCTGTGTCCTTAGTGCCATACAGGCTGAATATATCTTGGCACTGAAATCAGTTACGCTTTTGACTTGCATAATTAAATTGTTACATTAAAATAAGATGTATTTAAACTGTAATTCTGTTTGTATCTTTTAGTTTTATTGACTCTTCATTGAGTGAACCAGGTATATATATGTAAGTATATATAGTTCCCTCACTGGCAAATAGACTTTTTTTTTTTTATTGAACATTATTTCATTCTGTAGAAAAATACACTATAAATCACCATCATTTAAGATATCATATTTGAAGTGCAGTCCTGGGCAGTTGCCCAGTTTGCCGCAGTTACAAAATAATTTGTCAAAACAAACCATTTAATGTGCATGCATTTGTGAACTCCAACTATACGAAAGTGCAGGAGTACCTTTAATGAATAGTGCCAATTTTAGGGATGGACCGAATCCACTATTTTGGATTCGGCCGAACCCCCCAAATCCTTCCCGAAAGATTTGGCCGAATCCGAACCTTAATTTGCATATGCAAACTGTGGGTGGGAAGGGGAAAACGTTTTTTACTTCCTTGTTTTGTGCCAAAAAGTCACGTGATTTCCCTTCCTGGCCCTAATTTGCATATGCAAATTAGGATTTGGATTTGGTTCAGCCAGGTGCATCCTGAGCCAATGTACTTCATAACTGTAGCCATCTTTGGAAATGAGCCCTCTTATGGTCTAAACATTTTTTTCCATATTCATTGTTACCCTCTGGTATCATTTTAAAGCATAGTGTTATTTGTTATACTAAATATATGGGATATTCACATAGAAATACTGCAGCAGAATATAAATACATAACAATTTTAATGCTTTTCGTTTGTGATCATATGGGACAGAGTACTTAATACCTGTAATTAATGTAATAAAACCAAGAGAGAAATCTTTTTTTGTTTTTTCATTTATAAATTTGTTCCATTGTCCAAATATGTTGTTAGTTATTTAATTAAATATATTTAGTTTCATTTATTCAGTTCAGTCATTTATTATTATATTTTATAACAGAGAAAATGGAAGACAACATGAAGTCCCTTAAGAACTATATCATTCCTAAAATTAAAACAGCCGCTGAGAAAGGTTGGTATTAAACCTTTGCCTTTCGAGGCATAAAACATTTAAAACTGTGTTTAAGTTTCATTAGAAATGTAAGTTGTTGCTTTGGGATCCTAAACGTAATGATCCTAATGCACCCTAGATTTTATTTATATATATATATATACAAATCTTCGAAAAAAGGGTCCGCACTCTCCGGACTTAAAATAAGGATATGATTTATTAGTAGCACAGACTAACGTTTCGGCCTCTCCGAGGCCTTTCTCAAACTTTGAGAAAGGCCTCGGAGAGGCCGAAACGTTGAGTGCGGACCCTTTTTTCGAAGATTTGTATCTATTAATTATGGACACTGCACCCAGGCAAGTTATACTGCTTTGACGAGAGTGCCGACTTCTCCCAAGTTTCTTTCTATATATATATATATATATATATATATATATATATATATATATATATATATATATATATATATATATATATATATATATATATATATCATCTCAGGACAAGATGTGATGTAAATGACCAGACCATCTTTCTCATATTTTCATTGTATATAATGTAGATAATACTGTATTAAAAACACAGAATAAATTGTAACATATATTTCTTTCTTCATACCTTCTTTAGTGAATTTATTTTCCATCATTGGTGTTATCAAGATTTTATGTGTGACGCATGATAATTTAAATTGTGTTGGTAATGTATTTTTAGCAAATTTTTCTGTTTTTAACCATAGGATTTCTGGCTCGTGACATGACCAATAAGCGAGAATATAATGATATTCTTAATATTCTGAATGAAGCAAGACTAGACATATGCTGTGATCTAAAGTCGTCGTGGAAGCTGCAAGATCCAAAACTGATCTGTAATTACAATTTGGAAAGTAAATTTATTGAAAAAAGGTAGCAGTAAATATTTCATTTTGGGGTTTTTGTATATCTGGTAGCCAATTAAAGGTAGGGCTTAAATTAGTATTCTATGTTTAATTTGCTTTTTTTAATAACAAAAAATTATTCAAATTTCATAGTATACATTTGTAACATGCTGTAACTACTGAACACACACTGCCAGTTTCTTGTGTTATCCTACTTATGGCCTTTTTCTAGCAATATATATAATTTTTAACTATCAAGCATTGTGATGAATTAAGTTTTCTTTGTGATGGCTCCTTGGTCAGCACTTTATGTTTGTTATTTTGCAACATTAACCCCCCATATGTAATTAAAGGCACTAAGTTTGCCCAGGGACAGTATCCCATAGCAACCAATAAGATGCTTGCTTTTAAACAGGTGACCAGTAAATGCTACCCTGGGCAAACTTAGTGCCTTTTATTAAATTACCCCCTAACTTGTTTATTGAGCACTTAATGTAGATTCTGCATAATTCCTATTAGTCTCTGCCACACTGCAGAGCATGTATACACTAGAGTCAGTTGTTGAGGAGAATTAAATTATAATCAAGATGCACCTACACTGGTATTATATTGGATTCGGCTTGAATTCACTGTAAGTTTTCACTAGACATTTGTATGAATTCCATAATAAGCCCAAACCTTAATTTGCCAATATTTAGCTTAATCTTTTTTCAAAAATGGTAACCCTTGTTTACGCCAGTGCTTTAGTATTGTATTGTAGTAAAGGGGTTATGTAATAAAGGTGCAAAGTGTGGTGCAACCAATCAACATTTAGGGGCAAATTTACAAAATTCACGTGAATAGATCGTAGTTCGATCAAATTACGATCGTACTATTTAATTGGATATTCGAATATTCAAATTTGGCCTCTCCGATCATCGAATACCGAATTATCGAATAGATCGAATGATCGGATATTTGATAGTTCTACAATTCGATGATTGAAGGAATCAAAATTTTAAAATCCTTCGAATGCATACTTCGCCAGATTGAACCTACCGAACTGCAATAGAAGCCTATGGGAACCCCCTATAGGCTTCTTTGGCTAAGTCCTGCTCGTATACCATTCTTACGATCGAAGCGTTCGATCGTTCGAATCGTACAAATTTTTCAGAGGCTCGAAGGAAATTTCACGATTTATTTTGTGAAATCGAAAGATCGGTAACCGATCGTACGAATTCATCGTGAAATCGAATATCGAGCAAAATTATAGCCTAAAAATATTCGATAAGCATTCGATAGTCAAATGCTTATCGAATTTCGAATAAATACGTAGGATTTTTGGGGAATAATAGCAAATTTGTCCCTTAGCATTTATTGGTCATCTGTTTAAAAGGAAGGGTTAATTTAGTGCCTTTCATTATATCTTGGGGTTAGAGTTCTATATTTGTTTCAGTTGAATTCTAAGAATATGGTCCTTCCATGATAGGGTTTTGTTAAGTATTAAACATAATGCTGGATTCTGTTTTGTCTTGGTTTAGCTCTGAACAGTAAGTGGAAAAAATATATAGACCAAATAACTTGCATGTAAGCAGGTAATGTTCTCCTACCAGCCTTCAAACTGAGACTCTTCCTTTCAACTGCAAGATGAAGAAGTACAAATCATAGTATAGAAAACATTCCACTGTATGCATGTGCCTCTTCTGTTAACCCCTAGTTCTGGCCCTAGTTCTGGCGGTTGGCAAATGGCAGCCTGTAAGTCACAATCTTGCAGGGCCTACATTTTTCAAATTCATACTGATGTCTGGAAGATGTATTCTATTCTAAAAACAATTAAGAAAACAAATAGTAGATGAGGTCCAACAAACATGCAAATATGTGTGTGTGTATGTGTATATATTGTGGGGGTTCACTCGCTGGTAGGCTGCAAATGAGGCAACTTCACACACCAAGACTGGTGTAAGGGCTTCCTGCCCGCGTTTATTTTTTCAGCTGCTGCAGAAGTTTCCCCTCGCAGGGGGTAGAAAACAACAGTTGGAACAGAAATATCAAGCCTCCTGGCTAATACAAAAATAAATGTTTCTCTTTCTCCTGAAGCTGAGCAAATCCAGCAGCGTGTCTCTCTCTCACACACACACAGGCTCAACAGCTCAACTGCACAGCTTCAGGTGTTCTACAAATAGGCCTAGGGCCTCCTGAAAACCTGGCCCATGGATTTGGGAATCCACCCACCCTGCTCTTGCGGATTCCCAGTAAGACCAGCCCCGGATCAACAATTACAAAAACTGCAGAGAAACCAAGTGTTTCTCTGCCCAAAACACTGCTGGTCTCACCTCAGTAAAAGTGTCTGAGAATCCGTGGCCCAACATACATATTGTCAATCACTTTTCCCCAGGAAACTGGGGACCTTTTTGTCACCATACCACAATATATATATATATATAAATATGTGTTTAAGAAATTTTAAACAATACAAATTTAAAAATTTAATATAAGTTTGTTTTACTGTTGTTTAGGTCTGAGATGCGAGAATTCGGAAAAAAAGATTTCAAAGAACAGTTTTGCTTTCTGGTGGTACCTAAGGCTGCAGTTGCAGACATATGCCAGCATGGCCTAAGTGTTAATAGTTCAACCATCACAATTTTAGGGAATCCCCAATTAGGAGTTTATGTCTTCAGGCACATTGATGTTGCATTGAATTATGCAAAGATGAAGAATGGTAAATCAAACACCATTGTCGTTTTTAAGGTAAGTATTTACTACTTAACCTCTTGTTGATGAATAAATACCTCTAAATATTAAGATTGATTAAAATAGTTTTACTATAACTGCAAGCCATTTGTGCTTTAAAGCTTAAACAAATGCTGCCAAAATATTATTATTTGTGGCTTTCAATAAGGACAGTTCCTGCAGTGCTACTTTTGTTGGTTTTCTGTGATGTGGAAAAATACAGAAAAAAAAATAAATAAAAAAACTATAAAAAAAAAATGACCATTGTAAAAGTATTTTAGAAAAGGCAATTCTATAAACACACTTTGTGTGAAGGATTCGAAATTCGATCTAATTTTCAAAAAGTTTCGAATACCTTTTTTGGGCACTTCGAACATCAAATTCAAAAAATTTGATGGATTCGAATGATTCGAATTAAAATCTATTCGATCATTCAACCATTCGATAGTCGAAGTACTTACCCTTTAAAAAAAAAAAAAATTTCAATTGCCTAGTTCGCCAGATTAAACCTACCAAATTGCTGTTAAAGGAATAGTTCAGTGTAAAAATGAAAAAATAGATAGGCTGTGCAAAATAAAAAATGTTTCCAATATAATTAGTCCGGGAAAAATGCAAACTATAAAGGCTGGAGTGACTGGATGTCTAATATAATAGCCAGAATCCAACTTCCTGCTTCTCTGCTCTTTAACTTTGATTTAGTCTATTTTTTGAAGGGGGGCCACATGGGACTTACCTGTTCAGTGAATCAACAATTGATCCTCAGCATTCAGCTCAAGTTCAAAAGCAACAGTTATGACCCGTGTGGCACTCCCTCAAGTCACTGATTGGTTACTGCCTGGTCACCAGGGTAAGCAGTCCAACAGAGCTGAAAAAGCAGGAAGTTGGATTCTGGCTACTATATTAGACATCCAGCAACTCCAGCCTTAATACATTACATTTTTGGCTAACTAACTATATTAAAAACATTTTTTATTTTGCACTGCCTATCTATTTACCCAGTTTTTATTTTTATACTAAACAATTCCTTTAAATTCTATGGGAAGCTCCCATCTATTCACTCCATCTATTGTATTGAACTTCGCCAGGTCTGACCTTGTGAAGTAACGTCTAAGTAAGCGGTAACGCTCAGTAAAACGTTCATCTTAGTGAACTAGCATAGTTACATCCCTTCGTCAGTGCGCAACTTCGTAAGGGTTTGAAGTTGCGCAAGTCTATCTACTTCTCTAGCGAATTTTCGCCAGGGACACTGTTATTGTATCGGTGAAGTTGCGAATTGATGTCACGCTGCTGAATTACCGCTAGCGCAAGACGCTTCGAGTGAATTTGCACCTAAATGAACATGATGTGGCCTATTTATCATGCTGTGTAAAACAAAACTGCAGAAAAACTTCACCAGTGATCAGATCTTTAGTTTTCTAACTTGTAGGTTGAAATCTAATTACTGGTTTTTATGGGCAACATCACCAGTGATATTTTCTCTAATGCTTTACACAGCAAGACCCTATGCCTTTAGAATTAATACTTAACCCACATATATATTTTAGTAAATATTGCCCTTCTACATCTCTTGCCTTGAACCACTATTTCGTGATGGTCTGTGTACTGCCACAGAGATCACCTGACCAGAAATATAACTGTAAAATGAAGAAGTGTTGAAGCAAAAGACAGAACTCTGTTAATTGGCTGTGTGACCTAACTTTATAGTTTGTTTGGTATGTTTGTGTGCACCATTGACTCATACGATCCCAGGAGGCTGTCCTTATTTTTTAAAATGGCAAATTTTCTATTTATGATTACTCAATGGCACATGCTGCTAAAAAAGTGTATTATTGTGAAAATGGTTTCTTTACATGAAGCAGGGTTTTACATATGAGTTGTTTTATGCAATATCTTTTTATACCTACATTGTTTGGGGGGGTATAGTTTTCCTTTAAAGAATGTTTTTGACATATACAGGTACATATCAGTAGATATAATTGTACCAGGGAGAAATGTTGGAGTAAAAGACACAACACTTTCCATTCTATGGCACATGTGCCCTTAGCTTATGTGTAAACACCAGGTCTTGTCCCTGGCATTTCAGGTAAACAGAGGCCCAAACAGCCCCCCACCAGCCCAATAAGTAGTGACTGCCATGGCAACTTACAGCAGCCCCTCTGACATTTGTCAGAACCCACACACTAACCGTCCGGGCCTGGTAAGCACAAAATCTCATACAAATCAGAGGGTGGACTAATGGCTTAATACTAAAAGTATGTTTTTGATGAAAAGCCTTTATTTGAAACACTGGTTTAAATATGGGCTTTACATATGGTTTATGTAATATATTAATAGAGACCTGCAACATCGTTTTCCTATAACAGCTTTAAATGGATGTAGATGTTTACGTGTAAGTGCCACTATTATATGACATATCTTTTATAAGAAGCATGTTGTGTTACACAACTTATTTTATGCTTTAATGATGCAGATTTAAGCAATGTAAAATGGAATGCATACATTCTGTAATGACATCCACATACTCACTCTTGGTTAGCACCATTTTTCTAAGATATCCATGTTAATCTTTTATATCCATTAGGCACTCTTTGGCAGAATTAAGAAAGTACAGCCAGTTTTGAATTCTAAGAAAACTCCTCTGGATCCTGCACCAAACTATGATAGCCATATGTCAAAAAAGTCACCAACTTGGACTGATTCCTTTGAGAAGCAAACAGCGAATTCATTAGTATGTATTTTTTATTATACATCTAGCTGGACAAATTTACTGTAAACAAATATTTTAGTGCAGCGAGCGCTTTTCTTTTTTGCTTTTTGCCGCCCCTGGTAACTGGCCGCTCCTTGCCACCTGAGGCAAGGTTCTCACCTTGCCTCATGGCTGGAGCGACCCTGGATGTTGAGGCCCATTTATAAAGGCTGATGGTTCTGGGGCTAATTTGAATAGCGTGGGATGGAAGGAAGGTGCCCATATGGCAGGAACACGGACAAGCCGGTAAGACTGTTCGGGTTAACGATCGCACTACAAGCATCATAGAGTGCCGAGAGACTGAACGGTTCATAGCATCAGAGCGGATCTTCTTGATAAGCGATTGGATGCCAGCGATCTTGTAATTAGAGATTAGCAGGCACCCGGTGATACTTAAATAGATACGCACATTGGTCTGTCTCATATTTTCTGAAGTGCTTTGCGGGAGAGATTTGAAGCGTGTGGTAGTGGAACGAAATTGATTCACCCGCTGCTGATTCCAATCATACGGGATACTCTAAACTACGAACAGCCTTACCTAAAGGAAAGCCTCTTTTGTTGGGACAATTATTGATCTATTTTAGGAAGCGCATGTAGAGCATATCGATACACTTAATATCACAGTAGTACTTTCCTGTGCAGGTACCCTGGGTGGTTAGAGATAACAGATGATGCTACATATACCTCTGAAATTTCTGGGATAGGGGCTGAAATAGTAGTCTCTAAAAAATTCAAATTAAGGTCCAGAGAAAGAAATTGTGTACAGCATGTTTTTATAGAGATAACTGTACAACACGGTTAAACACATCATTTAAAGGATCCTGAAGTATAAGGCATTTGGGTATAACCCAAACTAGATATATACTGGGGCATTTAAAACAAAATCTGGTTTTCTTCAGTTAGTAATTCAGAGTTGGACAGGCAGAGTTGGACAGGCAGAGTTGGACAGGCAGAGTTGGACAGGCAGAGTTGGACAGGCAGAGTTGGACAGGCAGAGTTGGACAGGCAGAATAAGGCACACAGAGAGGGAATAGAACAGGCAGAGCAGGGTAGGAGACAGGGAAACTGATCAGGACCACTCTAGGATGCAGGGCCGCTCTGGCCATGAAGCAAGGTGAGAGTCTTGCCTCAGGCGGCACGGAGCGGCCAGTTACCAGGGGCAGCAAAAAAAAATAATTTCCTTTTATTAAACAGAAATTCGGCTCTTCTAGTGCAGCGAGCACAACAGCGCTCGCTGCAATAGTAATGCGGCCCTTCCTCGACCCACTCTTATGCTAAACGTTAGAAGCGCAGAGCAGGAGGGGGGGGCGGCATCAGGGCTGCTGCCTCAGGCCCCTGGAACGCTCCTGCTAAGATGAACAGTACACATTGTACTATGTACTGCTCCTACAGTCTGTACAGTCAATGTGGGCACTGACTGTCTATGGTGTAATGAAGGCAGAGTCTTACAGGTGTGAACAATGCAGGGTTTTTACAGCCCGATTCTGAGGTATGAACAATGAAGGGGACAGTTGATCTTGGTTCTGATACCTTGTGAAGCTTACACAAAGGTAACCAATCAAAGTAACCAGACTTCAATGGAGTTACAAACATTTAACAGCATTCCATCTTTTTTGCTAAAATTACAAAAACAAATTACTGATAGCTGTCTCCTCTTAAAGGGGAATGAAACCCCCCCCCCCGGCGCTAACCAAAACCCCCCCACTCCCCCCGACCTACCTTTCCCCTCGGGCTATTGCCCCTAAGTCCCTACTTACCCCTTAATGCAGGTCCCCTCCAGCGATGTTCTAAGGAGGCCTGGGCGCGCATGCGCAGTAGGAAGCCGGTACTACTGCGCATGCGCCGAAAATTCACAGAGTTCAATTGGCGCATGCGCGCCCATTGCCATCAGATCCTGGAAGAAGCAGTTTGAAGAGAAGATGGCCCCTCTGAACATCGCTGGAGGGGACCTGCATTAAGGGGTAAGTAGGGATTTAGGGGCAATAGCCCGAGGGGAGAGGTAGGGAGGGAGGGGGGGTGGGTGGTTTTGTTTAGCACTAGGGGGGGGGGGTTTCATTCCCCTTTAAAGTGATTTTATTTGGCTTTTGCCATTCAGACCTCTTTTGCAAACAGTAATTTTTAAAATGCACTCAGTAATTCCTGTTATCACAACAGAACCAATTAATATAACCATATATGTTTTTCTGTGGCAGGTGTATTTGTACGAGTACGACCTAAATTTCAAGCCTGCCGACAATCCAAGACATTGCCTTCCATATGCTTCAATGTCTGTCACATTTATTGAACAGAAGACAGAAACAGGCCCAATACTGCCAAAAGTAAAACTTAAACCAAAGTCGGTTACTTCTGGTAAGATCACCTTTGTTATGCTTAAAAAAATACAATATACTGTATATAATTAAAGTAAATCTTTGGATCTGTATAACTGTTAAATTATATTAGGCAAGTCCTTTGAATCTACATTTATTTTTAGTTTTTTTTTAATTAAGTTTATCATTTTCAAACAAAGAGGCAAAACAAGCTTTAAAGGGCGCAAGTATTTAGGTCTGTATGTATCTTTACCGCCAAGTACTTAAAAGTCAAGGCCCACTGAAGAGGCGCTTTGTATCTGGGTAGCTCCAGTTGGAATGTGTCAATGGGAAAGAGTAAGGATTTATTCCAACTTACTTTCAGTCCTGGAAAAATGGATGTGTTGGTTAATTACCATTAGGACTGAGTCTAGTGCTTCATAGGGGTTTTCCAAAAACAATATGGTATCATCTGCATACATTGCTACTGTTTCAATAAGAGGTCCCACTTGCAAACCTTTAACTTCTCCTGAGTGTTTGATCAAAGATGCTAAACGTTCCATTGCAATTACAAAAAGATGGGTTGAGAAGGGACACCCCTGTCTTGGTACCCCTAGATAGAGGGAAAGGGAGGGAGACATTCTGATTTGACCTTATCTTGGCTTGTGGGGTCATATATATATATAGCTGCTACCCATTTCCTGAAGTTTGATCCAATTCCCATTTTTGCCATGGAGGCCCAAAGGTCCATACGACCGAGACAAATGTTTTTTCATTATCTAGTGCGGAAATGACTCGGTGTCCTGGATTATCGTGGGATATTACCCGATTGGTGCTGAGTCTTCAGATGTTTATATCCATCATTCTACCTGTTATAAAACCTGTTTGGTCTGGGGAGATTAATTTGGTGATAACCTGATTTAACCTGTGAACAAGGATTTTTGCCAATATTCTGGCATCAGCATTGAATAGGCCTGTATAAACCGCATTGTATAGGGTATTTCCCTGATTTTAACATTACCATAATCAATGCTTCACTCATGGAGGGTGGGAGGTTTGCCACCTCTTACTGCATTTAGTAGGGGAGTTAATAGGGGTGTCAGTATGCTTTTGTGTTTAACGTACACTTCGGGGGGGCAGACCATCTAGTCCGGGTGTTGTCAAGGATGAGATAGCTTCCTTCACTTCCAACTCTGTTATGGGTCCCTCTAGCAGGGCCTTCTCATCCTGTTCCAATCTGGGGAAAGGGATGGCCTATAGGTAAGCCTGGATCTGGCTATTGGTACAAGATAACTGGGAAGGCTAGAGCTGTGCATAAAATCTCTTAAAAATTATATTGATTTCCCCAGGGTTGGTTATAATCGAGCCATTGCTGTCACAAATTGTCGCTATACATGTTAACGCCATTGTGTCTTTGGAGAATAAAGCCAGAAGCTTACCATTTTTGTCATGGTATCAAAAACTTTGCCTTTTTGATGTATCAGTGCCTATTTTACCTTTTTAGTTTGTCTGACCTGGAGGGCAGTTCGGGCCGTGAGCCATACGTGTCTGAATTGTTCACTGGGATTTTGGGTATATTCTTTTTCAGCTAGCAAAACTTGAGCTTCTTGTTCTGTTACCTCCCTTTGGATGGTTCTATTATAAATTTAATCTGTTGGATATACAGGCTGCGAGTATAGGCTTTTCGTGAGTCCCACATAACGTGTGCATTCACTGATTCTTTATTCAGTGTTATGTAGGTTTTAAATTCCCTTTCTACTTCAGTGATTATGCCTTCTTACTGTAGCCAGAATTTATTGAGCTTCCAAATTCTGTCAGAAGGCTGAGGGGTTGTTTCTATACATAGCATAATGGGAGAGTGGTCAGATATCCCTTCCGGTAGTATATCCACTTGTTTGGTTTGCATTCGAATTTCAGGGGACCCAAAAACCAAATCAATTTGTCAAATTGTGTTGTGTGAGGCGGAGAAGCATGTAAACCTTATTTCTTGCGGGTGCTTTTCCCTCCACAGGTCAGTAAAGTGAAAGTTAATGGCCCAATTGGAAAGGGTGGTGGAGGGTCTGGCACTGGGATATAGTCTATCAAGTGATTCAGATATCACTGCATTAAAATCCCCCATAATTATGGTGGAAGCAGTGGGCAGATTCAAAGATTTATCCATAATGAGTGACCGCAATGACTCATTAAATGGGGGTGGAATATAGACCTTAAAGGAAAGCTATACCCCGAAAATGAATTTTTGATTTTTATATCAAATTAAGTGACATATTAAAGAATCTTGCCTACCTGGTATATATATTTAAGTAAATATTGCCCTTTTACATCTCTTGCCTTGAACCACCATTTCATGATGGTCTGTGTGCTGCCTCAGAGATCACCTGACCAGAAATATTTCAACTCTAACTGTAACAGGAAGAAGTGTGTAAGCAAAAGACACAACTCTGTCTGTTAATTGGCTCGTATGACCTAACTTTATAGTTTGTTTGGTATGTTTGTGTGCACCGTTGGATCCTAGGATCCCAGGAGGCGGTCCTTATTTTTTAAAATGGCAATTTTCTATTTATGATTTCCCAATGGCACATTCTACTAAAAAAGTATTTTATTATGAAAATGGGTTATTTACATGAAGCAGGGTTTTACATATGAGTTGTTTTATGCAATATCTTTTTATAGAGACCTACATTGGTCGGGGGGTATAGTTTTCCTTTAATTACATTATACATTTTACCATTTATAGAACAAGATAATAACATTATGAAGCAAACTTCTGAGTCCTCAACCACTTTAGTTAGGGTGAAGGAGTATCGTCTTGTGACCAATATTATAACTCCTTTTGTGTAGAAGGAGTAGGTAGAGTGGTACTAAGCTCCCACCCAGGATTTTCTCAGTGTACAAATTTTGCTGACCTCCAGGTGGGTTTCCTGGAGTAGGATTAGGTGTGGTTTGGGTTTCTGGATAGTTTTAAACACTTGTCCCCTTTTTACTGGATTGCCTAGCCCTCGAACATTCCAAGACATCAGTCTTGCCTCCGCCATTCCTTATGTAGTTGTAAAGTCCTCAATTGGCTGATCTCCAATGTATCGGGATGGTAATGGACGGCTAATTTGTTGTGACATGGCGGCTGCAAGGTAGTGCCCAAAGGCAGGAGATAAGGGTACTGTAGGAAAAAGGCAACGGCAGCTAGGAAGTTAGTCAGTTTCAATGTAAAAACAAAATGACCAATAACCCCTCCCCACCCAATCCACCCCAACCTGGATGGGTTTCATTCCCATAACTTGTAAGCATATTTGTAGAGGCTGAGCTTCTATTTTCTATTATTAAAATGGGGCAATCATTACAGTTGTTTTTTTTTTTTTTAGGCTAGTAGACAAGTTGGCTTACGTTTAGCTTCATTGGTCACTTTTCAGAATCATGCTTTTATTTTACATTAGTATTTCTTCTAGTATACATTTGCCAGACAGTAATAATTAAATTGACTGCTGCAGGGACTCATACTCTATATCAGGGGTCTCCAACCTTTTTTGCTTGTGAGCCCCATTTATATTTAAAAAAGAGTTGGAGAGCAACACAAGCATGAAAAAGTCCATGTGGATGTCAAATAAGAGCTCTGATTGGCTTTTTTGTAACCCCTATATGGACTGGCAGCCTACAGGAGAGAATGTTTGGCAGGACATCTGTTTTTTATGCAACCAAAACTTGCCTCTAAGCCAGTAATTCAAAAATAAGCACCTGCTTTGAGGCCACTGGGAGCAACATCCAAGGGGTTGGAGAGCAACATGTTGCTCACGAGCTACTGGTTGGGGACCACTGCTCTATATGAAACACCGCTGAATATAACACTTATGGATTATTTATCAAAATCTGAGTTTATCTAATTTATTTCTGAAATACACTTTGACCAAATCTGCATGGGGTATTTCCCAGTATGTATCAATACATTTTCCCAAAAACTTTATGAGCTGGAAAAAACTCATGACAAACAGATCGAATAGTTGCCCGAAAAATACAAAATCTTTGGATTATTGCACAAAACCCAGTGAAGGTCAGGATATATTTGGGACTTCTTCAACCTCTGCAGGTCTGAGATTCCGAATTTTTGGATTCAGACTTTTTCCATCCTCTGGGTATAATAAATTGTGTAATATTTGAGGGGGTTTTTCCCCACTAAAAATTTGGATTTTATAGTACAAAAACTCAAATTGTTTGAGGTTTTGGCATTCGGACCTCAATAGATAACTCCCTAAGTCAAGGACCATATTCATTTCAGTGAGAAAAAGTTATCTCCTGGTTTATCTTGTAATCACGGATGATATTCAGTTTGAGGGGAAATACTTTTCTACAAATTCTGTTTCTGTCTCTTCCCATAAACTTCAGTTGAGTTTTCACATGATAAACCTTGCGATAAGTTTTTCTGAATTGAATTGCATCTCAAATTGAGTCACTTTCATGACTTTTCATGTAATAAACCCTTTTCTTACTGAATTGAATGTGGCCCAATGTATGATACTAAAAATAATTGAGGTGTAAATAGTTTATAGAATAAATAAAATTCATAAATCATGCATCTGCAATATGCAGCTCATCGGCTGCTGATAAACTACAATTTACATCTGCCATACTGCTAATTAATGCTTGGTGCTATAACTAGTAGTAGTTGGAGATCCACAGGCCATGTAATAAACCATTGCAACACTTTTTGGAATTTTTTTTTTTTTTTTTTTAAAGGTCTTCTGTGTTTTGTTTTTTAGGCAGTGCTAACTTAACGAACTGCACAGTAGCAAAAAGAATTGGTAAAGGCAAAGATGCAAAGATTGTTTTTAAAAATTTTCCTACAGTAGCACCAAAGCCACCTCCAGCATGTCACTATGAACAGCAAAATGAGTTTCTCCTTTCCTGCGCTGCCATAAACCTTCTGATGGAAAATCTTCTAGGGACTGCTTCATTCGATAAGCAAGCCATGGACTCCACTATGCAGTTGCCTCACCAGTTTGATAAAAAAGAGAAAGCTGTAGAAAGAACAGATGACATGGATGGTTTGATTCCTCCAAGCATGGTGATTACATCTAAATCCATGAAAGATCCCAGAAAAAGAAGAGAGGAGCAAGAATTAAAACATTGTGATCAGAAAATACATGATGAATGGAATTCTCAGAATTGTGAGGAAAATGTCAATTCATTTTTCCTGAGTTTTGAAGAAGCTCGATTTTATGACAATTTAATGTCAAAGGCTGAAGTAAATAAACGTTCATTGTTGAGTGAGTGTGAAAAGGACAATAATATGGTGATGAAACAAGATGAGACAGTAGGTTATTCTCAAAATCTATCTGAGAAAGAGGTAGTTGAGGAAAAGGAAAAACAGCAGAATTCAAATTCACTCTCTGAACATTCTTCTGCTACACAAGATATGTCTCATGTATCTAAGACTGTATCTGTCACTAACAAAGTTTGTGGAAATTATGTCAAAAAAAGTGATCACATTTTAAAGAAACACAAAAAAGAAAGAAGTTTCAGTCTTGGGTCTACAAAATTAACAAAGGAAGCCTGCATTTCTAAAGAAAAAAAGAAATTTGCAGATATGGTGCAATCTAATGGATGTAACTCTTTTGACAGAAGTCATAAACATAAACCAGTGCAGAAAAAGACATCAATTTCTAATGAAAGTAAAGAGAAAACAATCAATAGTAAAAATATTGCTGACCTTTCAAAGTGTGGTACAAATCTAGAAGGGGCAAAATTAAATCACACAATAAAAGTTGAAAACATGGCACAGACTAGAAAGTATGTCTCTAAAAAGTCACAGAGGAATCACAAAATAAAAGGTATTAAGGTCCATGGTAAAAAAAGTTATGATAATTCAAAACAAACGGCTGCTTCTTTGCCTAAAAATGCCACCTTACCAGTTTATAAGATGGATGTTGCCACCAAACAAAAGTTTGGTAAAGATGCAGATAAAAGGGAAGAGCATTCATCACTTATGAAAGTACAAATCAGTTCTTTCTTGCATTTAAATGATATGGAACATGGTAAGAAAACCGCTGGAAATGAAACGCTATTTGCAAATGCAGAACAACAACATTGGTCAAGAGAAAATCTTACTGACAAGCAGGACCATGTGTGCAGTAATGCAATCATTCATGGTATAACTTTGGCAGAGGAAGAAATCCTGATCCCTCCAGAGGAAAAAATATCACAGATATCCTGTGATATTTCTAATGATTTTGAGATAAGATATTTCCAAAATGAAGAAACTGTAAATGTGAGTTCCCTTAAAAGAAGATGTGAAAAGATGGTGACGGCAAAAAGTCCAGAGGATACACAAAGTAAAACAACAGATTATTGTGTAGAAAATATATCCCCTGTGCACTTTAATGATCTACCGCTTGAGCATCAAATTTCTGGCATACTTTTACCTGAAAAAAATGTAAATCAGCACAGTGTTACCAATGAGGTTTCTTTGTTTGCTGTTGGTAATGTTGGCATCCCGCTGGAAAATGGCATTTTAAGTATGTCTAAAAACTTGACGCATTTGTGTTTGCAGAGCTATGAAACCGAACTAGGGTATGATGATTTATTTATTGAGGATATGGAAATTGCTAGTGAGGTTGAAATTCTATCTCTTGAAACAGAAAATGAACCAAAAGCTCAAATGCCAGTTAATTTAAACATATCCTTAAACACATTGTTCGATGATTTTGATTGTAGCCACTTGGTAACCCGCATAGACTGGAATAGTCTCTTTGGATTGGACAGTTCCACTACATTAATGGGAGAGGTGGTAGTGCCACAATTTAACAAATCGCCCCTTCAAAAATGTGATAGTGAAAAGATAATCTACCCTGATTTACACATAACAATAAATAACCGTAAAAAGCTGCAAGATAACCCCACCCCTGCTGGTGGTGACACAGGAGTACAACATAAAGACCCAACTGATGATGTTCTTTTACCACTTGAGGCAGCTGGGAAAAGAGTTTTGGTGGATAGCATTGAAAGCAAATGTAAAGAAAATGTTGCACCTTTGATAAATATACAGTCACCTCTTGAAAATGTCAATATAAATGTATCTGATGAACAGGTGGACTATTATGCTGATCTGCACATTTCCTCTTGTACGTCATATAACATACAGGTCACTCAGAAAGCAGAAGAACAACATTTCAATAGTAACATAGGGGCAAATAATGGCCAGAGTGAAACAGATGTAGGAGGCAAAATTAAAGGCTTTAGACGGCAGAAAAACAGGACTCCTGACAAATGTTCAACTGTTTCATTAGACTTATGTGCAATTTTAGAAAAAGCAGATGAAACATCTTGTGTAAATGTATTGCAGGAATATAAATTAATTTGTGAGAAAAAGCTTCTCAGATTTATTAAAGCTTTTGAAGATAAGCAGCTTTGCCCAGTCGAAGAAGTTATGCTTGACCGGAATTTTTTGGTTGAAAGAAAACTCAAAGCAGTCTTTAAGCATGCCTTAAAACCACAGGCTATAGAGTCATTTATTGAATTGCAAATGATGATGGAAACAAAACAATTTATAGAAAATCGAATACACAGTCTTAAAGGTGAGCCCACATTCAGAAGTTTTCTGTATTATGACAGCTCTCTCTATCTTGAGTTACTTGATGGAGACAGGGGATATCAACAACAGTCCAATTTTTATGTTGGGTTTCAACAGAAGCTGAAATGCATTGCTCTTGTTACACTGCAAAACCATTACGCTCAACTTTGTGATATTTTCGAGAAAATTAATGAAAAGCACAGATCATATTATGTCTTCCTTAAATACCGAAGAGAAGTTGAAGAATGTGAAGCTGTTTTAAAGAACTCTGCTGATCATTTGGATTTTTGTCTCTCAGTCCCAATATCTTGTGGAGTTCATATTGGGGACACATTAGAGGAGTTAAAAATATTGCAGACAAGAACTTTAGAGGTTATTAAGGCCTATTATAATCTTCCAATGTGTGATGCTGGAAAACAGGAACATGCACTGTGCCTTTTAGAATTAATTTGTGCAAAGATTGATTATATTCAGACCTCTGAGTCTTTGAACACTGAACTGTCCCTTTTTGGCATTGAACATTTATTGTTTGATGCAGCCAAATGCACTATATTGAAGGAAAAAACAAGATTTCTTAAACAGGAAAAAAAGGATTATATCAACAAACTGAACCATTTTGCCTTATTGAAATTATATGAAGTCTATGGTACATGTGATGTAGAAACCACAGTCCTAAAAACTTCTGATAGCACCCAGGAAAAACACAGAGGGTCAAATGTCAATCCAGAATTTAACAGTCAGGAAGTATATTATGTTGGGAAAATCATAGACCAAGCACGGTGTGCAGATTCTGTATCAGTGAATCAAATGATCACTGGCTGTAAGAAGCACTTAGAAACTCTAAAAAAATATTTTCAGATAATGCAGGAATGTGATGCAGATGAAGTCATAATCACAGAAAATAATGTTTTGGATGCAGCTAAAAAACCTAATCCGCCTGCAATTCTCCTAAAGCCAGAAGCAATCGAAAGCTACATTGATATCCTTATGGCCTCTGAAACTTTACATTTCCTAAAGTGTTTGAAGGCTTCCAAAAAGAACAAAAAGCAATTCAGAGGACTGCTGTGGTTTGACAAATCTCTCCTTCCTGAATTAATTCAGTGCCAAAGCAGAATTGCATTGTACCTTAAAGGAGACTTGAATTCTGATGTCCTAGAAATCATAAATAGTATTATATATGAGATCAAGGCAGAGCTAGAAATAATATGCGATTATGCAGATTCTGTCAATTATACCTATGCCCTTCAGATAATGACACGGGAACTTTCAGAGCTCTCAGAACTTAAAACATTTGTTTCAAAATCCAGGTTTGCAGTGCATTCCTATGTCCACCTCTCCCCACATATTGCCTCTATAAACTATGGAAGTACTTTGGTGGATCTTGATTATAACTATAACCAGTTTTCTGATCTGCTTGGCCTGTTGATGTCCTGTCCAAAGAAAGACTTGGGAAAAATTGCCCAAACAATGAAAATCATGAAAACTATTGAACTCATGAAACAAGCCACTTCCAGGTCAGAAACTTCAGCATTTGATATATCGGTCTGGCAGATAATGGAAAACAAAAGGAAGCGTGTCCAGCTACAAGGTAACAGTGATCAAGATTATGGCATACTGAACACAAATAAAAGACCATCATTGGATCAGGATCAACCAACATATTCTATTAGCCCCAAAAAGCAAAAGGTGAAGTATGATCAATTTTACTTACAAGGCAAAATGGTTTTTCTACAGGGGGTCTCAGCATGGTTCATACAAGAGTTCTGCTAGGCGTAAAGCAAAAATTATCATATTACTCATATTTTATAATTGATATTGAAACCCTTTGGATAAACTTTAAATGCACCATACCCTCTGTTAATAGAATACAAAAGGACCTGGATTGATTTATGCTAATTTCCTAGTCCCCTGTTTAATTTGCATATATTACCAGTGCAAGTGCATATATTTTCAAAAATGGGTTTTTAGGTACAATTTATGATGATAAAATTGGCAAGACACCATACCATGTTAAGGCAAACCCCATATGATGGCCCTAACTGTTTACCTCCAGACATATTTTTTTTAAAGGCTGGAACCTCCCTGCATTGTCTCAGTCACCACCTTGATCATCCCCCCACCATTAGCTTTTATGGGGAAAGAAATGGCCAATACCAAAGCATTTGTTTAACAGGTTTAAGTTAATGCCAGATGGGGCTGAAAATTGACCTGCTGAAATACTCAGCCCCATGTGGCTGATTTTGTCAAAGCAACAAAAAAGTTTGTACTCTCACACTAAAATCAGCCATGTGTGCCTGCACTCAGGCCAACACACATCCAAGACAGGATGCTAATGCCAGTGTAGGGGGGCTAATTCTCAACCTGTGAATTTCAGCAGGCTAATTTTCAGACCAGTCTGGCATTAGTCTTAGTCCTTCCCTGTTTGCGGCTTTTAAATGAGATAGATTGCCAAAACAAGCACCCATTTTTAAAGGCATTTTACCACCATTTAAGGGATGGGTGTGTGAGTGCTACAACCATGTTGAAGTTTGCCCATTCTTCCTGCAGAATATCTCTGCTACCAGATAATTTTCACTTTCATTGTAGTTGTATATTTTACTTGCACCCACAACCCCCCTTTTTCTGTATTTGACCTAGAAGAAGGACTAGAAAATGATCCCTATGAATTATTTAAACTTTTTGTACATAAATTAAATCCTAGTTTCTTTGCCACCCAGAGTAGTCAACAAATGAACCAGTTTAAGAACTACCTGTTCTATGGTAGTGTATTTATTTATTACTTCAAAAAGTTTTTAATGTGAAGTAAAAGCTACTAAGTGTAGGTTTTTCTAAAGTGTCTTCTATTTATATCTATGTAAAGTTGTAGAATTTATGTAATTGTACATCAGATTATTGGATAATTTGTATACCATTTTATCATATATAGTGTATGGGCCTGAGATGTAGGACTCCCTAATAGCAGCCATGGTTTTTAGAGATTTTTATTTTACTGAAATTGAGATGATAATTTTCTTCTATTATAGGTAATGAATTCCCCTCCACATGACTCCAAAGGAGAGCAAGAGATAATCAAACAGAAATGCAACTCAAGGTATCTGTACATTTTGTCGTAATGTCTCTCTGTTTCCACAAGATATAATGATGACATTAGAGTAGCAGTTCTTGAATTATTTCAAGTAAATTGAGAAAAAGCACATCAATGATACTGCCCTGATACCCTGCCCTGTCACACAACATACTTATCTATTTTTAAATCTGTTTTCTACATCATCCAAAGGTCTTTTACTGTTTATAAAGAATATTAGAAGCCATTGGGGAGTTGTGTGACTTCATAAAAGTGCAGGGCTAGAAGTCACAGAGCTTTCATCTCATTTTAAATCTTCATATAGACATAGACGGAGGGTGATTTTTTTGTTTGGGTAGGCTAATGTTACTTCAACAGTTTCTACACCAGCGATTTTCCACTGGCGGAGAAACAGCTGATTCAGTCCCATATCATAAGCATTCGCAAAAGTTGTAATTCACCTGTCTGGGCACACAGGAAGGATTTACAGAAGGTAACATAACCTATTGTAAACTCTTGCCTCCACCAAATCCTCTGTAATGCTGCAAATCTTGCTGATTTTCAGTGGTGATGTGTGTTAATAGACTGAAGGGCCATTCAGCCTTGTAAAACCGCAGTGCAGTTGTATCAGATGTACACAGAGTGTAAGAACAATTCTGTTAACTTTGATGCATCAGATACAATTGCATCATTATGGGATAAAATATGACAATTGCACTCATAATTGTACTTGCTGCACTTGCGGATATAAATGAGCCCTTAAGTCTTACAGATGCAATATGAGCCAACTATATAGGTGCCAATTAACACCTTTATGTTCCTTTGTTATGCTGGCTATACACTGACAGATAAAGCTGCCGATATCGGTCATTTAGACCAATTTGACAGCTTATCTGCCTGTGTATGGGGGCTTCCAACGGGGCTTCCTGATCGATATCGATCGGGAAGGTTTGTTTTTCTTCCGACCGACCCATCGGAGCCCCTTGGCGTCATCGTAATCTGATTGTTCGACCATTTGGCCGAACATTCGGATTACCCCGATATAGCCCTGCCATGTTAGTGGCATATCTGGGAAAGATCCGCTCATTTGGCGATGTCGCCAAACTAGTGGATCTTTGCATCTGTGACCAGCTTTAGTCATATTATGTTTTAAGGCTACAATTCCCCAAATGTAAGGAATTTAAGTTCCTCATTCAGTGCAGCAATAGTAGCTAGAATAGGCAGACTGTTGTTATTGGTGCTGCAAACTCATAACTCAACAAGCCACTTCAGTTATTGGAAGACAATGGTACATGGTGGAAGGTTGAAGATGTACAAGTGGAACAATGGCACAGTTTTAAAAACATTTATACTTGCCACCTGGCATTTTTTCAGAAAGCATATGAACAACCAGAATCCATTCTACAATCTGGAAAATACCCTACAGTATATGTCTTTTTCTGTCTCTGCTATTTTGCAAAAGTATTGGCTTAGTTAAAAAAATGAAACTAGAGCTTACCATAGTGAAATTCTACAACACACTTTAAAAATCTCACAGAAATCAATAGAGAGTAAAGGATTTTATTACATATTCCTCCATGTCATGTAAAAATAATGAATGCAGCACATCCCCATTTTAAACTTGTGAAGTGTCCTGGTTCCAAATACGCCATTTGACGTGCCTTAGGACTCTGCCTTAGTCCAAAGTAAGACTGGTATATCAAATGTAGAAAGTAGAGTCCGGCACTCGCAGATTTACTGCAATTCAATTTATTAGTACGACATGTTTTGGGCTAGAGCCCTTTTTCAATTTATTCCCATTTTAACCTGGTTGTGGCTAATATACATCATATCGAATGGTGATATTTATTATGTTATGCAACAGATTTTAAACATACATTAGTCAAAAAACGGTAATGTTTTTTAGAATGATTAGATATACCAAAGGCTCGCAAATCAGAAACATCAAATTAAAGGTGCAAATGAAGTGGTGATTGAGAAGAAAAAAAGAATTTGAGTTTAATTTAAGACTTTTATTATACAGATTTTTATGTCTGGGTGACAGGTCCCCTTTAAATGAGACTTTTGGACATCACTAAGCAATGATTGTGACTATATCAATTTGAGGCTTCTATGTCCTTCTCATAGCTATATTAACCATCTACAACAGCGTTTTCAGTACAGTGGGACGTCCCCAATAGGGAAACAGAAGCTGTGGTTGGAGGTTTTTTCTGTAGGGCATTAGGGTGACAGAGAGCTAATAGTTGCAACTAGTTGTCTTGGCTACAAAATAGACAATAGTGATAATTGGCTTTACTAAGACACAACATGTGTTCTAGCAGAGACAATGTTCAGTATTATCTATTGCAGAGTATTTTGTACCCACAAAATAGCTAGCTGCTAATAGTAGCTCCAACTACTTTAACCATTAAGATGATATTTCATGTTTCTCATGTTAAGAGATACAATTCTAGAAGCCTAGCCATTTGGAGATTTGAGGTGAGTCTTTACTTGCTGCCTTTGATAACACTGGAATTATAGCAGGTTTGCTTTTGCATACATTTTTTATATATCTATAATCTTATGAGTTGAGGGCTTCCAGCCTGAAGGGCATTTAAGATGACTGATGATGGACTGAACCCTTATTCTTAGAACTATAGCAGAATGACCAGTTTTTAACATGTTCCTATATTTATGTAGTGAATTGTGCTGTAAGGTTAGGGGGACTAATTAAACATTCATTTAGTTTGAACCAAAGAAACCTGAAAAGTTTACTTATATACGCAATGATGGTTACGTTGCAAACAAAATTAAGAGATGAGAATTGCAGTGACCAAATAAACAAATCCCGAAGTGACACATTGCTTCGTTAACAAAAGAATCGTAATGTGTTGTTTGTCTTTTAATCTAGAGTGGCCATTGTCTTCTGGTTAGAATTACCAGATTTAATACATTTAATGAAGTCTTAAAATACCAATGGTGTATTTCAGATGTCTGTGTATACCATACCTTGTGCTGCATAATGCAGTCTAGATTCCACTTCATATCTGCCATATACCTGCCAGAATGAGCAAGTTTTATAGGTGAAGGAACAAATTTTTAAAGGCGTAAGTCAGCAGTTATGTGCCAAATCGTAACTACTTATTTTTCTTCTGTTTCTAGGATGAAAAACAAAGATTATGGTAACACAACTGACAAACAATGTAAAAATTCTGAAAAGACTGCAAAGGACATAACTGTTGAAGAAAATAAATATCAATCTTTATCTGCTATTAAACATACATTTCATAGAAATGACGGATTATCTCCAGTCAAGGCAATAGTGTTCGATCATGCAAATGATAAAGTAGTTAAAACAAAATGTTTCACTGATGGTTCAGTAAAGGAATCACTAAATGATTCCCATTTCAATCTCCATCCAAAAAGTCAACTTCAGGTGCCAGATAAAAATTTAAATGTTATGTCAGAATACCAGTCTCGCTCTGAGCAAAGTAAGAAAAACCTAGATGCAGTATCTCAAAAGGCTGGAGGTCAAGCTGACCAGAAATCTATTCTCAAAAAGCTATCTTTTTCATACAAGCAAAAGAAGAGCTATAATGTTCACTTTGCTGACAAATGCACGTTAGATACAAGTCCTTTGGAGGAACAAACAAATAAACTGGCAACTTCCATCACTGAAGCAAAAGACAAGAATGAACTGTTGGTACTGGCAACTTCCATTACTGAAGCAAAAGACAATAAGAATGAACTGTTGGTACAACAAAATGACATTTCCAATTGTAGTGATTTGAAAAGCTGCCATTCTCAGAGTTTTTCACAGATAACTGACACATATACCCATCCATCCAACTACCCTTGGCAATATTATTTACATTACTGGTATCTAAATAGCAATAACACAAATGTAGTGCCACAGCCTTACCAAGGAATGCCTTACAATACTCAGCAGTTCATGCCATATAGTGGGACAATCCAAAATCCTTATACTGGGAACCAACCTTACCCAAACAGCCAGTTTCAGCCTCAGAGGTTTCAGACAACAGATGCACTTAAAGCCGCAATGAATTACAGTTACCCTGCTCTACTCCCTGCATCACACCAAGATTCAGTGCAGGCTAGGTATGCTTATGATGCTACACCAACAGGAACGTGGTCATGGGGTAAGTGCTTATAGATTATTTCATTAAATAAACGGTTTGATTGCCTAGTAGAGCAAAACAAATGCTGACTTCAATATGCACTTTTACAAATATAGAATAAGAAAAACATAATTAAAGCTTAACTTTGTGCCTCTCCATCAGCTCTTCATGGCCTCCGTTATTTCAAAATAGCTACCTGCAAAGCTAGTGTAACACAAAGTCTCCAGGCAGGAGACTCACACTGGAGGGAGGAGCAGGCACAATTTCTACTGGGCAGATAACAGATATACAAATGACTTGAGCATGCACAGTATTGATCTATGCCTGATCTTCCTACACTTCTTACTGCACTTTTGTAACATCAGTCTGATGTGGACAAGACCTTATGCAGCCAGGGTGTTGGAAATCCTGCTGACTTGGGCAAGAGGAGAGATCAAAGGATCTATCCAGCACTACCTTTGCAGGTAGCTATTTTGAAAATTGATCAATTCTTTTTTAAATAAACCAAATTGCAAATATAACTGTGTCTGTTGTGTTTGTTTATATTTCCAAACTTATAAAGGTGAACCACATTCTTTAACTCCAGAAATTGGTTATTTTAACCATCACCCTGCTATTTCATATGCAAATTCGAAGGATTATGAAGAAAATTACAAAATTGCTTTTATTATATATTATAGAACAGTTTCAGCAAAGCAGTAGTGAAACATTTCCTGAAAGGTTGTACATTTGCAGAAACACTTTTTATAGCAAGGGTCTTCCCTAATTTTACCTGAAATTGGAGTGTGCCTCCCCACCCGTCACCACCTTAAATTAGAACGCTTAAAAACTAAACTAACATTGATTTCTTTCATCTGGACTACTCTACTATAATGGGATATGGCAGAACTAAAAAAGAAAATGTCTTAACTTTCCTTTACTGATCAAATTAATGCCATGAAACATCCATGGAATTTTAATTATACCACAAATTCCTGTCCTGTATTACTTAAAATTTTCAGTTAACTGGCCTACTGTTATTATCATTGTTATCATTTTTATTATCATGTATTTATTAAACACCACCATATTCCACAGTGTTATACAATAAATGGGTGTATACATTAAGCACAGAACATGTGCAATGAATCAGCAGAAAAAAAGATGGGGGCTATAGGGGCATCTTTGGAGGCACAGATCTTCCCTTTTAAAGGGCTGTGGTTGCTTTGGGCTGCTACAGATGATGAAAATACAATGTGCAACATTTCTAACCTAATACTTTAATTAAGCTTTAGTTCTTTTTTAAGACACAATATGTGGGCATGGGCAATATCTGGTGATAGATGGAATTGAGCACTGCATTTAGCAACATATACAGTCATATGTAAAAGTTTGAGAACCCCTCTCAGCCTGCATAATTATTTACCCTACTTTCAACAAAAAAGATAACATGGTGATGTCTTTCAATTCCCAGGAACATTTGAGTACTGGGGTGTTTTCTGAACAAAGATTTTTAGTGAAGTATTCAGTTGTATGGAATTAAATCAAATCTGTTGTTGCAAAAATATGGGTAGCCTTATAATTTGAATGTATGTAACTGCTCAATACTCATTACTGGCAACACCAAATTGGTTGGATTAGCTTGTTAAGCCTTGAATGTCATAGGCAGGCGTGTCCAATCATGAGAAAGGGTATTTAAGGTAACCAATTGCAAGTTGTGCTTCTGTTTGACTCTCCTCTGAGTGTCAGCATGGAATCCTCAAAGTACTCTGAAAAGATCTTAAAACAATGATTATTCAGTATCATGGTTTAGGGCAGTGATCCCCAACCAGTAGCTCGCGAGCAACTTGTTGCTCTCCAACCCCTTGATGTTGCTCTCATTGTCCTCATAGCAAGTGCTTATTTTTTAATTCCAGGCTTGGAAGCAAGTTTTAATTATGTATAGTGTCAAGCAGAGCCTCCTATAGGCTGCCAGTCCCAAAGGGGCTACCAAATAGCCAATCACAGCCCTTATTTGGCAACCCCAGGGAATTGTTCATGCTTGTGTTGCTTCCCAACTCTTTTTGCATTTGAATGTGGCTCACTGGTAAAAAAGGTTTGCGACCCCTGGTTTAGGGGAAGGCTAAAAAAAAAAACTCTGAGAGGTTTCAACTGTAAGGAATGTAATCAGGAACTGGAAGGCCACATACCTAGTTGCTGTAAAACCCAGTTCTGGCAGGCTTTGGGAGAGGATTTGGAGGATTGGGAGAATGGTTACAGATAACCCAAAGATCACCTCTAAAGACCTGCAAGAACATCTTGCTGCAGAGTGCATCTGTAAATCGTTCTACAATTCAGCGCAATTTGTTCAAGTGTCACAAAGTTGAAGTTAAACGGGGGTTGGATATTCCAACAAGACAATGACCCTAAACACACTTCGAAATCTATGCAGAGAGAGAAGTACAACATTCCCGACATAAAGATCATCGAAAATCTATGGAGTAATTTGAAGCAGGCTGTCCATGATCGGCAGCCATCAAATTTAACTGATTTTGTATGGATGAATGGTCCAAAATACTGCCATCCATAGTCCAGACACTCACCAAAGACTATAGGAGGCTTCTAGAGGCTGTTTCATTTGCAAAAGGAGGCTGAACTAAATATTGATGTAATATCTCTGTTGGGATGCCCAAATTTATTCACCTAATTTTGTTATGACATATATTGCATATTTTCTGTAAATCCAATAAACTTTAGGTCACTGCTGAAATACTATTGTTTGCATAAGGAATGTTATATATTAAAAGGAAGCTGCTACTTTGAAAGCTCAGCCAATGATAAACAAAATTAGAAATAATTAAGAGGGGTTCCCAAACTTCATATGACTGTAGTGCACCTTGAAGCTATGCTAAACTAGATTAGGGTAGAGCTTTAGTTAACTTTTTGTCAAACTTTTTTGCTGTTCCAGTAGACTTCTGCACTGAAATATATTTCTAAAAAGAGCAAAAAGATTTTTTATATATTCAGTTTTGAAATCTGACATGGGGCTAGACATTTTGTCAATTTCCCAGTTGCCACTGGTCATGTGACTTGTGCCAGCACTTTAGGAGGGAACTACTTTCTGGCAGGCTGTTGTTTTCCTTCTCGGTGTAACTGAATGGAATGCAGTGGGACATGGGTTTTTACTATTGAGTGCTGCTCTTAGATCTACCAGGCAGTTGTTATTTTGTGTTAGGGTGCTGTTATCTGGTTACCATTGTTCTGTTGTTAGGCTGCTGGGGGGGAAGGGGGGGGTGATATCACTCCAACTTGCAGTACAGCAGTAAAGAGTGATTGAAGTTTATCAGTCACATGACTTGGGGCACCTGGGAAACTGACAATATGTCTAGCCTCATGTCAGATTTCAAAATTAAATCTAAAAAATCTGTTTGCTCTTTTGAGAAATTGATTTTAATGCAGAATTCTGCTGGAGCAGCACTATTAACTGATGCATTTTGGAAAAAAAAAAAAAAATTTTTCCCATGACCGTATCCCTTTAAGATATCTGTTGAATGCAGAGATTAGAAGAAAGTCAGACAGAGCATCGGAGAGAATTGTTCTTCCCTTCCTCTGCTCCAGTCTGTTTTAGATTCCAAAGTAGTGTGACTGTATCCCGAGTACTAGCATTGTATGCTATTTATTTATTACTGGTTCTGCACTTAAAGACCAGTTTACCAGCACAGTGATCTGCTCCAGTTACTACCTTCTTATTTGTGTCTGTGCATCATTCATTACCCACTTCTTTATTTTTGTTTCTGAAGGTGCCTATAACTAACATTTTTAGACAACTTAGTTGTAAAAAAAATTTTTGGGTGCTATAGTACAGTTTAAAATTACAAGTAAACTCCATAGTGTTAACAAGTTCTGTTTGAGGGAACCCTATCCTAGAGACAGGGAGCTTAATTTCCTAAGCAAATGTAATATGAAGCATGCTGTCTAAGTCTGTGTTTATTAGCTGAAGTGGTAAAATTTTGATCAAAGCTAACCACAGTATTTCCCACATTGACTGCAAGTAGCTTGGCCCTTTTGACAGGGGACCTTAGCAAGGTAAACCGTGGAATAGGCCATGGTCTGAGCCAATGAACTGTCTAATAAAAGCTTTTTAATAAAACAAATTCTTGGTGTTGCTCTATACAGGGGTGTTCCATATACCAGTGTGAGGGATACTTCAACAATTCTGTGTACAGGGTATTATTGTCAATTTGATAAATTACTGTTTGCTTGTGTTATTTTACCAAGTTCCCAAACCACAAATGCTCATTTTGCATATAATTAGTGAAATATATACCATGTCTTCAAGTTTTCAGCAGTTGTTGTAGTCTCTGCTTTCAGTGCAAAACTGACTTTGTTTTTCTACTTTTTACAGGTTCCTGGTAGTAAGATTTCCCATCCTTCATCTTGCTGATATCACCATCGCTGAAAGAGGACAATTCAATACAGCATTCTTCCTTGTGATTACAAAAAACGACAAGATTGCACTTAATATAGTGAACAGTGAAACAAACTTATGTGTAATGTGTATTGTGGATGAAGTTAGAGATAGCTTATTCTGCCCAGTAGTTTTGAGAATGTGTGTAAATGTTTTAATGTGGTGGTGGCAGCAGTACAGCTAAAAATGAACATGGACTCACTAGTGGAGTTTTTTCAGTTAGGAGAAGCAAAGATACACTTCCTGGAAGGTCTGTCTGTGCAGTTTCTAATATTTTGACATTTACTTCATTTCTGACAAAAAGGGAGTACTCCAGGTGGAATTATATATTACAATTATAACAACCCACATTTTAATGCCAAAATACTTTGTTTTAGTTGCCAATGGAAGCTAAAATGTGTTTTATTGTTTAAATGAAGACAACTATTTTCATTCATTTAGGCTATTGTAGATGCAGGTGTGACAAGTAGACCAAAACAAATGTTTGAGTGGTGCTCTGCCCTAAGCACAAAGTCTTCCTCAGGAAACGCATTTCCCAAATATGTCTATGGAAATCCCTTAGTCATACTCATAAGATACTAATAGCAGCTATTGAACTAAAACCCTGGGAGCCAGATGCACCCATGTATTTCATTGTTATTATATTTTGCCCAACCGAATGCCAAGCCTCAATAGCTATACTGATACATACACCCAATAGCCATACTGATCATTCTAGCAAGGAGGCATCACTTTAAACATATTTACCTTAATTACTACTTAAAATTGATTCATAAATGAACCCAATTTTGCTTATAAAATTCAGTACATTTTCCAGTATTACCAACTTTATTTAATATGGAACTTGAAATGCACATTTCATTTTTATCTTTTAACAATCATTAACTTTTTTTTAGGTAGTATTTGTAGTTATGTGTATAAAGTGTCAGGACTGAAGGTTATTACTGTATTTGCATATTTGCCTTTGTATACACTCATGGGTGGTCTACCTCAGGAGAGGTTCTTTCCACATCATTTTAGTATATTATAGATGGTGTGATTTTTTAATTTCTTTTGCTTGCAAGAAGTAAGCAAAGTGGTATGCCACTTAAAACATATACCTTTGTGACACAGAAAGAATGTTTAATGCACAAGATATGCCATTCCTCTAAAAAAAAAAAAAAAAATCAATTGAATCACAGTGTTTTTCTTATTAACATCAGCAAACTAACTGTAAAAGAGATTATGCAGGGATAGTGCCATTTATCTGGTTAAATGGAGGCACTGGCTTGGTTCAGACTCCCATTAGGAGAATGTCCCCCTTATAATGTGGTGCTGTCAAAGAGATATCATTTTCTGTCCTAGGCATGTTTTAGGTTCTAGGGGAAGAGATCATTAACTTTCCCCTGTGTCAATGAGCATATTTCCCAGCATTATTTGTGAGAGGACATCCTACCAGTGCTTTCAGTAGGTCAATTATTTATATGCTTTTAAACAAATTAAAAATACCTGATCACAATACACTATACACTTAAACACGTCTGTGATACTATTGCACTTCTCTGTTTAACATTTATTTACAATTGCACATTATTTATATATTCTGCACATTAACATAAAGCAATTTTTGTAGCACATTCACAAGGGGACTCACTTTGACTGCTCCAGTCCTCTTCATTGGTACCTCACTGATTAGCACTAGGTGGTGGTTGTAGCATGACACTGGGTGAAGTGTGTGGCAATATATTAAATACAATAGTGCACTAGAATTTCCTCTCTATAGATGTCTGCAAAAGACAAACCATATTTTATTAAACGCAGATATAGTCACGTTCCCTGCATCTGTATTTAAAATGAAAGAAAAATACAAATTCTTCTGTGGACCAAAATGACACTTTTTTTAAAATACTTTTTTTCACTACTAATTTGCTCATCTTCAAATAATCAGTGTACATGGGGCTCCTCGGTTCAATAACTGGATGGTGCAAGCAAAATATCATTCCCTGTGAGGGGATCATAACGATCACCAGGATAAACAATACTGTAAACCAAAAGATAAAATGCACACATTATCACATTGATTTAAGTTAATGTTAAAGCTCCTGTGCTGAATAAATAAGAGTTCAGTGAGAGAATAATGGTGTGCACCTAAAAAAGTAAAGATGGGGGCATCTTCAAAGCACAGCAGGCATAGGCTTTGGTACCCAAGCCCTTGTTTTAGTTCAGTAGGAAGTTGTAGCTTAGCAACAGCCTCAGCACTGAATGTTTCCTATGCTGATATGTTATTGAATGGCACTGTTTTTCCACGACCAGGAAAGCAATTTTATTTTGAGTGCAAACAATTTGCTGTGTTTAGAAATATTGATGGAAACTGCTATAATTCTTGCCTTAGTAGAGGCAATCTCTCTAAATTTAAGTAAAAGTGTTCATCTAGTGGTTGTTATTATTAGATTGCAGTGATCTAGTAATGGCTATTCCTTGTCTACAGTTTTGACACATGCACAGTGAAGAACATCCCAACCAAAACTGGTTTCCACATTACAGCGCAGCCTGTGACTTCAATGGTTCTGTAATAACAATACACTGATGCGTTGGTTTCCCAGGGGATAATAAGTATTGTCTGTGCATCTTTGTATTGCTACTTTTTTACTATTGCTGCAGCTACACCACATTTTATAAGTATTGTTTGTGTGGGTTTATAATTAAGCTTTTTAAAGTTTTACTATTTCTGCAGTATTTCTTTTTCATAAGCAAAGTTAACTTATTTTCATATTTTTGTACCATTTCTACAAGAGAAAAAAAAATCATTCTCAGGTTAATGTAGCATAGTAAATTGTGTTGTTTGAAACTGTTTTTCCTGAATGTTTTGTTGTAAATTGTAGCATTGTTGTTGTATTAAAGTAACTGTTACCAGAATTTAGCATCTTGTGTTCTCTGTGGAGATACAGGTAGTAGAAATCTATGCTAGTCTAGGTATTCCTCTGTACTAAGCACATTTTTTCTTATACAGTGTATCAAGATTTACTATTCAGAAAAGTCACAAATATGTACTATGACATCTATCATACTATGACTATAGCCTAGCTGCTACCCCACTTGTATACCCTGCCATTTGTTTAATGTAATCATATTAATAACAATAGGCTCAAAGGTGCCTAGTTTTTATTTTATTTTGACCTCATAGGCTGAATGACTCATGGGATATGGGCCAAGCACAGGGAAAAGACATTGAAAATCAGATTTAAAGGCTGAACTGCTACCGGCTTCCAGTTATTGGAACACTTGGGACATGGAGTCAAAGGATCACAACTGCCTGGGTGCTGGATATAAAAATATGTAAACGTACAAAAAGGAAAGGAACCAAACTCGCAGGTGTTTCGTGAAAAATTCAGTGGTTTATTTAAATGTTTTGACTCCTAAACTGGAGCCTGAAAACGATAAGTTTAGGAGCTAAACATTGAAATAAACCACTGCATTTTTGAAAGACGCGTTTAGTGCGTTTCCTTCCTTTTTTGCGCACACACACACACGTTTTATATGTATACATATATATACACATGTGTATATATATATATATATATGTGTGTGTGTGTGTATTTGGTAGACCAATAATATCCACCGGGTCGCTAAACAAGGAGTTAGCACAACATCTCGATATACTATTACAACCTTGTATCACTTCCACAAGCAGCTATTTGAAGGACACAACAGATTTCTTAAAAGTAGTGGCGAGCATCACTCTGCCAGTAGATAATCTAATATTGGCCACTATGGATGTCCAAAGCTTATATACATGTATACCTCATATAACCGGGCTACAAGTAGTACGCAAGCTATTGACAAATAATCCTGTCTATATTGGTCCGCCCATAGAGTATGTCACACAGCTGTTATATTTTGTGTTAACTAACAATTACTTCAAAATTGAGACCCAGTACTACATACAAAAGACAGGCACTGCCATGGGATCAAAAGTGGCACCTGTGTATGCCAATGCCTTTATGAGTGACTATGAAAATGTACACATTTATGGTCATGAGTTATTTAAAAATTACGGTAGCTTCTATAGACACTACATAGATGACCTGTTCTTTATATGGACAGTTACGGCAGAACAACTAGAGGAGTTTGTACAAAACCTTAATTCCCTAGACTCTCCTGTGAGATTGACAGTGAACTACAACTCACAACTAATAAACTTCCTTGACGTACAAGTTTATAAACAAGAGGGCATTTGCAAACACGCATCTACACAAAGGCTACAGACAGAAACACTTTGTTGCATTACAGAAGCAATTACCCCAGACATATCCTTGACTTACTCCCAAATCACAGATGATGTGGGTCATTAGAATAGACAGTGACCCCAAACAATGTAGAGAAGATTTAGTTAAAATGAGGAACAAGTTTCTAAATAGAGGCTATCCGGCCGAATTAATCAGAGACAATACTGAAAATGTAATGGCTATGTCACAGGAACAATTACTTTACAACACGGCACATAATGACATTTACTATGTAAGTAAATACAATCCCCACAGCAAAGCCACCAAAGAGGCTGTACTGAAACATTGGGAAATAGTAGCCAAAGATGATGCGCTAACTCCAAGAATTCCTCACAGACCAAAATTCAGCTATGCAAGGAATACTTGGTCTTGTGATGTTTTACAATACAAAGGGAGTTCATGTGCTGTGTTGTTGTATGTAAGTGATGTGTGTTTAGTGGCTTGCAGGGTAGTGGCAGTTGTAGTGGCTTTGGGTTATTGAGCATTATTACTATTTTAAGGGGTTAAAATGCAGTATTGCAGCTGGGTGCAGGGTTGCCACCTGGCAGGTAAAAATGATGGTTAATCCCAATGTTATTAATAGGGAAAAAGATAAATATATAGGAAGGCCGGTATTTTTTTCCCTGCTGAAGCCGTGCCACCTCCCCTCTCCTGAAGTCCCGAACAGCCGAAGTCCTGAAGCAGTGAGTGAAAAGACCTTTTTAAAACACTGGTTTGGAGTGGGTGGGATCTGGGGTGGTGCTTGGGGGTGGGCGGGGCAGGGGCCCCAACATTTTTTGTTTTATGGGGCCCCGTGATTTCTAATGGCGGCCCTGGATGTCAATAAGCAGGACATAGCACAGCAACCTGTAGCAAAGCACTGGAAAGAAGCGAGACGACCCATCTACGTTCAGGTGTATGCCAATTGATCATATACCAAAACCGCCCAGGGGTGGTGACATTGACAATTTACTATTGAGCTGGGAAGCATTTGGATACATGAACTTGATCGTGCCCAGAGGGCTTAATGGGCAATTGCAATTAAACTGCTTTTTAACCTGAATGTTCTGAGTGTAACATCAGTATCTAATTTGTACCCCTTACTTCATAGGAAGTACTTATACCAAGTATCTGATTACAATGTGATTGTTCATCAAACTCTGTAAATAACATGTTTTCAATTTTTCTGTTACATCATTTTGTTACATTGTTTTTAAATTAGAACAAAGTATACTTCTATTCACATTGGAAAACTCCACCATGGAGCGCATTACTGACACCCGATGGTGAAATAATGGAATAAAACTTTTCACTGAAAAAAAAAGGAACTTTATGTTCTTAGTGGAAACAAGCAACTGTATAAGGACTGATGACGTCATATAAGGATCCCCCTACCCCCTCCGCTGTGTTACCTACCAGTCTAAACAAAAGACACGGAGACTTATGTGTTGGCAAAAATCTGTGGAGGTCACGTTTCTTTATTTACAAAATCTTAA
>CM044431.1:104859508-104902748 GCA_024363595.1 Xenopus borealis
TCATTTGGAAACATATATGAAGCTTTACCGTGCATCTGGGTATCACGCAAAGGAATGGAGTGACTCCCCCTCCCCACGGTGCTCACTTTTTCAGCGCCGGTCAGGTGTAGGGGGGTCCACAGCGCTAATGCGGAGCATGCAACTTCACTAGAAGAGACAAATTTCTGGGTTGAGAACCGGAAATTCAGCTCTAAGTTATCAGTAGCAGCATTTTTGTAGCCCCTGGTAACCAGGGGGGCACTGCCGCCTGAGGTGAGTGCCTCAGCTCGCCTCATTGGCGGAGCGCCCCTGCTTGTAGGTAGCCTCACTCTTATCCGGATCAGAGTGAGGCTACCTACAAGCAGGGGGTGCTGGATCAAATTGTGTGCATAAATCTTAACATAGAACCACACTCCAAAATATTAAGGTGAATAAAATCATAAAGTTTTGGCCCACCAAAATGCATTTACTTATCCTTGATAAAGGCCCCAAGGTGGGCCAAAACGTTGGACATAAATGTGACTTTATTCACCTGAATATTTTGGAGTGTGGTATATATATGACGATAGATGAAAGTTTCCTGGCAATCAAGAGAAAATGCTCACGTGGCACGTGCCTTAGAAATAATATTATTTACATTTGAAAATGGTAGTTTTAATGTGTAAATGATGTAACGCCTCTCGGGTTTTTAAATTGCTCTCTCACCGCTGTACTAATCGGGCTGTAGCCAATCATGTGCGATAAAATAGGGGCGTGGCCGGGCTGCCTTTGTCCGGAAGATGCAGTTCGGAGGCCTGGAATCTTATAGCACAGCGCAGGGCTTTTAGTGATTACTAGTGCGGAACGTTACAGCCACCTAGTGGTAGAAAAGCAAAGTAACAGGTGATAATCGGTAAGACCAGAATGGAAACAACTGAGCTATTTAAAGGTGAGTAGGTGAATTATACGGGGAGGGGCATTTAGGTAATAACGATATTGTTAATTGTTTGCAAAAAAGTGGATGTGTTCAGAGCATATCCCTTAAAACACCAGATCTATGGCAACTATTTATTATAGACTGCTTCCAGTTTAATGTTGCTATTTTGCCCTCTTTTGCCATTTTCAATCGGCATGTATAGTTAAAACTAATTTTATTGCAGATAAAAAGGAAGATAAATGGCTAAAACGTTATGTCATTCCGAAAGTTAAATCAGCTGCCAAAAGAGGTAAGTATTGAATTCACAATTTGGCTTATATTTTCTCCTAAAGTTTTGTTTGAGCTTGGACAGCTGGCAGCTGGGTGTACAGTGAGTATTTTTAATTACAGAAACTGTTGGCTTTAATCAAGATTTTTTTTGTGTGTATAGCATTTTGGGGCATTTTAGCCCCAATTTACAACATCTTAGGTGAAGCCCACAATGCGTTTTGTCTTTCTGTATAAATGAGTATTTCTTGAAAAGGGGACAGGGGACAGGCTATCGATTGCTACCTGGAATATACCTGGAATATTTGTAGCAAAATGGCCTGCTTTCAAATCTGCACATGATTTCATTTTCCTGGCTGCAGCTTTTCAGTGTATGTTTCAACAGATATTACATATAATAATAGTCCATATTACAGCCGTGTCTGGACTTGAGTGACAAAATACATTTGTATATTGGTTTTTCGAGGCTGTTAAACTGAGCAAGTATACATCTAAAAAAAAAAAAGCTTAAAGAAGGAAGTTAAACCCCAAAACACACAAGTCTGCTAAACCTGTAATTATTCACCTTTGCGCTAACTTTTAGTATGTTATAGAATGTCCATTCCCTAGTAGCTTTGCAATTGGTCTTCATTATTTATATTTTATAGGTTTTGAATGATTTACCTTTATCTTCTGTCTCTTTCCAGCTTTCAAATGGGGTTCGCTGACCCCATGTAAAAATCAAATGCTCTGTAAGGCTACAAATGTATTGTTATTGCTACGTTTTATTTAGGGATGCACCGATTCTGGATTTTTCAGCAGGATTTGGTAGAATCCTTCTGCCTGGCCGAACCGAATCCTAATTTGCATATGCGAATTAGGGCCAGGGAGGGAAAGCACGTGACTTTTTGGCACAAAACAAGGAAGTAAAAAATGTTTCCCCTTCCAAACCATAATTTGCATAAGAAAATTAGGGTTCGGATTCGGTTCGGTATTGGGCCAAATCTTTCGGTAAGGATTCGGGGGTTCGGCCGAATCCAAAATAGTGGATTCGGTGTTTCCCTAGTTTTATTACTCCTCTTTCTATTCATGTTCCATTCTCTTATTCAAATCAATACAGGGTTTCTAACAGGGTTGCTAGGGTAATTTGAACCCTAGTAACCAGACTGCTGAAATTGTAAACTGGAGAGCTGCAGAATAAAAAGTCTAAACACAAATAAAAAAAATAAAAAATGAAAACCAATTGCAATTTGTCTCAGAATATCACTCACGACATCATACTTAAAGTTAATTTAAAGGAGAACAACCCCTTTAAGCAACAGAAAACCACACAGAAATTTTATGGTCAGTAAGAGACCTAATGAAGCCTGTGTTAATGCTGTGCTGATATGACTGATGCCAAAATTGATTCTGGGACAGGAGCATTAGCTATTTTAGTAAGACATGATTTAAATCACATACCATCAAAGACACAACTGTGGGCCTCCTCAGGGGATCAATTGATGTGTTTTTATTATGTCATAATGTTAACATAATATACAAGAACAAGATGCATTAATATTCTGTAAAATGTATACTTATAAATGGTGCTTAGTAGGGTCGGACTGGCCTGCCGGAGGTGTTGGGAGAAAACCTAGTTGGGCCTTACTGACCCAGTGGAGTTTTACTAGGGGGTACATTATTCCCTATATAATTATGTATAGTTTGTGTTTTATAACTTTGGTACTAGGTCCAATAATTACATATTTTAAGGCACTCCAAAACCTGGAAGAAGATCCTTTGTTCTATTAGTAATCATTATAACCTCATGTCTAGATTCAGGGGAAAAAAGCACTTTCATTTTCACAAGCTATTTGCTGACCTTTTACAGATTTCACTTGCTGCACGAGGAGTATACATTTTGTTTTGTGCTTTATGTTTTCATAGGATATCTTGCCCGTGACATGATCAGTAAGAGGGAATATTATGATTTTCTAGATATTCTAAATAAAGCAAGACTGAATACACTTTGTGACTTAAAGTCCTCATGGAACTTTGGGGAGCCCAAGCTGATCTGCAATAAGGATTTGGAGAACAAATACTTTGAAAAGAGGTAATAATCAAAAAGTTATTTTTTTCTTTCTATTTGTCAAGTGAAAGTGGTTTACCCATGTGTTCCAAATTTTCCAATATTTCTGAATATTGTTACAGAGAATTTCTTCCATTATTCTTTTCTCATCTATAAGTTTGACCCAATCCTAGTGTGTTTGGGTTTCTGTCTTCCTTTATTACTCCATCCACTGTTTTTTCCTTTCTGGAACCCCTTTATTTCTTTATGAAAAAATAATAAAGAATTTAAGGAAAAATGTAACCTACATTTTGGTTAAACTGGCATAATACCTGTTATCTAGAATGATCAGGACCTGGGGTTTTCCAGATAATGGATGTTTCTGTAATTTCGATCTCTCTACTTTATCTACTAAAAACATTTAAACATACTTCAATAGGATTGTTTGGCTTCCACTATGGATTAATTATATCTTAGTTAGTAACTAACTAAGTACAAGGTACTGTTGTATTCTAACATAGAAAAAGGAAATCATTTTTAAAAATTTGAATTATTTGCTTATAATGGAGTTTATGGGAGATGGCCTTGCCATTATTATAGTGGATCCCATATCTGTACATAGTGTTATATTATATTTTATGTTATATCTATGTTATAGGTCAGAGATGCGAGAGCAAGGGAAAAATTATTTAAAGGAACAGTTTTGCTTTTTAGTACTGACAAAAGCTGCCACGGTGGACATATGGCAAAATGGTTTAAGCATTAACAGTTCAGCTTTCAATAGCCTTGGCAACCCTCAGCTTGGTGTATATGTTTTCAAATACATTGATGTAGCCCTGAACTGGGCACAAAGAAATACTAGAAATTCAGATGTTGTTGTAGTTTTTAAGGTAAGTATCCTTCATATAAATGTATATTTGATAACAATGATATAGTAAACGGGAATCATATTACTAAATGTTCAGTCTGAATGATTACAAATGTGAGTAATTTCATGTATATGATAAATCCCTTAACTCCTCCTACATTGAGAAGAGCAGTAAAACATTTTAATGCTTTGGGTTAGTAACCCTCTGACCTTTAGAACTTAAGCTGGCCATAGACGTAAAGATTTTTGAAAGATCCAATTGTTATCGTGAGACCACGATTGTCTCAAAACGATCGTTTAAATGCCTGATGTGTCCATAAACTAAAAAGACCATTTCAGGCGATATTGCCAGCAAAACTGAAGGATCGCAGCCTGCTTGGCCCTGCAAACATAGGTAGATAAAGATTTTCTAACCTGGCCGATCCATCATCAGACCAATGTCGGACGACAAATCGTAAGATGAACGATCGTTAGTATCCCACTAACCGCACGATAATTTGACAGATTGGTTGGACTTCCCTAAGATCGGTCGTTCGGCAGGGAAAGATCGTTGCGTCTATGGGGAGCTTTAGTAACTGTTTATTTCCTATTCTGCAAAACAATTGTTTTTCCAGCAGTTGTTTATGTGTGGGACAAGAAAATCTCGACCTGCACACTACCTGCACCTGACTCAACACTCGCCTGCCTCCTGCCGTCTCTCTCTGTCTCTCTCTCTCTCTTTATCTCTTTCTCTCTCTCAAAAAGAGTGAGGTGTACACCGGGAACCTTTTTAAATAGTTAAAAAATCACGATCTTTATTTAATACATTTTTAAAAATAGGTCAACGTTTCGGTCCGTGCCTAAGACCTTTTAAGACCATCCACATAGCAATACAAAAATTCTGTGAATAAATAGCTAAAACCAATTACTCTCACCCAATCACTTGCTCCCAAATTACCCATGTGATTAAAAATATATCCCCACATCTAGGGGCTATAAAACCGCATGAAGCATATCAAGCAATGGACAATAATATAATTATTTTTTTTTTGTATATGAGAAATCCTTTTCTTTAAGATAATTAAAGTAACAAAACTATTTAATTATCAAATAACTCCACACAATGTATCCGGAAACATTTTTAAGAATTTTTGTATTGCTATGTGGATGGTCTTGAGAAAGATCCTATTAATGTATTAAATGATTTTTTAACTATTTAAAAAGGTTCCCGGTGTACACCTCATTCTTTTTGCTTTTTTATGTATATGTATATATATACCGATGACATCACAAAAGGGGAGAGGCTTGTGCAAGGGTATAAAAAAGATTGCAGGAAGCCGTCAGTTTAAGGTCGTAGCAGGGAGAACTGCTCAACCCAGGGTCAGACTGTGCCGGCGGGGCATCGGGAGAAAATCCGGTGGTCCCCCAACTCCTGTGGGCCCCACCTGCCCAGGTCCACACCCATATCTTCTTCTTGAGGCCGTGCAGTGGGGGGGGGAGGGGGGCTCAGGCAGTAGCCCCAGTGGGCCTCAGGTCCCCAGTCCGATCCTGGCTCAACCTGAACACTCATACAACCCGCAAAAGGGCATCACAACTCCACAAATCACTACCAGCAGTATATTGGTCCAATATACAGCCCTAACTGTAACTTTAGCTGATGTAGATTTTGACTGTTGCAATCATGTACTGGAGAATGGGAAATACTATAGTGAGTGCCAAAAAAGTTAAGGTGGCTTATTCACCTCAAATAGATATATTACACCTATAACATGTCTTAAAAAGATGCTTTTATGAGATTTTGTGCTTACCTGGGTAGCATATTTATGTTACTGTGAAAACCATCAGTTCAATATTGCTCTCTGGCAGGTCTAGACTAGTATGATATGATAGTGCTCAATTGCCTTTGATTTTAAAAAGATATACTACTAATTGTGCTTGTACATATCTCCTAATCAGGTGCTGTTTGGTAGAGTTAAAAAAGTCCGAACAACTGGGAAAGCTTTTCTGAAACCAGAATTTGATAGTCATGTATCGAGTAAGGTACCTGCTTGGAGTGATTCCTTTGATGAACTAATATCGAATTCATTAGTATGTTCCATTTTATTTCTCTTTTGCTTTTTGATTTATAGTTTGATGTTATTCCCTCTATACAGATCCACTTTGAATAAAACATTTGATTGAGTAGGAACCTGAAGCCTAACTATTTCATAAATAAAAAGCAACCTTTCTTTAATGAGAGGTTTGGACAATTCTCCCATCTTAAAAGAGCCACCCTGTGTAGTCCATCATCCAAGTCCCCTAGTGCCCCTTAGTAGAGGGACTCAAAGGTCCGTGTATTGGGTAGGAGACTATTTTCACTGCTGAAGGGAGCATATCACACTAAGCTTCAGAAGTAAATGAAGGTAGTAGATTTCAGTTTGGACTAAAAAGGACAATTTCTAGAATTACACCTTTCTTGGGGCTCCTCATAGATTATCTGTCACCCATGTTTATTACACATGTAATAGGCTGCAGTTTCCTGTCAGGTCCACCTAGCAGCTAATTGGCTGACATATTACAAGGCAAACTGCTGAGAGCCAACAGCTCCAGCAGGAAGTGGAAGGAAAATTGCTGCTACCAAGGTTTATGGGGAGAAAATGAATACATACAGGATACATTCCTCAGATTGTTAGAAGAGTATAATGCCATAACTAATACTTGTTTTTGACACAATAATAATATTAATTAATTAATATTATAAGTGCCCCACTTAAATCTTTTTTAGTTTCTTGTTTATTTATGTTTTTGTTCTACAGCTCCCAGGCTTGGAATTTAAACTGCTAGTTGCCAAATTACCCTGCCAATGGAGCAATAGTTATAAAGAATTAAATGAAAATGAATAAATATTGAATTGTGCATGGTTGTGCTCGACACAGCACCAATGAATTTAGGAGAAGCACCTCTACAAGGTGGTACTCTAAAAGCTTTTGCGCAGCTTTGCTTTGAGGTTATATTATTGATGCTGCCAGTGCACAGTTGCAATCTTTGTAAATATATACATATAGATAAGTGTTGCAAATAAATATGTGTTACTAACAACAACATTGGCCTTTCATTGTCCATGAGTCCTACACTGCCTATTGGTACATTAAAGGGGTTGTTCACCTTTGAGTTAACTTTAAGGTTCAAATTTACAAAATTCACGTGAAATGATCAAATAACGATCATGCGAATTTTTCATATATTTGGATATTCAAATTTGGCCTCTTCGATCATCGAATACAGAATTATCGAATAGATCGAATGATCGGATATTCGATAATTTGATCATTCGATGAACGAAGGAATCAAAATTTTAAAATTGTTCGACTGCCTACTTCGCCAGATTGAACCTATTTATGGGAAACCTCCCATAGGCTTCTGAGACTAAGTTCTGCTCGAATACCATTCGTACGATCGAAGGGGCGAATAGTTTTAGGCTACCTTTTATTCGATATTCGATCATTCGACGATCGAATACAAATTTATTCGATCAGTCGAATAATTTATTCGATCAGTCGAATAAATCATTCGATCATTCAAATGATTCGTATGATTCGAACGATCGAAGACTTCGATCGTACGAATCCTATTCGATCAGGACTTCGCCTTCACGTGAATTTAGTACATCGGCCCCGAAGCGTTCGATCGTTTGAATTGTACGGATTTTTCAGATGCTCGAAGGAAATTTTACGATTTTTTTTCGTGAAACCGAACGATCGGTATCCGATCGTACGAATTCATCGAGAAATCAAATATCGAGCAAAATGATAGCCTAAAACAATTCAATAAGCATTCCATGGTCAAATGCTTATCAAATTTCGAGTAGGATCGAGCCAATTTTTGGGAATAGTAAATTTGCGCCTATAGTGTGCTGCAGAGAGTGATATTTTGAGACAATTTGCAGTTGGTTTTCATTTTCTATTTATTTTTGATTTATTCAGCAGCTCTCCATTTTGCAATTTCTGCAGTGTGGTTGCTAGGGTCCAAATAACTCTAACAACTGTGCATTAATTTAAAAAATAAACTGGAATATGTATAGGAGAGGGCCTAAATAAAAAAAATGTAATTAGCAATAACATTATTTTTTTAAAGAGCATTGTTTTTTAGGTGGGTGGTCAGTAACCACCATTTGAAAGCTGGAAAGAGTCAGAAAAAAACACAAATAATTAAATAAATAAATAAATAAAGACCACTTGAAAAGTTGTTTAGAATTAGTTATATAACATAATGAAAGGTAACTTAAAGGTGAACCACCCCTGTAAATCTTTTGTAAAATCACTAGTGTGGTAATGATCTGTGCTGGACATGGCTAATAGTTCTTTGTGTACAGAGAATACACAACACAGCAATAAAGCAGATTATTGTTGTGTTTGGTAGACGAGGATGAGGAGAGTATAACAGTGCTTTATAAGAAGGTTCATGCAGCCATTACATAACAGCAGTAACTCTTACTTTCACTTTCAAGCTGTACAGAAAGTCCTGTGTATGCACAGTGACACCCGCAGGCCATCTGTATAAACACCACAATTATACTTATTTGATGCATATGCTGTTACAGCAACAGCAGAGATCTACACTTTACAGGTAGTGCTGCAAAAAGACATTCAAAAGAGATTTTACTTTGCTTGGAGTGTTATATCCTCAAATAGAGGACATTCCTTACTTGGGAAGCAAAAGGTAAGCTATCTTCCTGCAATTCATAACCTTAAAGGGCAAGGAAAGGCAAAGAAATAAAATCCCATTTTTACTTTCTTTAATGAAAAAGAAATCTATCTCCAATATACTTTAATTTAAAAATGTGTAATGTTTTTATAAGAAACCTGACTGTATGCAGTAAAATTCTCCCTTCATTTAGTGCTGAGGATAGGAATTGTCAGACGGTCCCTAACTTCTGGCAGGGAAACAATCATACTTATGAACAGCAGGAGGAGCTCCCGCCTTACTTACCAGCCATGCAGAACTCAAACAGCTTTGTTTTTTTGATCATTTAGAACAATCCCTAAGCAGCACAGACCATGATGAGCATGTGCAGTGCCAGTGTCAGACAAAGATGTACAACAAAGTTGACAGCCCCCTGTGGCCATCTTTGAAAGCTTAAATAATTTGTTTGATTAGGCTTGTGGTGCAGTAAGTTCATGTTTATGTTTAGTATACAAAATACAGCATTTCTAGCCTTATTCTATTTTAGACTTTCCTTGCCCTTTAAACTATAACTGTAGAGTACATAATAATTAAGCTGTTTTCTTGGAGAGCAGGTTACAGTTCAGTGAAAATTCAGATAGCTTGATTTAAATTGTTGAGATATACTATAGCCATTTTGTTTAGTGTGCTGCAGATAATACATCAATTCTTTTATGAAAGATCCACTATTGGAGTCAGGTAAACTGCTACCATGAACCAAGATGAGAATCTTCTTTAACACAGCAGCACTCCACAGATTACCACGGGTGGGAAAAAGACACTTCTGGTAACTATAAGAGGTGACATTCCATTTATTGAACTAGAAGTTCTGCTTGTCTAGTGCAGTGAGTACAATTGTTATGCCTCTCCCTCTTGACATGCTCAGATGCCAATTGCTTGGGGGGGGGGTGAATGGCAGTAGTATGAGGAAGGCCACCTCAGTGCAGACGGCGCCCAAAACTGTTCCTGATTGGAGTAGTCAAGATTAGACATGATTTGTTTTTCTTCCTCATAGGTATATTTATATGAACATGATATACATTTCAAGCCAGTGGAGAAACCCAGGCATTGCCTTCCCTATGCTTCAGTATCTGTCAGATTTCTTCGGCAGAAAACTGGGACAGTTCCCAAACCAACAGCAAGACTGATACTGCAGTCTGGTATGATAAAATTTCTTTTAAATTATCAACAGAAGAAAAAAATCACATATTGGGCCAGATTCAATTCAGTGAGAGCTATCTCATACTTCAATTTGCGAAGGAAAAACTTTTCTCCTAATTTAGTTCCAATTTTTTACCATATACTAACACTGCCACTGCCTACTTTCCATGTCAAAACTAATTCCGAATGTCTTTGCCCAGGCTGTCACAGTGTCTTTGAGTGCTTCAAGCTATAGTATTAAAGTAGCCAAGATCCTTACTTATTCAAAGACATTATCCTTATTATTAAAAAAAAATTAAAAAGTGTTCCAAATAGCATGGTTATTTTTCACAGAAAGTGAAAAAGATGTAGAACATATTGCTGAATGGAAATTCAATTTTCAAAAAAAATATGAGAGACGTGGGAGACCTTCACCAAACAAAAGGTTGAGAGTGTATTGCAAAGATTATCCCTTCTCAACAGGTACAACAGCAACAAAAAGGTAATTACTGTATATTTCAAATTCCAGGTTATTTGTAAACATAGTATATTTACTAAATCCAGTTGTTTTGTTTAACAGATTATCCACTCTTGGGAATGCAGAAGATGGCTTGGTGCTAAAGCAGCCCCACCCAAGGGAAGTGACTGACCAGGGCCGGATTTACATAGTGGGCACACCTAGGCCCACTGGCATTTGTCGTCCCTGTCCCCTGCCTTTTATTTGCTCAAATTTTCATCATCAGGATGGATTGTGGAATGTGGGTGTGGTTGGGCAGCATGCCGCCCCCTAAAATCCTGCGCCCTAGGCCCAGGCCTAGGTGGCCTTTCCAAAAATCCGGGCCCGTGACTGATACCTCTGTAAATTCATGCAATCTGAATACTAGATCATCAACCCTTTTGCCAGCTGCAAAATTCAGTGTGCATAAAAGGCACAGAAACCCTGGCCACAGAATTGGGGATTGTTAGTGAATATGGAAGCAACCCCTTAAGTAGATAATTATTGTATATTACTATTTATGCAAAAAGTTCCTAGGAAAAAATAACCCTTTAATAAATGTGGGTTTTGTGATATTTAAAAATTTTTGGTTATTGATTAATGTATGAATATTTGCAATCTCTTATTTGAATAAATTGTAATAAACAATACAAATAATTTCACTTTATGGCATTTTTGTTTTAATGTGGTCACAATTTCACTTGAAATACTGAAATAGAAAAATGTAAATAAAGGGATAGACACCTGGTTAAAGTCCTGCGAGTGCTGAGTCATTTCTGTGCATATATATATATTTATTTATATATATATATATATATTTAAAAATAAATTGTCGTTGTAGAGTGATGAGCCATAAAGTATAGATTATTTTGTTAAAACCCTGGCTATTTTATGGTCAATAAAGCAAGGTTTAATTTCACGACAGCATGCTGGAGATGTTAATCAGAGGCTGGCTATTTCTTTTGAAATATAGTTTTTGGGAATAATGGGATTCAATTTTTGTAAATGGTTTAAATTGCGGCCTGGCACCACATTTCAAACTGTGTGTGTTATTTATAGCTTTATTGGTTGGTATTGGGTGATTATACTTACTTTTCCCATGTTTGCACAAGTTACTGCAGAAACAGAGGTAAGTACCTTAACTTGCCTGTGCAGCAACGGCCATGGTTGTTTAAAAAAATGTACTGCACCTACACAACCGATCCATAGAGAACGCTAAATTTAAAACAGCTACAAAATATGAAAGACCATTACAAGAGTAATTGCCAGAGGTTTTACCTCTGGCAGGTATTTCCATTACCTAAATGAACAGGAATTGTGCAACTGTGATAAACTGTGGCATTCTTTCAAACCCTGGGCATACCAAACAATTCACAGATGGGTCTTCGCAAAGGGCAAGCCTACGAGCTTGCAGATGCCTGACCTTGTGTACCTGGAAGGAAAGTGTCTATAGGCAAGAATTAATTATTTTTAGAATTATTTTTTTAAACAAGCTTTTAGTCTTTTATAACCATTTATAGTTCTGACAAAATAAAGTCAAGTTCTTCATTTTAAGCGTCAAAGTATGGTTTTGTTTGTATTATTGAGGGACAAAAGTAAAGTAAAAAGAACATATGTTGTATACCAGAGGGATACATTGTCTAGTGCAGGCCAGAAAGATCAATGGAGCTATTGCGTTAGCAGGTTGTTACTCATCCTTCTGGAGAAAGAAAAAAATAAAACATTACAGAGGTAAAGTGAATATAATAAGATTGGGCATAAACAATCTGTTTTTCCTTCTTGATAATGTGTACCATGGATTACTAATGAATAAAGCACAATGCCAGCTGCTTTATAGTATGTAAGTAGACTGCACAATGTTATTTAGGCAAGTGTTTTATTAAATTCAGTAAGGTCATTAGAATAAAAACAATATGCAGGCCAGCCACTTACATCCAGGGGATTTACTAATCTCTACAAATAGAATGGATCATACATGTGCTGGCCATCTCCATTTTAACTATATATATATATTTTTTTTTTTTTACAAATAATACAATGTCTGTACGATATGCTGGATTGAATTTATTGTCCTAAGGGAAATGAACCTTGTTTTTCATGTATTCATCAGAAATTGGCCAACAATGTCTGGGGTTAGGTCATTTTAGTGGTATGTGTAGGAATATCACTTTTCTTTGTGCTTGGATAGGAGATTCGACTGTTCCATGTGTTTAAAAGAACAATCCAGTGTAAAAATAAAAACTGGGTAAATAGGCTGTGCAAAATAAAAAAATGTTTCTATTATAGTTAGTTAGCCAAAAATGTAATCCGTGACTGGATGTTGAACAGAACAAAACACTACTTCCTGCTTTTCAGCTCTCTCTTAGTTAGTCAGCGACTAACATAACAGTGAGTTTATGACTAATCATCAGCATTCAGAGCAGATATTACGCATGTGGCACCCCCTCAAGTCTCTGATTGGTTACTACCTGGTAACCAATCTGTGGCTATTATATTAGGCATCTAGTCACTCCAGCCTTTGTACATTACATTTTTGCCTAACTAACTAAATTAGAAACATTTTTTATTTATCAAGTTTTTTATTTTTATACTGAACAATTCCTTTAAGGGGTGAAAAACAGGAACAGAAGTTCTGAAAAGACTTGAGGTGGACTGCTTGTCCTAAAGAAAGAGCTACTTAGATGTAAGCTGAAATATTGGTGGTGCCAGGCAGAAACCAAAAATCAGGTTTGTCCTTTTGCCAACCAATAGAAACTCCATGTGGAAATGTAAACACAGCAATACGAAATATGTTGGTACTATATAAATACATGTTATTAATAATAATAAAAATAATAATAATAATACTAAAGTATCAAGTAAGAATTGTCAAATTTTTGCACACTATTAAATTGGGGATGTTCCTGCTTTGGCAATTGAGAGGTAGGGAGAATGTACCTGTAAAAAGGTCTTAGGCTAAGACTCCAATCCCAGTACTAACCAGCCCTAGGTTGCATCTTATGAGGGAAGAGTTTGGGCACAAAAAAACATAAAAAGGTCTGCCTGTTTTAACAAAATAGCTCTTTTTTTTTCCTGAGTATGCTGTGGTGTTTTCATGTTATCCCAAAGACCTTACAAGTTGTCTGATTCAGGAGTATTTCAAGGCAATTTTGAAAATGCTAAAATAAGGGACCCCACCCTGACTATGTCTCAAGAAAATCAAAAAAGGCATACATGATAAATCTCAAATTATAGGGATGGTTAAAGTGGTCCAACATCTAGCCCAGAACAAGGATCTTTTATATCATGTTAATAAGAGTGAGATTGTGGAACATGCTAGATGTGGCATGCAGACATGTTCTTGGGAGTCAGCTTGGGGTAGAAAAAAAACCCAAAAAGAATCATCCAGATGTCCTGGCCTGGATTGTGTGGAGTTGTTAAGCAATATTGTAAGCTTTCTAATAAATGTCAAAGAACAGGGTGTACGCCCTGTCAGTATCCCTTACTAGTGATGGGCGAATCTGTGGCGTTTCGCTTTGCCGAAAAATTCATGAATTTTCAGCGAAATTCGCAAAACAACAAAAAATTTGCAAAACGAGTCGCGTTGATGTTTTGTCGCGCGCCCAAGTTGGCGCTCGCTTATTTTGACAAGCGTCAGAATGCAATGTAATAAAACTGCCAGGTGAAATACATACCCCCCCAACGGTCCCTTTTTTGGATGGACATTCCCTCTTTTGACAGCGCAACCTGCAGTCCCTCATTTCATTTGTATTGGAAAGTCCCTCTTTTTTCTGCATGGAATAGCCAGAAAAAGAAAGAAGTTTCTAACTTAATTCGCTTTTGGCAGAGAGCCTAGAAGAACAGCTAACAGGTGCAAAAAAGATGCTTTTTAACAATTTTGATAAAATAAAATAAGTAATTGATTGTATTTGTAACAGTTTAGATAAGGAGAAATATTTTCAAACTTTCATAACCTGACAAATTTGGTAAAACGAACATGTTAATTAGTGGGTGTGGCCACAAAAATGGTTGTGGTCAAAATGTTCCAGCGCTACGTATGGGAAAAAAAAATTTCTGTCCCTCTTTTTACTTCCAAAATGTTGGGAGGTATGGAAATGTGAAAAAAAATTGTAACAAATGGCATCTTTTGCTTTGTGTGTGAATGGGCTGAATAGCATTGGAGTCAATGAGAAGTTAGTGGACTCTTATCTTTTCAAAAGAAAAAAAGGGGGCATTAATGTGCGCTGACCTGTCACCCAGACATAAAAAACTGTTGCATCCATATCTATTATAAAGGTATTTAAAAATCTCAACTGGCAGGTAGACAGTTACAGTTACTTTCCTTTTTGGACTTAAAAAGTAAAACCTAAATGTCACTATGTCACTGCATTCCACATACCCCCTTCCTCTTCACTATCTAATTGAGTAGCCAGTGCATGAGTATCCGGTCCTTTATTCTGTCACATAAACAAGATTTTGGTGTTATACAAAGCTTGTCTTAATAACAGTGTGCACAAAATGGCACCTGCCTGCTTGATGTTATTTTGTAATACAGGTGTGTCCAAACTCTGGCCCAAGGGCCCAGGATGGATGTGAATGCAGCCCAGCTTGAAACGCTCGGTTCCCTAGGAAACATCATAATAATATAATAATAGTTTATTGAATATCCATATAATATTTAACATCCATACTCCGCTGTAGTGCTCCATCTGGTTATCCAACTGGTATTGTAATTATTTTCTGTGTATTTTCTTTACTTTTACAAATCAAAAGTGTTTGTGTATTTCATGTATGGCCCCAGACAATTTTTCTTTTTCCAGTGTGGCTCAGGGAAGCCAAAAGGTTGGACACCCTTGCTGTAATCCCATGATTGAAGGATACAAGATTTAGTGTAAGTAACATTTATTAATATCTGTATTCCAATACAGATTCTGACAGATCAGGTACACAATTTTTGTTCAAGATAAAGAAAGGGTTGTGTCCCTTCCTATGTATAAATCACTTGGATACTTAAGTCTATAACCCTTAATTTAATGATCTAAGGAGAAAGCTTATAGAGGTTTTTCACCTTTCAAAACTTTTTACAGTTCAGTTGTTTTCATAGAAATATAGACTTTTTCTAATTATTTTCTATTTGTGCAATTTCTTTCTAATGAAGCTTACAGTTTAATTTTTGCCTTCGTATGTCTTTCTGAAGCAACTCAGGGAGGGGGAGTCACTGATTCTGTAAACTGTTCTAAATACATAATTTTATACATTTGGCTCTGCTGAGCGGCTGATATAATTGATACAGCAGTTGCTAATATTCCACAGATGCTGCTGAGAAATGTATCAACTATTGTAGCAAATTATAGCAATTTGGAATCTGCACCTGGATCACTGCTAGATTGAAACAGAAACATGAAACTTTAAATTAAAATTTTGGAAAAACTGAAAAAAAAATGTGAGAAAAGTTGAACAACCCCTTTAAACTCCCGACCTCCATGATGAAAATATTGTGGTCAGAGATTAAAAAAAATGTAGTTGTTCTTAATAGGGAGGTCACAAATCCTAAACTGGTTTGCATAATTTCAGTTACTGTATAATAGACACCCTAAGCCTTAGGGCCTAAGGATTTACATGGTGAGTCTAGGAACACTTGGGAACAGGAGGCTGCATCCAATCAAATAGAGGATCATGTCTCACCTGTCTGCAATATCAAGGAACACAAAATGCAAGCAAAGGAGACCAAAAGTACGATATACAATAGGTGTGCAACAGTAAGAATTTGATCCTGGTGACAAAGGCTTGGCATTGATATCAAGTCAAGTCAAGGTCAATTCCTGGCTAACTGGTAAGGGCCCTTACACATGGGCGTTTTTACCTGCGCTCCCCTGCGTTCCGTTTTGCTGCGTTCAGCCGCAGGGGAGCGCAGGTATGGACGCACTCAATTATTTTCAATGGGTCTGTACTCACACAAACGCATGTAGGCGCCAAACGCAGGAAAAATGCAGTATGTTGCGTCTGAATCTGCGTTCAGCGCTTACACGCGTCTCGTGGGTACAACCTCATTGAACAAAATGAGGTGCGTCTAGACCTGCGCTCCCCTGCGGCTGAGCGCAGTCAAACACAACGCAGGGGAGCGCAGGTCCAAAACGCCCGTGTGTACCGGCCCTAACTGAAAAGTTTAGGAATGAAAAAGAAGGTGAATAATGAAAACACAGGTCCAGGTGCATCAGGCAAAGAAGCATTTTGTTAACATTTCATTGTCTGTTTACGTATTTCAAAGGTTTATTAATTTATTTTGATATACCTGGTTGCTAAACCAACATGAAACAGGAATACCTATGATGCAGATGATCTTTGTCTCTCAGCTTTATATTTGTAAAGGAAGTATGATTGCCAAGTAAACATTCTCAGCACTGTTAATGAAGGCAATCATTCTGTGCAATGTTTAACTGTGCCAACTGTGTGTGTAATGCTTGAATGGCCTTCCCTTTAATCTCATCTTGTGTTGTGGGTGGGGTGTTTCTCAGGAGACAAGGATTTTCTGAAACCAAATGAAATTACACCTTCAAGCATTCACTTACAGTAATCTATGAAACAGGTAATTATAGACTATGTCATGAAAAGAAGTTGCCTCAGAGTAAGAACAGAGAGCCTGCAGTAATTGTTGCTTTGGGACACAGATTTTCAGCATGGTAAGTTGATAAATGCAAGACTGATGCAATTGTTAAATATGATAAGGAAATTTTGGATAGCATGCATAGCAAAGTGGGTTTCCAACTAAAGGCCTTCTGGAATAAGTAGAACAGGTTTCTCTATTTGTTGCAAGGATGGACTACCTGTGGCCCTTAATTTGTTGTTGAACTACAACTTTCACCACCATTCATATGGCAAATTCTGTTTTTTATTGTAGTACAGTAGAACCCCCATTTTACATTTTTCATTGGACCAGAAAAATGGTGTAAAATCCAGGAAAATGTAAAATCAGGGAAATGTATTATGTATAATATATATATATATATATATATGTGTATGCATAATATATATATATATATATATAGGTGGGACCGCAAAACAACAATGTAAAATGAGGGTAAACTTAAAATCAGGGGATGTAAAATTGAGGTTCTACTAAGGTAGAAGCCATAAAGTAGCCCAGCTTACATTTGTGTATAGGGACCTCTGAGGTAGAAGTATTATCATAATTTATGTTAATCCAATTAGAAATGTAATATGTTCATTTATGAAAAAGCCACATTAAGAAACGATCCTTAAATACAGAATTACAGTCAGGATTATTGCCAATTTTATTGCATTATTGAAACTAATAAAACATATATTTGCTGATTATCCTAAGAGTAACATTTGTTTTGTGCTTGAGAATGCCTTATAAGTCAGGGCTGTCCAACTCGCGGCCCGCGACCCCCCCCCCCCCCCCACTGGCCCCTGCATTGTTTAAACCTCAAATTCAGACTAATCCCCTGTATTGTTCCCACTTTTGATCCCCCTGCATTGTAACACCTCAATTGTTCACATCACTAAAGCCCTCTACTGTTCACATCTGAGACCCAGACTGAAAACTGCCCACATTGTTCACCTGTTCACACCATATTCAAAATGCTGTGGGGCACCAGCACTGTGTCACTGTCTTAGAGTGGTCCTGATAGGTTTCCATGTCTCCTGCTCTGTTCTGCCTTCCTTATGCTCCCTGTGCGTTCCCCGCTCTGCCTGTGTATGCCCTACTCTGCCTGTCTGTGACATACTCTTTCTGTCTGTGACATACTCTTTCTGTCTGTGACATACTCTTTCTGCCTGTGACATACTCTGCATGTGTGTGTGCCCTGCTCTGCCTTAATGTGCCTTGCTCTGCCTGTGTGTGCCCTGATCTGCCTGTGTGTGTCATACTCTGCCTGTGTGTGTCATACTCTGCCTGTGTGTGTCATACTCTGCCTGTATGTGCCTTGCTCTGCCTGTGTGTGCCCTGATCTGCCTGTGTGTGCCCTGATCTGCCTGTGTGTGTCATACTCTACCTGTGTGTGACATACTCTGCCTGTATGTGCCCTGCTCTGCCTGTGTGTGCCCGACTCTGCCTGTGTGTGCCCTGCTCTGTCTGTGTGTAACATACTCTGCCTGTATGTGCACTACTCTGCCTGTGTGTGCCCTACTCTGCCTGTGTGTGCCCTACTCTGCCTTTGTGTGTCCTGCTCTGCCTGTGGAACATAAGCCTGGTATTTGTTCTGGGGGTTTGTTAGCATTTTAAAATAAATTATTGTTAGGGGCCCCTAAGGAGTTTAATAATGTGCTGGGGGTGATGTTATCCACAGGAGAAGAGGAGGCATATGGATTTAAGGGTATGTCTTATTATGACAATTTTTTTCATTTATGAGTGATAAGTGATATCCCTGCAGTGAGCACCAACCATTTGGTTTTTTGGTGTGCTAACACAGTTAATGTGGACATGGTCTTGTGGTAACATGGGTGTGGTTTAAAGTGGGTGTGGTTTAAAACAGGTATGGTCAACATGGCCCTCCACTATGTAGGCCAGAAAAATTCCAGCCCTCAGTACAACAATAGTTGGACAACACTGTACTAAGTTAAAGTAGATTCATTTCAAAGCTTGTCGTGAACCATGCAAAGATTTATTATGTAAATGCAAAAGTTGTATTTTACAACTAATATTTTGTTTCCTTTATTCAGAATTTATTTGACACAACAATTCCCTCATATCAGAGAAAGAATTACAGATATAACACAAGAGAGGCAGACAGTGGTTTCCCAAGGTAATTGTACAATAATGGTTGATCAGTTGCTATAATGCATATTTCTTTTAGATATCTATAGACAGTTTAACATGTTTATAAGGCATTTAAAATATTTTTTGCACAGTTTTACCAAAGGACAAGCTGCTGTTTTGAAAACAGAAATCCTGTTGTAATTTCATATTCAGTAGGCCAGCTAGTTGACCAGCTGAGGCTCCAATGAGGAGTAAAGAAGGGATCAGCACCCTGGAAGTACGTCACTAGTCAGAGACCCAGTGGTATAGGGATAGTATGAGCCTGTTCTGGATAGGGAGCAATCCTATATGCAATAACCTGTGCCAGAAACATGGGAGCTGATCTGAAAGAACAGTATTAGGAAGGTAGGCAGGTGGAGAGGAACAAGCAGCCTGAGAATTATTATTAGTAAATATTATTATTGGTGACTTTTGAATAAAACTAATTAATGCTTCATCTGCAAGATTGTGTGGATCTCAGCTGAAAGCTGAAAGTCTCCCATTCCCTGTACCAATGGTGTTTTCTTTGAGGGATTCTTTCAGCCATTTACTACAAATGTTCTTAGCAACAGCAGCCTACCACAATACATCTGTCCATATCACTTGATGCCCACCCTTTTGGTTACATATAGAACTGTAGCAAAATTTGTGGTTAAACTTGGGCTAAATAAATGAGCAAAAGGAACCCACCATTGAACCATGCCCCAGAAAATGGCACACTTTCACTTTAAAGAGTCTATGACATCATTATTGTTCTTTTCTAATAAAAAATTGGTATCTTTAGCAGAGACATTTTTCCAGTGGTGTCCACAATTAGGGACAGATTTAGCAAGGTTCGAAATGAAAATTTGAAATTTTTTTTGATTTCAAAGTAAGTTTTGGGTACTATGATTATTGAATAGGCCAAAATTCGAATAGAATTGAAAAAAATTGATTAGAATTTAAAAAAACTCGACCATTCAGTTTCAAAGTACTGTCTCTTTAAAAACTTCATCTTCAACTATTCGTTACCTTAAACCTGTTTTAGCCTATTGGGGGACCTCTTATAGCTGATATGGAGTATTTTGACTAGGTTTGAGAATTCAAAGTGTTTTCAGAGGCAAACGTGCGAATAGTTTGATTCAATCGATTAAAACGGACCTGTTCGATTGTAAAAACACTTCAACTGGTCAAATTCAAAGTATTTTCACTTCAAAATTCGATCCTTGTTAAATCTGTGTTGCAGTAAAAAGTGACTGAAGTTTATCAGAGCACAAGTCACATGACTGGGGCACCTGGGAAACTGACAATATGTTTAGCGCCATGTCAGATTTCAAAATTAAATATAAAAAGATCAGATTGCTCTTTTGAAATATGAAGTCTGCTGGAACAGTACTATTAACTGTTGCATTTTGGAAAAACAACATATTTTTCCTGTTTGATCGAAAACGGTCCGAATTTCACTTCGAAATTCGACCCTTGATAAATCTGCTCCTTAGTGATGCAAATTATTTGCCACTATGGGTGTTTGTCCAGGCCTGGCCCAGACTCGCTCCTGCACTCACTCTGGTCTCACTGCAGTGCTGGGAAACGGAGGTACACTCATGCTCCTACACTCACTATGGTCTCACTGCAGTGAGAGGTGGGTGGGAATGGTGCAGGCGGTATATGAGGCCCAGAACCAGGGTCGGAACAGTTCACAGCTGGGGGGCCTGGTGTGGGGGGCCACTGAGGCTACAGAACCCCCCAGTCTGACCCTGGACTTATGCATTTGTCATAATGCAGTTTACCTTCTTCATTGAAATCCCCTTGTCAGTCTAAACAGCAGTCCATCCACCAGCTTGCATGCGTCTCAGAGTAAAACTGTCCAGTGCTCTCCAAACTGCCTGCTTTTAGAGGATGCTTTGACCTACAAGCTATTTAGATCTGAGAACAGAAGAGTGGCCCTGGATGAAAGCCTCAGGCGAGCATATTCTGCTTTGGAGCATCAGAGGATGTTTTTACAGGATCACAACTATGACCTGCAAACCAGTGACACAAGAATTGAGACAATTCTTCAGAGACAAAAGGTTGGTTAACAAACTTTTTATTACTGTGTTTACATTGTCCTTTGTACTATTAAAGGTTTTGATGATATTTATTAAATATCAACAATTATCATGTTTTCATCATATGCATACATAAATATATATTATAACATTATTGAGATTGGGGGGGAACTGGGGAGTGCAAATAGGAGGGAAGTCTGATTGAAGAATGTCCAGCAAAGCCATATCTGGGTTTTGAATGAGTGATTGTTATAAGACCCAGTTCAAACCAAAACTTCATTATCTCATAATTTTCTTTATTGTCTCCATCATCTGTTTCATATCCTATTAGGACATTTTTGGCAGTTTTCAGTTCAGTTCACATGGAAGAGCTACTTTGTAAGGGGCTGAAAGATATATTTAATTTGAGGGAGTAAATTGCAGGTTCAGGGATTGTCTCCATTTAGTTTTGTATTTGTGTAGTGGATTTGGTGGTGGTAAAACTGGAGCAGTATATATTCAACTTTTGCTGTTTGTCTGCTTGGGCTGACCCTGGAGCAAAGGAAATGTATTTCTTAAAGCAAAAGCCAAAGAATTTAAAATTTCTTAAAAGTTTGAAGTAGAAAGACAGATTTACAGATATTGGATTTGCGAGAATTTTGTAATTCAGAATAAATATATAGTTTTATGGTGTGATCATACTTTTTTGTGGTTTACCCATCATAACGTACAATAAATGCGTTGGATTTACAGTCACTGTAATGACAGCCATGATAGTGCATATGCACTGTTTTAATTTCCAGTCCCCTAGATGTCACATTTTTTGGTAATCCTATGCATACTGGGCATCAAACTGCAAGCTTTGAAGTGGCTTTCAGGGCTGGACTGGAGGGGTGGGACACCCGTGCCCCCCCCAGCTCTTGTGGGCCCCCTCTGGCCCAGACCCGCTCCCTGACCCAGTCTGTTGTTCCTGCCCCAGACCTCCCTCTCCAGGACCTGTTGCAGCAAAAAACATGTATGTGCATGGCTGGAGGGCTGAAGGTGGGCAGGGGCTGGCTGAGGGCCCAGAGGGGGCCCTGAGACAGCTGAGGGGGCCCAGGCTTTTGAAACATTTCCTGATTTTTTTATTAAACCAAGAAATTGAGGAAAGCACTGAAACTTGGTAAAGTAGTTTGGAGTTGAAATACCTTTGTACCCATTCTGGATTTGTCAGAATGTGTTCTTTCCAAATATATATGGTATCCTTGGGTAAACCAACTGTTAGTGGCCTGAAAGCTCAGGTTGTCCTGAATAAAACAATATAGTTTTCCGAGGTAAAAGAAAAAAGTTCCATTCCCTGCTCTGAGGAAATACCCCTACAAAAACACAGTTTTATTTACAAAATTGGTATCTGTAGATTAATTACCTGGAAGTAAATTAATTCTTGGCAACAATTATCTTGTTTTATATGAGAGATGCTTTCATTCTATAGCCCTGTAACAAGCCATGAATAGCATTTGTCTCCAGTTTATCTTCCGTGTAAGAACTTTACTCATGGAATAATACAGAGCTTATCCATTATCTGCAATTTAAATATGACATTTTGCCTTATTCAGCTTCAATGGCTGCTCCCATGGCTACGCAACAGCTTGTTTATATAATTTATAGTACTGCTTCTAAAGCAAACTTGTGTTTTTATAAGTGAAGGAAGCTATACACTGTTTTAAAATGTATATATAAAAATTTTGGTGTCACTAATACTTCATGTTGCTTACATTTTTATAGTTTCTGGAATCCAAATTTTCAAACCTTCAAGCTAAAAACATCTACTGCAATGATATAATGCAGAATAAAATGAATTATGAAGAGGATCAGGGTTTTCAAAAACATTTCTTAACCAGTCAAGAAAGCCATAACAGCAGGTAAGGAATCTGATAATATAAGAGACAATATCTTTCTATTTAGCATTAGTATTTAATGCAGATAATATTGTCAGTGTTGTATAGAGCTCTCTTTGTTTCAGTTATTCCCTTGGTTAGCATAGGTATGATACTACTTGAATCACATTCTGGTATACAAACAATGTATTCAAATCAACATAGGATGGTACAGGAAGACCTGCATTCCTTGATAACTGGTGTTTGTTTTTTGTTTGTGTGATGACAATTCTTTGTATTTAAGAATTACTGCTCTGGAAAGAGAAATTAATAACATAAAGAAACTGACAAGCTATGTTCCGACAAAGACGAATAATGATTCTTTACGATTTGGACGGTGGGCAGAACAAAAAGATTATCTGAAAGAGGTAGGAAGTAAGCCACAAATCTTATCAGTGACTGAATGTTGTGCACAAGGGTAAATGAAAGAATAAACAAAAAGCCAAGTGCTAAAGGTTTTCAAAGCCCTTGAGCTTCCTCAGAGTGACAGCTCTTCACCCAGACCTCCAAATATAAGTCCAAACTAAATATCAAAAAGAAAGCGCATATGTCACGGTCAGCACCCAACACCAGAACAAATGGCAAGCACCCTAATCTCAGCTCGTGCTTCACCAGTAGTGTGAATGCCTTTGGCTTCAGCTACTCAGATGCCACCTGAACTTTTATGAGAGGTGCAAGGCAAAAGGTTCTGGCAAGCAAAGGGGCATGACTGTTTGCTAGAGTCTTTAGGGCTGAGGGTCACTGTATAGAACAGAACAGGAACCAGAATCATAGTCAGACAGGCTGGGTCGGGCAGGCAGAAGACAATCGTAACCAGTCAGGCAAATGGTCAAACCAGGTGATCAATCAGACAGGAGGGATTCAGAAGAAGAGGTAGTCAATATTCAGACGAGGGTCAGATTTCATAATTCAGAATAGTCGTTAGCCAGGCAGGGGTCAAACCAGAATAAGCAAGATAAGGAAAAGCAAAAAGCTCAGGAACCACAGGATCAGATCCTATCATGCGCAATGATAAAATCTAAAATGTCACTTTAAATATTTGAATTTTCGCGCCAATGGGCGCTGACGTAAACACACCAGCGTGCATGCGCCTTTAAAAAGAGGAAGTGCACACATGCACTAGGAACCCAGCGGTGAAGAGGAGCGGCGTGGCAGGTGTCCCCGCCGATGGCGCAGCGTGCGTCCCGGCCTCACCACTGGACCACCAGGGTGAGTGGATTTTATTACAGCATAAAAGAAAACTAGTAGTACAGAATGTAAAGTAAAAAGTAAGGCCTTAGGGGTACCAGCAACACAAATCCGTCCCTGCTCTCCCCCCTCCCATATCCAATTTAGGCCCAACATACAATTTTGGACTATCATGAAAAAATTCAAGGGCACAATTAAAGGGCTTGTTTACCCTTATATTAACTTTTAGTATGATATAGTGAGTGATATTTTTGTGTGGTTATTTTGCTTTTCATGAAGCAGCTCTCCAGTTTGCAGCTACTGGAAATTGAATAGAAGAGGGCCTGAATAGAAAGATGAGTTATATAAAGTAGCAATAACTATAAATTTGTAGTCTTACAGAGCATTTTTTTTTTACATGGGGTTAGTGACTCCCATTTCAAATCTTAGAATTAGCCATTCTATAGCATACTAAAATGTAATGTAAAAGTGAGCCAGCCCTTTAAAGGGGTTGTTCACCTTTGAGTTAACTTTTAGTATAATGTAGAGAGTGATATTCTGAGACAATTTGCAATTGGTTTTAATTGTTTATTGTTTTTGGTTTTATAGTTATTTAGCTTTTTATTCAGCAGTTCTCTAGTTTGCAGTGTCAGCAATTTGGTTTCTAGGGTACAAATCATCCTAGCAGCCCTGCATTGATTTGAATAAGAGACTAGAATATGAGTAGGAGATGGACTGACTAGAATGATAAGTAATAAAAAGTGTCAGTAACAATACATTTGTAGTCTTACAGAGCATTTGTTTTTAGATGGTGTCAGTGACCCCCATTTGAAAGCTGCAAAGAAACATAAGAAAATTGCAAATCATTAAAAAAACTATGAAAAATAAATAATGAAGACCAATTGGGAACAAAAATGGGAATTCTTTAAAATGCTGCTTAATAAATATACATGTCAGTATATTCCGCTTGTAAACAAAGAACGTTTTTGCAAAACAAAACCTTTTTGGTTCAACAGGAGTGTTGGTGTTGAGGTGGGTAAGAAAAGACGTGCTTTTAAGGCTTTCAAGTTAGCTGGGACAGTGGAATCATTTATAAGGTACAAGGAGGCCAATAAGTCATGCAAAAAAATCGATCAGGCAAGCTAAAATCGATATGTAAAAGAATATAGCAGTAAGCAGTAAAAAGAATCCAAAATTATTTTTTAAATATATTAATAGTAAAAAAATGAAACAGGAAGGGGTAGGACCTTTATTATCAGAGGGGGGTCAGCTGGTTGATGAGAACAAGCAAAAAGCTCAGATTCTGAATGAATACTTTTCATCAGTATACACAAATGAGGAACCAGCTAATGAAGGTTTCCTTGTTAATAGCCCCAATTCTAATACATCTAATGATGCATGGTTCACACATGAGGAAATTCAAAAGAGACTAAAAAATGTTAAGATAAACAAAGGTCAAGGGCCAGATGGGATTCACCCCAGGGTACTTAGCGAACTTAGCTCTGTGATTGCCAAACCTCTATACTTAATTTTTCAGGATTCATTGAGGTCTGGCATGGTGCCGAGAGAATGGTGAATTGCTAATGTGGTGCCGCTATTCAAAAAGGGATCCCATTCTCAGCCTCAAAACTATAGGCCAGTTAGTCTGACATCGGTGGTAGGAAAGCTTTTTGAAGGATTAATAAAGTATAGGATACTGGACTTCATAGCAAATAACAATACTATGAGTTTGTGCCAGCATGGCTTTATGCGTAATAGATCTTGCCAGACTAACTTAATTTCTTTTTATGAGAAGGTAAGCAGGGACCTCGATTCTGGGATAGCAGTGGATGTGATTTACTTAGACTTTGCTAAAGCATTCGATACAGTGCCACACAGAAGGTTACTGGTTAAATTAAGGAATGTTGGCCTGGAACATAGTATTTTTTACCTGGATAGAGAACTGGCTAAAAGATAGACTTCAAAGAGTGGTGGTAAATGGAACATTTTCTAATTGGACCAGTGTTGTTAGTGGGGTACCGCAGGGCTCTGTACTGGGTCCCTTGCTTTTGAACTTGTTTATTAAGGACCTAGATGTGAGCATTGAAAGTACGGTTTCTATTTTTGCAGACGATACTAAATTGTGCAGAGCTATAGGTTCCATGCAGGATGCTGCCACTTTGCAGACTGATTTGTCGAAGTTGGGAAACTGGGAAACAATGTTGATAAATGCAAGGTTATGCACTTTGTCAAAAATAATATAAATGCAAGTTATACACGAAATGGCAGTGTGTTGGGGTTTCCTTAAGTGAGAAGGATCTTGGGTTTTTTATAGATAACAAGTTGTCTAATTCTGGGCAGTGTCATTCTGTAGCTACTAAAGCAAATAAAGTTCTGTCTTGCATAAAAAAGGGCATAAACTCAAGGGATGAAAACATAATTATACCTCTTTATAGATCCCTAGTAAGGCCTCATCTGGAGTATGCAGTGCAGTTTTTGACTCCAGTTCTTAGGAGGGATGTAAATGAGCTGGAGAGAGTGCAGAGACGTGCAACTAAACTGGTTAGAGGGATGGAAGACTTAAATTATGAGGGAAGAAGGTTGGGGTTGTTTTCTCTGGAAAAAAGGCGCTTGCGAGGGGACATGATTACACTTTACAAATATATTCGAGGACATTATAGACAAATATCCGGGGACCTTTTTACCCATAAAGAGGATCACCGCACCAGAGGCCACCCCTTCAGACTAGAAGAAAAGGACTTTCATTTGAAGCAGAGTAGGTGGTTTTTCACAGTCAGGACGGTGAGGTTGTGGAATGCACTGCCGGGTGATGTTGTGATGGCTGATTCTGTTGATGCTTTTAAGAGGGGCTTGGATGATTTTTTGGACAGACATAATATCAAAGGCTATTTTGATACTAAACTCTACAGTTAGTATAGCTATGGGCATATATGGTTTGTGTGAAAGAGTGGAGATGTGTGTGTGTGTCTGTGTATGCTGGGTTTTAATTTGGAGGGGTTGAACTTGATGGACTCTGTCTTTTTTCAACCCAATTTAACCAGTGGCGTAACTACTCCTTGGTGGGCCCCGGTACAGGATGGGCACCTGGGCCCCCTGTCTGGCCCTTACCTCTATGAATCACATGCTGGAGTGTTGATGGCATGTGTGCTAAATCTCCCCCCAGATAACCGCCTGCCGTAACCATTTTCATGGCTCAGATGGGCCCCAAGGGGGTGGGGGCCCTGGTGCAATTGCACCCTCGTTTTCAACAACAGACAGCACCAACTTCTTTCGATAAAAAGCCTTTATTGTAACATGGCTATGACCAGCGATACAATAACGCTTCGAGCCATGTCCTGGCTCTTTGTCAATTGCACCCTCTGCACCCCTGGTAGTTACGTCTCTGAATTTAACTATGTAACTATATCTAACTATGTAATTGAAAAGTTTCTTAAAATTGGCCCTTCTACAATATACTAAAAGTTAACTTGAAGGTGAACCACCCCTTTAAGTTTCTACGCGATTCTTCTTATGTCATTGAAATTGTTTAATTCTGAGAAAATAAAATCTGCAATTAAAACAATAAAATGCAGTAAAATTATAAGGCATTATTAAAACATTGAACTTTCATAGCAAAATATCCAGGGATGTCCCTGTCAAAACAAGAGCATTTCACTGCCTTAAATCAAAAATAACTTTAGATGCAGGGGAGATAGTAACACTATACAATATATATTTTTTATAATTTACAAAACCTTCTGGAAATCATGTTTTCTAATGCATCTATGTACAGATGCAAGAGAATTTGAGAGAATATGCTGAAGAGATGGCAGCTAAATGCAATAATGCAGAGCAAGCAAAGGATGCCCTGGAGCTCCAAATAACATCGCTGCACTCAGGTCTCCTTCAAGCCAAAATGGATTCTAAAGGATTACAAAAAAAATGTATAAAGCTTCAGTCTCAGCTGCTGGCCAACAGAAATGTGAGTATATTTAAAGAGCAGTATGAATTTTGCTCTAATTTAAGTTACACATTACACAGGGAGCTGCAAAGAAAAGTTTGTTTTTTTGTGTACTGCATTATTTGTAACCAGCCTGCTTAAAGTGGCTGTTTAACTTCTGAATACGTTTCAATTTTTTTTCAGATTGTTCAACAGAAATAAAGACTTTTTTCAATAGCTTTCCATTTTTTTTTATTTTTTACAATTTTTTTTAAAAATGCATTGTCTCTGGTGTTTCAGTCTGGCAGCTCAGTAATCCAGGTGCAGTTTCTGAATTGTTTCAATTTTTTTGAAACATTTATTAGCAGCATCTGTGGAATATTAGCAACTATTGTATCAATTATATCAGCAACTCTGCTTAGTAGGCCGAAAAATAAGAAATGTATCAACTAATATATCAAATTAGAACAGTTTACACTGTTTACACTGTTTAAGCTTTAATATTAGAAAAAAAATGGTCTCAAATAAATATTAGAAAGTAATTGATAAAAAAGTCTTTAATTCTGCTGAACTATCTGAAATCAACTGAACTGAACCAGTAAAAAGCTAACTGAAAAATAAATACAGTTTTAAAACAATATAAAAATAATTTTAACAATAAGTATAGAATCCTACACTAGAGTATGATCAGAAACACACATAAGTTTTGGGAGATGATACCTAATGTTTTAGTTTGGCCCTGTAAATATAATAATATTTGAATATTCTTTAAATAGACAGCTTGATGGAGCTTTTAAATTCTCCATGTTCTTTAGGTTTACTCCATTGCAAGTTCCACTGTATTAGGGATCTGTGTGAATGATGTATCTGCAATGTACTGTGTTGTATGTAAATAATAACAACAAGAAAACATTTTATTTCCCAGGCAAAAGGACATTTGACAAGTTGAATGCTCCTCTGTCTAATACAGTTGGATTACTTTTTGATGCATCTCTATTATCTGTACTATGAATAACAAATGAACACACAGTAGGTAATATTAATACTAGTCATACTTTCACAGCCTGTGCTGATTGATATTTCACTTTTAACAGATAAATGAGAGTCTTCATCTTGAAGTGTCTTCTCTGAAGCAGCTTATGCAGAAACTGGAGAACTCTGTTAAAGGATCTGAATGTGAAAATAAATCACTTAATCTCCAAGTTCAGAATCTGGAAAGAGAAAAGCAGTGTTTGTTATCCCAAAAAGAAATGCTGTTTGGAATGCTTCAGAGAAGTAAAACGGGCAGGACACATCCAGATGACAACCAGACTAAAAGGTATGTAGTCTTTACTAAAGATGACTGATAGGAACTGAGGTTCAGCACTGGGACAGCAAATATAGTGAAATAGAATAAATGACAAATAAAATACTTTACCCACAGGGTTCATCAGGTAGTGTGTGTAATAATGTAACCCCCATTAACGTTATAGCAAGAAAACACATGGATCTTGTCTTCAGTTTCATTTCTCCTAACATGTATAGGAGAGACCATCCAGAACAACGACAAAATAAGTTCCATAGTTAGGGGCCTATTTAAAGTTGCTTGTGCTTTTTGGTATGAACAATCTTTAAAGGGCACCAATCATAACTAAAATCATTTACTAAGTATATACACTATGTGAAAGTTTAAGAAATCTGATTTTTAAAACAGTTAGAATTGTTTGTATAATGTAAATCATTAGTTCACTATAATTTCTGCAAAATCTCCCCTATCCACTGTAGTTCTAGCTGAGGCAGGCATCTTGGATTTCACTGTCTCCTCCTACCTATATCTTCTCAGCCAACTGCAGCTCTGAAATCTCGCACATGCTCAGTTGAAATTTCTTGGTTGCCTAACAAACCTTCTAAGCTATTTTCAAATCAGCTAAACTTCTGTGTTAGCTGCTGTTCAGTAGTGCTGCCACCTTCTGGAAGTTAGTGTGTTCCCTTCATTTGCATAATAACATCACCAACAGGGGATAAGATAGGGAAATCTTGTGATACTTCTAGTGAAGGAGTTTACTACAACTAGGCATTCTGGGTAGAATACACAGGTCAACGCTACAATCTGAGCATGCTCATGAACTCATTTGCATGTTATAGTCACAGTATGGACTCCCTCAGTGAAAGAACCCATTTGACCAAGTAAGGTTTTTTTTTAAAAGCTGCTGTTTTTAAAAAAAAAAAAAAAAAAAAAAATGTTTTATGTAGTTTGATTAGACGTGTTTAGGTTGTACTGGTCATATGTGTTTAATGTTGGCTGTGATAGGTGCCCTTTAAGGACACCTGCATGTGTTTCCTAACTCGTAAAAAGCCTCACAATTTCCTTAATTGTACCCGAACAGGCTTTTGGAACGTAAAAGCTGCCAAAGACTTTCAAAATTATGGAAATTGCTAAGGCTTTTCAGTTCAAAACCCAGTGTGAGTTATGAAACTCTGGGGTTTCCTTAATTGCTGAAAAGCATGAGCAATCTTAAATAGGCCCCTAAGTATTGTTTAAATTACCAACAAATGTGTGTCATATGCATTTACCAAACCATATGAATCCATGAACCAATTCATAGAAAATAAGAATCTCGTAACATTATGCTAAGGTGACTAAAATTGACTTTTGAAAAACCATTCAACTACCTAAAGTTCAATGAAGTGTCATAGAAGGATTGGAAAAAAGTGAATTCACTTTAATTTACATAAAGTTATAGTCACATTTGTGTTTAAACATGGCAGGATATTTTCTAGCTGTTCAGATGGATGTGTCTTTTGCCTCTCAAAAAAACAGCAGTCCTATCATGTTTTATGGCTGAAATTCTAGGTATCTTTGTAACAGATGATTCTCTAACTGTGTTCACATTTAAATGTTCTGACCAATAACACTGAATAACTAATTGCAGAACCAATTGGAAGATCCTAATTCCAGCAAAAAAAGAAAGCATTTCAGTGGAAGACACAAACATGAACACATGTGCTTCTGGATCTATGGAATCATTTATAGAAAAATCATCACAAAACTCATCAAGGACACTTTCTAAGAAATCAAAGAGATTGAAACAAAATAGGGTTTGTATTGCATACGTTTCTAGTAAGTCATAAACTAAAATGAAAACTCACTGGAACAAAAAATGTACATATGTATAAAATCAAAAGACAAGTAAAGCAAGACAAAGCACCAGCCTAGCCTGGAGAATGGGTGAAATTATATTATGTAATTTTAACATTTAACATATCAGGATATCCACTCTGGCAAAGGGATAATGGATAATGAAATTTCATGGAACACAGACCTCGACACTCCCAGAAGCATGGGCTACCAAAAGTTGGAGAACACAGTACAGGTATGGGATCTGTTATCCAAACTGCTTGGGACCTGGGGATTTCCAGAGAAGGGACCTTTCTGTAATTGGAATCTCCATGACTTAAGTCTACTAGAAAATCATTTTAACATTAGCTAACGCCAATAAAATTGTTTGCATCCATTAAAGTTATTTTTGTAGATTAAAAGGAAATATTTTTCAAATTTGAATTACTTGGCAGATGGCCTTCATGGCTAACAGATGCTGTACATAAAGAAGCCAAACCAATCTCCTGTTAACTAAAGAGAAGTAATACAACTTAACAATAAAAACTTAGCCAGACAGAGTGATTGTTTTTGGTTACTGGCATCAGTGCACCCCCCCCCCCACTGGAAATCAGGAAGGCAATTTATTTAAAAATACAAAAATTAAGCAATTGAAAAGTTGTTAAGAATAGGACATTCTATATTAGCTAAAAAGTAACTTATGTGTGAGCTATGCACAGCTTAAGCTCTAATTATGTAGTTCATATTAAAGAAGGGCATAAACTGTTCATTTATTGTCGTGAGAATGCCAAACATGATCTGATCCATCTTGTTCTTTTCAAGGCTGAACTTGAATCTTCTTCACAAAGTGAGCTGTATTGTTGCAGACTTGAACAAATCGGTATATCAAGGTACCTATGAAAATGACATATACTCCTACTGCTATGAAATGTTTTCATACTGTTCTTGCCAGCTTCATATCAAAACAGCTTGATACAGGATATCTCTCTGTTCAGAACATTTGTGGCTTTCTACTGGGTTCAGCATAATGGTAGTGTAGTCTTACAACTCATAATTTGTAGAAGCAATAGTGATAGTGGTTACAAGTGTTATACATTCCAATATAGTGTAACATTGCTTTTTGTATTTTTATTTTCAGAGAAATAAAGGTATTTTATTTTGCCTATTAATAATTATACTACACATTAAGTATAGAGATGTATCTTTATAACTGTTGGCCCATAAGCAGTATCTTGCTTGCACAGTTCTGCACACTCAAATCAAATCCCACATGGGAACCTTTTTCCTTTGTGACAAATACTTGCTCTTCTGTATGCTTTTACATTTTTTATTTATATAGGGATGCTTATGTGTACACAGCAATGTACTGCAGAAATGTAAGTAATAATTAAAAAACTAATTAATAGACCAAATGGATCATGTCAATCATAAATATAAATAAACATAAAGCACACTAATATTATTGATAAAGTGCTAAGTGTTAAAGAGAGTAGTGGAAGGAGGTCCCTGCCCTGTAGAGCTTAAAGGAACAGTTCAGGGTAAAAATAAAAACTGGGTAAATAGATAGACTGTGCAAAATAAAAACTGTTTCTAATATAGTTAGTTAGCCAAAAATGTAATGTATAAAAACTGGAGTGAGTGGAACACAACATCCTGCTTTTCATCCTGCTTTTCAGCTCTCTAAATCTGAGTAAGTCAGCGACTTGAGGGGGGGCCACATGGGACATAACTGTTCAGTGAGTTTGCAATTGATCCTCAGTATTCAGCTCAGATTCAAAAGCAACAGTTATGACCCATGTGGCCCTCCCTCAAGTCATTGATTGGTTACTGCCTGGTAACCAGGGTAACCAGTCAGTGTAAACAAAAGAGAGCTGAAAAGCAAGAAGTAGTGTTCTGTTCTATTAGGTTAGACTTGCAGTCACTCCAGCTGTTATACATTACATTTTTGCCTAACTAACTATATTGAAAACATGTTTTATTTTGCACAGCCTATCTATTTACCCAGTTTTTACTTTTATACTGAACAATTCCTTTAACATTTAAGTGAAGACTTTTTTTCAAAGATATTCACAGTACTCTTATGCTGGTCATAGACGCAAAAATTGTTCAAATCATCGGACGGTCGGACTTCCCCATCTCCCGACCTGCCACTAACCTTCAGATCAAATAAAGTAGTAAAAGCACAGATCAGCCGATGTTCTGCCCCTGACAGGGATCGTACAAAAGTTGTACAACAAAAAACTAGTGAAAACCACCAGAAACCACTGAAAAGCATATGATCTGCAATAGACGCAAAGATATGATCGCCAGCCGACAGAAATTTTCTAACCTGGCCAATCGACCAAACGACCGATCGGCATGACACACTCCACACTCATTGCGTCTATGGCTAGCTTTAGGGGCAGATTTACTAAATTCATGTGAATAATTCAAAGTTTGATCGAATTTAATATAAATTTGAATCTTTGAATATGCAAATTAGGCAAATTTGACCATTGAATATTCGAATTTCAATAATTCGAATATTCGAATAAAATTTTATTCGATGGTCGAATTACTTCCCCATAAAAATTTTATTTGACCACCTACTTGCCAGAACCAAGCTACCAAATTGGGAATCATTAGTTTTGATTGAATTAAAAAAATTTGATTGATCGATTAAATTGAATTGCGATAAAATCCTTTAAATTAGATTAGAATTAGATTAGAATTCAAAGGATTTACTTCCCTTTTATTCATATGGCCCAATTTTTTTAATTCGACATTCGACCAATGATAAATCTGCCCCACAAACTCATAAAATGTTGGTTTATGGGTAGATTTACATAGAGGGGAAAATAAACTGGAGGCAGAAGTTGAAAAGAAAAAAAACTGAAAGAAATCAAAAAATGTGAAAGGGTGGAAAAATAGAATTGAATGTGAAAAATTAATGTGAAAATGATGAATACGAGAGAGAGGGGCAACATAAAAACAAATGGGTGAAATGACCATCAAGAAAGGGAGGATGGAGAACAGAAAAGGCGGGAAGCAAACATTAGGCTTGTGGAAATTAGAAGAGAACAAGTGGGCAAAGCAGAAACAATGAGGATTAAATGGGAGAACTAAAAGGATGTAAACAGATTGGTGAGGAGAAATTGATGACATTAAATTGGTTCCTGAAATTTTCTTCTCCTTTTATTTATATAGTGCTGACTTGTTGTGTGGGTGTGGTGCTTGCTTCCATAAGGGGCATACACATCAATATTTATTAATCTATATCAAGACCCCCATATATTGTAGAGTTGAAATAAAGTTGTGCTCATAAGTTTACAGACCCTGGCAGAATTTATGATTTCTGAACCATTTTTCAGGGAATGAATGATAACACAAAAACCAACCACTAACCATCAGTGAAAGAAAAGTTTTCGTGTTATTATTCATATTCTCTGAAAAATGTATGTAAACTTTGGGTATGTAAACTTATGAGCACAACTGTAAATATCAGATTGGCTTAAGAAAAAGATATGGGGGCACATTTACTAAGGGCCTGAACAGAATTTTTGAATAAAATTTTTAACATTCGAATTTCAAAGTAATTTTGGCCTACTTTGACTTTGAATAGCCCAAAATTCGATTTGAAAAAATCGAAAATTTGAATTTCGAAGTACTGTTTTTATAAAATCCTTAAAATTTGACACTTCACCACCTTAAAGCTGCCGAATTCCTTTTAAGCCTATGGGGGATCTCCTAGAGCCTGTTCTGTAATTTTTTCTAAGTGTCAAGAATTCGAAGGATTTTGGTTGAAATCGTTCGAATCGTTGAATCAAACAATGCATTTAAACTATTCAAACTATTTCAATTCAATCGAAAATGGATCTATTTGGTCCATTTTCAATGAAAAATGGCCCCCCAAAAAAATGTGATGGTCAAATTTTGAAGTTTTTTCACTTCGAAATTCGAACATTAGTAAATCTGCCCCATGGTGTATGGCACTTTAGCAGAAACTTTCTCTATTGTTGTTCTTCCATGGTCAATGTGGGTACACTGAACAATTATATTTGTTTCTTGGAAGTACTGTTTTAGTATTGCCAGTGTGCTATTTTAATTATTGAATTACTGTGTTTTTGGATCTGACTTATTTTTCCAGTAATTAGTATTTCTTTTTAGTTCAAAGGGATCAGACGTGAAGATAGGGTTCATTACTGCATGTCACCAACATCTGGCAGACTTATTGCTACAGTTAGAATGTGAGTTTGCAAAAAATTCAATTCAAACATAACTTTTATAGTTATTTTTGACTATTGTTTATTAACATTTCATGTGCATTAAAACATACCAGTTGTAAAAAGGAAGCCTTAAATAATGCTGTCCACAAGTCTGCTTTGAAATCTATGCATTCTTGCCTGAAGCATATTTTAGTATCCATTAATATACTGCTTACTAACAGATCTTACACATAGTGTGTTGTTCAAAGGAAGACTATACTAAGCTATTGTGAGTTATATTTTGTGTGGTGTCTCTTGCTGAGTAAAACAAATACACAGAAACAAGTTATACTGCTTGGTAAAGCCAAGGTACCAGAGGCCTCCAATGCACAGGAGAATACAGAGCCTGTCAATGGCAGTCTAGTCTGCATGTAAAGTATGTCCAGGGAATGTGCATATGCTGCCATCCTCTGCCCCCCCATGAGAAAGACTACTTAATTTTAAGTATTTTAGGTGAATATCATGGAATCTTTTCCACTTGTAATGTATTATTCATTTAATTCAAGGTCTTCTTAAAAGCAACACAAGATTAAATAAAGAAAAGTCTGAAATAGCGAAATGTCTGTTGGGCATGTTAAAGGAACTAAAGGTATTATATGTTGTACACAAGTTTTCCCTAACAAAATATTTCATTATTTGTATTTTTTTATTTCATACCTTAAACCAGTTGTAAGGCAGGAATGTATGTTTTATCTATAAAATATTACTTCACTAACTCTCACAGCTTTAGCTCATTAATTAAACACAACTAGGTCATAGGTTAAATTATGCTGGAATTTACTAATTCTACTAAAATTCGACTGTTTCATATTATAATAGCAGAAAAGTCCATACTGTATGTTGGCCCAACTATTATTCAGCACAGTTGTAAGGAACCTTCATCTCATTTGAGGAGTCATGCAAAATCTGCTACAGTTATGGGATGCGTTATCCAAAACCTGTTATGCAGAAAGCTCCAAATTATGGAATGCCTTTTTTCTCTTTAATAATAAAGCAGTACCTTGTACTTGATCCAAGCTAAGATATAATTAACCCTTATTGGAACCAGAACCAGCCTATTGGGTTTATTTAATGTTTGCATGATTTTCTAGTAGACTTAAGATATGGAGATCCAAATTACAAAAAGATCTGTTATCTATAAAACCCCAGGTCCCATACATTCTGTATGACAGGTCCCATGCCTGTACTAACATTCCCTATATAGATAGAGATAAGGTATTCATTTTTTATGGATTCACTTAGCCTTAAAGGGACTGAAGGGTAATTTGGATAGATTTTACACATCCCACAAAATTATGTTCTCAATCAATTGAATAAATGCTGTGTTTATCCTTAAAGAGTATTATTATTATATTAAAAAAAAAGGCGTCTGCCATAATTCTTGCATACCCTTAGTCGCTACATTATGCATTAGCTATTATGTAGCTGCCAAGTTTAACATTGATTTTCATCTTACCATACAGTAGAATTAAATATACATGGTAATAATTAAAATTCTAGGACAGCTATCTGGAGAGGGGGAAAATGGAACTTATGCACTGGTCTGTGTTGTTCCAGTGTGTATTACATGAAATTAAAACGTTCAATAGGCTTTCTGGGGCACCCTGTTTGACCAGCATTAATGCCCTTGTGGTATCATTGAAGTAGGTATGTTCTACATCAGTGATCCCCAACCAGTAGCTCGCGAGCAGTATGTTGCTCTCCAACCCCTTGGATGTTGCTCTCCATGTCCTCATAGCAGGTGCTAATTTTTTAATTCCAGGCTAGGAAGCAAGTTTTAATTGCATAAAAACTAAGTATAGTACCAAGCAGAGCCTCCTGTAGGCTGCCAGTCCCAAAGGGGCTACCAAATAGCCAATCACAGCCCTTATTTGGCAACCCCAGGGACTTTTTCATGATTGTGTTGCTCCCCAACTCTTTTTACATTTGAATGTGGCTCACGGGTCAATAAGGTTGGGGACCCCTGTTCTACATGAAGTTTCACATGTGACATAGTTCTTTAAAGGGATCTTAGTACCATTAGTGGGGATGATGGTATACACTGACCCTTTTAATGAGGGTTTCAGCACATACAATGCAAACAGGGAAAAGTGTGAGTAGAAGCATTTCATAGACAATTGTGTGGGGAATTATTTTTAATGCCCTTGTAAGAGTTAAAGCATCTAAAAGACAATATATAAAGGTTCAACAGCCTTAAATATATATATTTTAAAGCCATGACAACTTAATTCAATGATATACATAGTATGTTATAGTATAAAATATATAGTAATATGATTCTCATTAATTTTATGAAATAAAGGATGCAAATAATGTGTCTGAAAAAAGTAGAAAGGATGTTGAGGAACTGCTTACTGAGCACATCACATGGAGAACAGACTGTCTGAAGAGAGAAAATCAGGTTTGTACAGTTATACTGAATCTGATTTATGAACAAAGACACTACATTGCAGAAGTGCAATATGCCATAGCAAGTGTTCCTATTTAAAAATCAGCTGGTTCAGAGTATTTCCTAGGTCTCTCCTCCTGTGCTTCCTTGGGCTGGTGATGCTCAGCATAGCTTCTAAACAACACTGTACTGCACGTGCATGTGGAGAACAAAGGAACCCAAGGATCAGATTGTGCATGGTACCACCATGCTCTAAAGAAAGATTACCCCCCTCAAAGCCAGCTGTAAAAAAATACTAGGCACCCTAGCCTTATTTTAGTTTAGCAACCTGGATACCAGAGTACTAACCTGTCATGTTTTGAGCTGGCATTAATTGATGAAAAGGGCCTTTTTCCTCATTTTTCAGTGACTTTGGATTGCACATGAAAAAGTGTTTGCTAAATGTATTTTCTGGAGATCTTATGTCTGTGGGTTATAAATCTCCCTGTGTGATATAATCCTTAATGTTACCAGAGGCAGCTTTTTGCTACCCCTTGTAAAGTTCCACTCTAAGGGGAGGCTCATGGCCAAAAGGTCTCTGCTCCAAACATTCATTCATACATTATGCTCTACATGTATTTGCCTTGAAATAATGCAGATGTGAATATGACCAAATCTACTAGAACCACTTATTTTAATAGATCACTGCAGTTGTAATTGAACTGAAGCATTTAAAACAAGCTTATCGTGGAATTATTGAGAGTTCTGATGACCCAGATGACAAGAAAGCCATTTTGTGGATTAGCAGAGTGCAGGCAATAAAGGTCAGTTTCTTTAATGTTTTAATTTTTTTGCAGCAGGTGGTTCTTTCCACCATTCTCACAAAGGTTATCTGAGTAACTATTTAGAATTTAACTTATTCAAATCATTTCTTTGGAAATTTTCTTGAACCCTATAACAAGTCATATGACTTGAGTATACAAAGATTTGTTCCAAGGACTCTATGTTTTAAGGCAAGGAAAAGAAAAATAGCCACTCTTCGTAATTTACATTTTTAAAACAAATTTCCTTTTTCTCTGTAATAGTAAAACCTTGTACTTGATCCCAACTAAGATCTAATTAATACTTATTGGTGTTGAATCAATCATATCAGATTTGTTGTATGTTTTAATGAATTTTAGTAGAGATAGTATGGCGATCGAAATTATAGAAATTCTGCTTTTCTGGAAACCCCAGGCCCAGAGCAATCCGGATAACAGGTCCCATACCTGTTCTGCTAAATATTACCTAATATAAGGTGAAATTCATTTGATTTACACACAGCATATACTTTATTTCAGGATTCCCTTAAAAACCTTGCAATTCAAGAGCAGAAGACTAAAGATTTGAAAGATTGCCTGTTGAGGAATAAGGTTAAATCTGAGGAATAAAAGCAGAAAAAAGAAATGCGATTGAATATTTAAAGAATACTGTATTTTACTTATGATTGAGAACATTAGTATGTATACCCTTTTTAGTACGTTGTATTGCTCACAAGAGGCACATGCCTAGGCCAGGAACAGCAGCTGAAAGGGCAGTAGGAAATATATTACATTTATTAAAAACCATGTATATATCTCAGTAGCTAAGGCTGAATATGTCTAGCCTTAATATTTGCATGTCACTAGGCAACCATTGTGTTTGTTGTATAATAAAATGTTGTAGTTAATTACTAGACTATTGCTAAAGCCATGGGTGGTAACAACTACTATAAAGGACTTGCAGGTGCACAAATATGCTTACTGCAAAATAGACAACTCCATTTTATAACTGTTACAGGAATGTACTTCAGTAGCAATTAAGTGCATTTGTTTGCTGAACAATCCTTCAGTGAACAAACTGACATGGCTGTTTGATCACTTTTGGAACCAGTCATCCCAAGGAAGAGGCTACTTAGACATGACAACTTGTCAGGCCATTTATAAGTTACCCCTGTTGCATAGACTGAAGTTAAATAAGTATAAACTAAGTTACAAGTAACTTAGTAACTTACTTCCCAGCAGCCAATCTTTGTTGATTCTTGTAGTAGACAACAGCTGCAAGACAAATCCATGGCAGTAATCTTAGACTGCAAATATTTTATTTGGGGAAATCAAAAACACTACGCGTTTCAGGCTAGTCTCTTCCTTTTAGCCAGAAACATACAGTGTTTTTCATTCGTTCTTCTGATTGATTCTACTGAAGAATTAACACAGGGTACCCTGCAGGATAACCAACAAAAAAGTACTTAAATGGTGAGCTGCAGCTTATCTTTTTATATTGGGACAACCACTGCAAGCATAATGCTCAAATAAATATTACTTTAAGTAATTGTCATCCCCCAGGAAACAGCTCATTGCCTCATTAAACATTTTGTGTGTGCACTGACAGGCAAGGGATAAACATGTGCACAGAACAGATTCATGTATGTATGACCTGATCAGTTCATGGGAACTTGATGATGAGGACAACTAGCTGCCTGTAGCAGGCCGACTAGAATAAAAATAAAAAAGTTACCCCATAGTAGTCCTTAATCACTGCAGCAGGGACAGGTTGGCCTGACAGTAACAGATATTTTATAAAGTGAGACAATACAGGGTTACTGAAATTAAAGGGACAGTTGAGAGACTCTAGCTTTTAACATAAAAGTGCCTATATGTACTTATCCAGTAGGAATCACTCTTTGCAAAGGTGCCCCTGCCTTACTTTGCCTTTCCCAGCACCATTAAAAACCTTTATTTAACATTGGCACAGCTTCAAGAAGAGGGTCTTGCCATTTTTGTCATGCACGGGGCAAAATCTCTATAGGCTAGAGGGGAAAAAAATGAAAAGTGCCCCAGACTAGCTAGAATTATCCTTGCCCAGTCAAATGTATGGCTTCTTTGTATTATGTTATGTTGGTGATATGAATCAGCAGCTAATAAAAATGTAAGCATTATATGTTCTCCATATAATATACTATATTCCCCTCAATTTTGAGAAAAAACATGTTGGGCTACTGATCTGAACTGTGAAATTTGATACAATGCCTGTACTACAGAGATTTGTAAGTGCAATACTTTTTATTCAATTAATTTTCTTAATTTATTTTATACTATGGGAGCACTCCCCTCTTTTATGATTGTATATGGCCTGCATACTACATTTCAAGGTAACCCAGATTTGCATAATGAAATGAACAAACAGGGCTCATAATTATTTTGCTTTGTTGTAGCTGCTAGAGCAGGGCTGCCCAACCGGTGGCCCACAAACCCCCCCCCCTTGTGTGCCCTTCCATGAGAGTCTACCTGCTGTGTTTACTTACCATGTATAAGATTTAAAAGGTATCACTACAGAGTAACTGACCCCTCCATTGTTTAAGACTCAAATTCAGACTAATCCCCTGTATTGTTCACACCTATAATCCCCCTGCATTGTTCATGTCTATTGTTCACACCCCTAAAGCCCTGTACTGTTCACCCCCGAGAACCAGACTGAAACTGCCACATTGTTCACCTGTTCACACTTTACACAAAATACTAATGGGGCACCAGCACTGTGTCACTGTATGTAGTACATTTTAGTGTGGTCCTGATAGATTTCCCTGTCACCTGCTCTGTTCTCCCTTCCCTATCCTCCCTGTGTGAGCCCTACTCTGCCTGTGTGTGTGTGCTGCTCTGCTTCTGTGTGCTATTCTCTGCTTGTCTTGTGCTGCGTGTGTGCGTCATACTCTGCTTGCTCAGTGCCGCTTGTGTGTCATACTCTGCTTGTCTAGTGCTGCTTGTGTGTGCCATACTCTGCTTGATAATAAGCACGCCCTGGCCTTCAAAGATATACGCCTGGTGCCCAGTGTTGGACTGACTGGCACCCTCCCAGACAGCCAATTCCACAAAAACATTGGCACTCATGGCACGTTCAAGCAGGGAGATCCCCTTGCGTGTTTATTTGCAGAATAAACTCTCTGCTTGGCCAGTGCTGCTTGTGTGTGTCATTCTGTGCTTGCCCTATGACACCTGTGGGATGTAAGCCTGGTAGGTGTTTGTTCTGGGTGTTTGTTAGCATTTGGAAATAGTTATTAGGGGTCCTTAACATGTTTAATCATGTGTTGGGGGGGTTTCTGTATTATCTATATGGGAGGATTAGGCATATGGCTGACTTAAATTTTTCACATTTGAATGATGAGGGATGTCTCTGCAGTGAGCACCAACCATTTAGTTTTTTTTTGGTGTGCTACTACCATTAATGTTGATCTTAAAAGTTCTTGTGGTAATGTGGGTGTGGTTTACCATGGGTGTGGTTTTAAAGTGGGAGTGGTCAATACTAGCTTCCATTATAGGCCCTCCACCATGTAGGCCAGAAAAAGTTCGGCCCTCGGTACCACAGAAGTTGGATATCACTGTGCTAGAGAATGGCTTATAACATGAGCATGTATTAAAGGAATGTGGCATAATATGTTAAATTTTACAGTTTCTATTTGGCCATATTAATACCTCTCCAAATAATAATATATACATATGCACAAAATGGTTATAGTCTTTGGACATTTTTAAAAAACTGTATGCAATAGGAAACAAACACATTATAAAAAGAACAAGAGACATTCATCTTATAAAAGCTGCCGTGCTGCTCCCAATATTTATTAACTCACTGAGAAGTGTCCTCCCCTGGACCACTGGCTTCCAGGATACACTAAAATCTCCCAGTAGCCCCTGCCTGTAATAGTTTAATTAATGCACCCATTTGCATTTGTGGGGCTGTAAATATGCCACCAGGAAGAAGCAGGGTCGAAACTAGGGGTAGGCAGAGAAGACACCTGCCTAGGGCGCAATCTTTGGGGAGCGCACTTCTCGGGGTAAAAATGTATATTTAAAAATGTGTTTTTTACATGGTTATGCCTTAGTACAGTTGCCTTTTTTATTAATAAAACCACCAGGCCCAACCCACCCTGGTTTTTGTTTTGGGCTGATTAACGTTTGAAGTCACTCCCCACCCCTTGTGTGTAACTTGGAGTCTTCCATTTCAACGATAACATATCGTGCTTGCGCACATTGCACTGTTGGCTGTGACGTGTCAATCTCTAATAAGAGAACTTGTGCGATGGAGGAATAGCTCACGCTGAAGACACAGAAGACCTGCTGGTGGGCGGTGGCTGCTGTGCTTATTACTGTAGTGCAGTGTGATGCTTGCTGGCTGCTGGCACAGGTACAGGGGGCTTGGGCCGTCTTGAGAGCCAATATAATATTGATGGCTATTTTAATGGCAATGCACTGCTGGCAGAGGTACCGATGGGGGTTTGAACCCCTTGGGCAGTATTGATGCTGCTGGCACAGGTACAGATGTGGGCTTGGGCCATCTTGGGGGCCATATTGCTGATGGCTAATGGCTGTGCTGGCACATGTACATATGGGGGCTTTAAC
>CM044431.1:104905525-104964464 GCA_024363595.1 Xenopus borealis
GCAATATCTGTTTATAGAGACCTACATTGTTCGGGGGGTATAGTTTTCCTTTAAATAAAGTATTTAGGGGAAAATAATCAGCAAAATGAATGAATAAAAAAGTGCTTGTGCATGTATGTGTGTACACAGCGAAATGTTGTATGACTGTGTGCATATTGGAATGCAAGTGTGAAAAATATGTGCAAAGATTTCCAAAAAAAACATAAAGTGCTAACTTTAGTAAATGTGTGTATGCATGTAAATGAACATGGCTACCCTGAGCTGAAAGGCCACTGGCAGTGATGCAGGGTCCCAGTCTTGCAGAGGGTTCCGCAGCATGGAGCAGATGTGGAGGCAGCACAGGTCTCTATATGGAGATGTGTAAAAACATACAGCGTATCAGAACATTTTTTGCACCACCATAATAGTGACTCTAGTAATTTAAAAGTAATGGGCATTTCCCACAAATCAAAAGGTTGTAGGGGTGGTAACAACACACAAATAATATCCCAAGAAGAAACAAGGTGGATATAAACTGATTTTTATGAACTGTTTTTTATGAACCTCAATATTGTATTTATATATATATCTATTTATTTATTGCTTTTTAACCTGACTGGATGTATCTAATTAACTAATTAATTCAACACTGAATTTGACCAATTAATTTAATATTCAAATTAAGGGGGGTATAATAGGATCGCTCCAATGGATTGGACAGGAGCCTTTGAGGAAGTGAGATTCTCACAAAACATGTTAGGCCGAAACTCTCAGTTTTAAATGTAAGTTCGGATATTTATTTGTAATCGAATCTTCTGAGACCTTTCGTTGTCGTTCCGTGATTGACTGTCCTGGAGACCTGTAGTTTGTAAAGCATCCAGGAAGTGAAGGAAAGATTGTGGGCGAGTGGAAGAGACAACAGTGGACTGCACTACGAGCGGGAGAACCCAATACTTGGGAGAGTATCTGCCTATGTGATCAGTGGAATCCTGTGGGTACAATGTTTAGCAGGGAATTACTCATTAACATCACAACACTACACAAAGTATCTCCTCTCTTGTGTCTTTGAGGGTCATGGAGGAGTGGGAGATAAGAGCAGCTTATCGATATTCAATGACACAACATGTTTTTGTCCCAAAAAGACTCTGCATGTGGAGAACGGGCCAGTTCTAAATAACTTTGGTGAAGCTTTTCTTGTCATGTAGGAAGCACACACATATTTACTACTTTTATTTACAGTGGTGTGAAAAACTATTTGCCCCCTTCCTGATTTCTTATTCTTTTGCATGTTTGTCACACTTAAATGTTTCTGCTCATCAAAAACCGTTAACTATTAGTCAAAGATAACATAATTGAACACAAAATGAAGTTTTTAAATGAAGGTTTACGTTATTAGGGGAGAAAAAAAACTCCAAATCTACATGGGCCTGTGTGAAAAAGTGATTGCCCCCCTTGTTAAAAATAACTAAGAACAAAAGTAATTGAGATCTATCAGTCTGGTAAAGGTTATGAAGCCATTTCTAAAGCTTTGGGACTCCAGCGAACCACAGTGAGAGCCATTATCCACAAATGGCAAAAACAAGTGGTGAACCTTCCCAGGAGTGGCCGGCCCACCAAAATTACCCCAAGAGCGCAGAGACAACTCATCCGAGAGGCCACAAAAGACCCCAGGACAACATCTAAAGAACTGCAAGCCTCACTTGCCTCAATTAAGGTCAGTGTTCACGACTCCACCATAAGAAAGAGACTGGGCAAAAACGGCCTGCACGGCAGATTTCCAAGGCGCAAACCACTTTTAAGCAAAAAGAACATTAAGGCTCGTCTCAATTTTGCTAAAAAACATCTCAATGATTGCCAAGACTTTTGGGAAAATACCTTGTGGACCGACGAGACAAAAGTTGAACTTTTTGGAAGGTGCACGTCCCGTTACATCTAGCGTAAAAGTAACACAGCATTTCAGAAAAAGAACATCATACCTACAGTAAAATATGGTGGTGGTAGTGCGATGGTCTGGGGTTGTTTTGCTGCTTCAGGACCTGGAAGGCTTGCTGTGATAGATGGAACCATGAATTCTACTGTCTACCAAAAAATCCTGAAGGAGAATGTCCTGCCATCTGTTCGTCAACTCAAGCTGAAGCAATCTTGGGTGCTGCAGCAGGACAATGACCCAAAACACACCAGCAAATCCACCTCTGAATGGCTGAAGAAAAACAAAATGAAGACTTTGGAGTGGCCTAGTCAAAGTCCTGACCTGAATCCTATTGAGATGTTGTGGCATGACCTTAAAAAGGCGGTTCATGCTAGAAAACCCTCAAATAAAGCTGAATTACAACAATTCTGCAAAGATGAGTGGGCCAAAATTCCTCCAGAGCGCTGTAAAAGACTCGTTGCAAGTTATCGCAAACGCTTGATTGCAGTTATTGCTGCTAAGGGTGGCCCAACAAGTTATTAGGTTCAGGGGGCAATTACTTTTTCACACAGGTTTAGATTTTGTTTCTCCCTAAATAATAAAAACCCTTATTTAAAAACTGCATTTTGTGTTTACTTGTGTTTACTTGTGTTATCTTTGACTAATAGTTAAATGTGTTTGATGATCAGAAACATTTTGTGTGACAAACATGCAAAAGAATAAGAAATCAGGAAGGGGGCAAATAGTTTTTCACACCTCTGTATATAGCACGTTTATTAAAATTCTGTATATGGCTATGAGAAGCTGAAACTTTAGGCTGATGCACTAAGGTAACTATGTAAAATGTGGCATTTTTTAGCCAAATTAATTTTTAGGGTTTAGTTCTCATTATTAATATTTAAAATCAGGGGTGATCAAATTGTTTTGTGTGATACAAATTCATGTTTTTGTTAGTGGCAAAAAGGATTGTGAATGTGCACTAGAATTATGCAATGCATTTTATTTCACCAGTGCCACAAAAAAACAAAAGGCAACAGCATTATTAGAATTTTTCCATGCATCTTTTTTTATTCAATGGGAGAAACTTGGAAAAAATTAAGCCATTCAACCAAGGCACACCTAACACCCGGTTTGTAGAGGTAGAGGATAGTATGTGACGCATATTAATAACAAAAAATTGCAGGGGACAATGCCACTATAATAAACCAATGAGTCATACTCAGCTGATCAACTGCATTCACTGTTACAGTAGGAAAAAGTTTATATAGATACAAAAGTGCCACTACCGCTCCACTGTCCAAATGGAGATCCAGGGCATCAAACAATGACAAGCTCAAGAGATTCTTCTGGGAAAAGTATGAGCTATGTATCATAACTAGTGGATATGGCACTCCAAAGTATTTTGCATGGAATAATTAGCCACAAATAAAGCACATTGACTCAAATGCATTGTTGGCAAAAAAATGTTGCAATGAAAAACCACAGTTTTCACAAATATCAATAATTTCTCAATTTTCCTGAGGTTTTATTACATTTTTGGAGACAGATTCTCTTATCACTAGTGGAATTCAAAGCTTTATTTTAATGTAATTGTCCATCCAAATCCTAGCTGTAAATAAACCTTTACTCAAGTAATTAAACAGCACATTATATAGTTTATGTTAAATCTTTTATGCTGGTCATGGCATTAAATAAATGAGTGGAAATTCAGTTATTTTATTCTGTTAGGCACAAAAGTTAGCAAAACTGGGACACATTCACACAGTATTAATAGAGCAGTATGAACTTTAAATCCTCGCTGATTTAGCTGTTTAGTTTTAAAGTTTGAATTTATTACCCCAAAGGGTACCATAAATAAAATTAACACATTTTTAGCATCTCAAAATTCTGTAAGGGCTCATTTTCAAAAACAAGTTTAAGTGGAAATGACAAACTGTTCCCATGCTCAAAAGTATTTGTGTCTATACTTTTCTCTATAAAAGTGTATGTTCTGACTTAGGTGCATAGTAGGTGTTACATCCAGGGCTCCCTTTGCATGTTACTCCTACACTCCGCACGTTAAGGCCATTTACAGAAATTATACAATTAGTACACACACACACTAAGGGGCACATTTACTAAGGGTCAAAGTGAATATTAGAATAAAATTCGAATTTAAATAAATTCGAATTTCGATGTAATTTTGGGCTACTTCGACTATCGAATATCCCAAAATTCGATTTGAGTTGAAAAAATAATAATGATGTACTGGCCCTTTTAAATCCTTCGACTTCGACACTTCGACCACCTTAAAGCTGCCGAATTGCCATTTTAGCCTATAGGACACCTCCTAGAACCTGTCCTGAAAATTAGAATTAGAAGGATTTTGCGCAAAATCCTTTGAAACGTTTGATTCGAATGATTTGATCGAACGATTTGAATGATTTTTAGTCGATCGAAAATGGACCTTTAAAAGCCCTATAAAAGTAAAAACTGGGTAAATAGATAGGCTGTGCAAAATAAAACATGTTTTCAATATAGTTAGTTAAGCAAAAATGTAATGTATAAAGGCTGGAATGACTGTAAGTCTAACCTAACAGAACAGAACACTATTTCTTGCTTTTCAGCTATCTTTTGTTTACACTGACTGGTTACCAGGCAGTGACCAATCAGTGAGTTGAGGGAGGGCCACAATGGTCATAACTGTTGCTTTTGAATCTAAGCTGAATGGGGAGGATCAATTGAAAACTCACTGAACAGTTATGTCCCATGTGGCCCCCATTCAAGTCGATGACTAACTCAGATTTAGAAAGCTGAAAAGCAGGAAGTTGTGTTGTATTCTGTTATGTTACACATCCAGTCCCTCCAGCTTTTATACATTACATTTTTGGCTAAGTAACTATATTAGAAACATTTTTTTTATTTTGCACCTTCTATTTAACCAGTTTTTATTTTTAACCCGAACTGTTCCTTTATAAAAACTTTGACGGTCGAATTTTGCAGTTCTTTCACTTCGAAAATTCAGCCATTAGTATATCTGCCCCTTAGTCAACGAGGGACAATTTTAGTCCCTGTTCTGCATTATTGACATTATTCCTGATACTGCACCCCTCACATCCTTCAGTCTTAGAGGGGGTTGAGGGCGCAGCATTTCTAGTGAGAGACTGCATTTGCACTCTCTGCACTAGAAGAGCAAAAATTCTCATTTTAAAACCAGAATTTCAGCTCTTTTGCTGCCTGAGGTCTGTAGTCAAAAATCTTCATAATACTATATATATTTAAATATATATAAAAAAAAGCCTTAACAAATCAGAATAAGAACACAAACATTTTTAAATGCTCCTTTTCGTAAGAATTTTCATGTGATTACAAACTACAAAACCCACGAAAACCTCCAAAACCTTGAAGCAAAAAAAGATTTTACAACTGGAGAAGGACAACTCCTATTGACTTCTACATGACCTCACCAACTTTAAGATGGTGACAGTTGGCTTTTTTTTGGAATTTACACTTGGATTGAGTGATTTTTTTGCAGTTAAGAGTAATTAGTTAAATACATGATTTTTAGAGCTAAATAAGTTTGATTCAGGGCAATTGAAAAAATATAAATGTTAATAAATTGGCCATTTAGAGTTATATATTTTTTATGTAAGTGGAATTACACAAAAATGTAGGTAGATTTAGAAAACATAGCATTAATCCCAGTTGTTATTTTATTATTGTTTTCAGAAAATATTCTGTCATTTCAGTAACAACAAACTTATTGCAAAGCAGTATGATTTTGTATGCAGCCTTTTGTGTATTTTCCTCTCACTTTACCTTTAGGTTACAGTGCTGAACAATAGAAATCATACTCTTTAGATGTATGTTGTTCCTGAAATTATCCTTCTGAGAACGCTGCTCTATTTCACTGAGCTTCTGAAAATTACAGACATAAACGTTACTGACAGAGAAGAATTGCCACCTCTAACGAGAATACATTTATCCATGCAAACAAAAAGAGGATTATAGCATACAAATGAAATACAGTTTTATTTTCAGAACCACTCTGAGATGAAGATAAATTCTTGTTATGGAATTACAGGATGTAACTAAAAATACATTTTTTGCATTCACTGAATTATAGAAAACATATCAAAATTAAATCAGTGTTACCTGATGCTACAATCTACATAATGCTTTGAGAATCAAAACCAACCCTGCCCATAAAGAGAGCATTTGTTCTGCTACAATGACTTCATACTGTGTCATTGTGTGTGTACTACAAGCTGTCACCCTTTTAAGCATGTTTTGAACACTTATACTTGGTTGCTCAAGCACTCCCATTAGGAGGAGGCACCTGCAGCTTCCCAATATATTGATGCCGAGGATGTGTCTTTCATCTCCATTAGTGATGTGCGGTTCAAGAAAGTCCCGACCAGCACCCAAAACTAACCCAACTCATTAAAGGAAAACTATACCCCCAAAATGAATACTTGAGCAACAGATAGTATATATCAAATTAAGTGACATATTAAAGAATCTTGCCAAACTTGAATATATATTTAAGTAAATATTGCCCTTTTACATCTCTTGCCTTGAACCACCATTTGGTGATGGTCTGTGTGCTGCCTCAGAGATCACCTGACCAGTAAATATTTCAACTCTAACTGTAACAGGAAGAAGTGTGGAAGCAAAAGACACAACTGTCTTTTAATTGGCTCATGTGACCTAACTTTATAGTTTGTTTGGTATGTTTGTGTGCACCGTTGGATCCTAGGATCCCAGGAGGCTGTCCTTATTTTTTAAAATGGCAATTTTCTATTTATGATTACCCAATGGCACATGCTACTAAAAAAGTATATTATTATGAAAATGGTTTATTTACATGAAGCAGGGTTTTACATACAAGTTGTTTTAGGCAATATCTTTCTATAGAGACCTACATTGTTTGGGGGGTATAGTTTTCCTTTAAGTCCAACATCCGACATGGCCTGTGGTTTCACATTTCCTTATTTAACTGCGCCTGGCACCAATCTTTGAAATCATGGGGGTGTGGCTGGACGGTGACCATCTATATATAATGTATGCAGAAGAAACTGGATGCAGAAGTTGGGGCACTGTTAGGCTCTGACCAGCAGGTAAACCCAAATTTGAGAGAATATATACAGTATATAATATATTATGTAGTGCAACACAAAGTTACATGTCTTTGATGATTCTGACTGGTTTGGCCAAGCCCTGAGAATAAAGCCAAATCATAATCTTACAAAAAAATTATGAGATTAGGCCAAATTCCAATACAAATTGTGGATTTGGTGTATCCATGCTTTCATATAAGACATTTGCTGTGTGTAAGACTTTTATATTCAATGTCTATTTTCCATTAAAAAGTTTTGGTTAGGGGGGGTAAAGGTTTTGATCACCTTTAATTTAGGTAGCCCCATAATGGGTAATCCAACCGAGGGGAGCTGTTTTCCTTTCAAGGTTAGAGGTTCAATTGTAGTTCTATATTTGCCCCGGGATATCAGGCATCTCTAGTCTTTAAAAAAGGGGAGTCAAGATGTGCTCTCCAGTCTAGGAGAGGGGTGGATGCTGCTGAAGAGCCTGTATCAGGAGAACTCAGTAAGGGCCTTAGGTGGAATAAAGCCTCAGGATTGGTGTTAAACCTAAAGGTAACCAAAGCTTTAGAGAAGTTTTTACTGCAGGGTTCTGTGAATGAGGACCTGTTAGTGATAACCTTGCTCCTGTTATAGTAATAAATCTGATCCCTAGCAACCTGTTTACCGAAATAAAAAACTGGAGAACTGTTGAATAAAAAGCTAAATAACTCGAAAACCACAAATAACAGAAAATGAAAACCAACTGCAAATTGTCTGAGTATCACTCTCTACATCATTGTTCCTGGTTAATAGCATTTGTTGCCATTAATTTTTAGTTTCACAGTACCCTTCCTCCAGGCACTTCCGACAAAGGCCATCGGAGGGGCAAATTCACTAAGTTCCGAAAATTCGCTAGCGTTGGCTTTCGCCAGGTGAATTTTTGCCAGAGCTATGCAAATTCGCTAAAGTGCGAAGTTACGCTCAGGTTGGTGAATGGTAGCGTAGTTGTGCTAGTGTTACTTCACCAGGCAAAGCTCAGTTACGCTAGCAGTGCCTAATTTGCATACGGCGGGAACTTAAGCGTATAATAGAAGTATATGTTACAGCCACTACATTCCACTACACAAGCCCAGGAAACCTTTAATAAATTGAATAAAGTTGTCCTATTGCCCTACATGTTCCCCCTATATAGTTGTGTTGCCACATGTTAGGAAATGTAGGGGGGATGAAGGGTAACCCCCAAAAAAATTATCGATCTTTTTCACCCTACAATGGTAAAACACGCCAGCGTTTTTTTGGAACTTTTCCATTTCCATTTTTTTTTATAAAACTCCTATCTATTGTATTAAACTTTGCTTGGTCTGACCAGGCGAAGTAAAGTCTAACGTAAGTGGTAACGTTCAGGAAAAAGTTGATCTTAATGAATTTGCATAATTACGATCCTTCGTCAGTGCGCAACTTCGCCTGGCGTAAGGGTGCGAAGTTGCGCAAGTCTATCTACTTCGCTAGTGAAAATTCGACAGAGTTAGTGTTTGGGAATTTGCGAAGTTGCGAAATTACAACATGCTGGGGAATTAGCGCTAGCTTTAGACGCTTCACGCTTTAGTGAATTTGGGCCAGAGAGAGAGGGTCAAAAATGTAGTTTTGCAAATATGCTTGCAAACATCCTCCTGTAATGTTAAGTACCATATGAAAGATACCACATGACTGCAGCTCTTTACCATTCATGTTTACTATGATTCAAACAGTATTAGAAAAGTCCCCACAGCCACAGTATACTACACTCATGTATTGACATTGATATCTGAATCATCCACATTGCTCTTCTAAGCAGTGAGTCCGATATCCTGATCCTGTGTTACTTTTATGAATAATATGAACAGGTAAGCTTAATAGATCATTAGCCTTTCCTATTCCTGTACAGTATATTTTTCTGGTTGTTATAAATGGTTGTTCCCAAATTATGTACTATAAATGTAAAGGCATATTTATTAAACTTTGAATTAGAAAAAATCAGTTATGCTTATTTGTGTAAACCAAAAACACATTGTTCCAATGATTTTTTAAAAATACAACTTTTTTATTTTTTTTTTTAAATCAAATTATAAAATAGCTTGAATTTTGAAAATACACCTTCCACTGACCTCTATAAAAGCTCACCAGGTTTTAGTTAATAACATTTTTTAAATTTCTTTTTTCTTTATTCATTTTCTTAAATTATGGCTAATACCTGAATTTATAAATCTGCTTATGGTGCATATCTGTATCTATTTTTTTATCATTCTCACATTATTTTACAATAAATGTTTGTTTTCTATGCTTTGTTTACAGATGCTAAAACTGTGAGCAAAAGTTCTGTACCAAGATGAAGACTATTGGTTTATTACTTCCTAAAAAGGCATCCAACCCTTTCTTGACAATCTAATATCAGTAAACTGATTCAGGAAGAAAACAGTCCACTTTCATTATATAGTGCTTCCCTCCAGTCAGTGGCTGTTTTACCTGTGACCTTGTATTTGTTGCTGGTTTGATTGATTTTTCTGTGCTGTGGTTTTATCATAAGAATGTATTCTTCTCATTCACTTTATACTTGTGCCTTAGTCACACCTGTATGGTCTCTCCCAGTGCAGCCACTAGTAGCACCATGACTATTGGATGATGCACAAATAGGGAATGATACAACAACATCTGGGCTTGTATGTATGATTCCCAACATATAAATGTGTGCAGATGTACAGATAGACCTATGATAACTAAAACCTGCTTACTGGATGATATCTTTCAAATACCATTCATGGCACAGGTAAGCAGCATACATACATTTATATATACGCTGCTTTCAAATACCATTCATGGCACAGGTAAGCAGCATACATACATTTATATATACATACATTGCAACAGGAAGTTGTCTTGGTTTTTCCTTTCCTTTGCTCAAGTTAGCACAGTGAACAACAACAGATGCCCCCTTTTAATTCCTGTTTTGAAGGCAAGTTCATAGTTGCGTAAAAACATTGGTGCTGCCAAACAGAACCTCCTCAAAGTTTTTTACATTTGACTGTGGCTCACTGGTAAAAAGTATGGGGACCCCTGAGTTAGAACAATTGTAAAATTGAACTCACAACCTCCACTCCAATGTAACAGGGGTACAATGGAAGAAGTACAGCGTTGCAAAATATGTTTGCGCTATATTAATACAGGTTAAGAAGAAGAAAGCCAGACCAGCCAGGCCTCCCAAGATTTGTCTACCTAGACATAACATAAAATGCTGTAATTGTGAAAATGAACAATAGCCTTATGCATGAATACAAACAAATAAGCAATATTTCTTGTACGTTTTACATTTTATAGGTACATTATACAGGTAGAAATCTCAGTTCTGTTTTAAGACTTTATCTAAATACTCATATATTCTTATATTTTCTTTCCTTTTCTTAACATTCTGCAATAAACACAGTTTAACAGCATCTCTGGCATTTTTCTTGATTGGGATTTCTATTGCTTTCAACATGAATGCTTTACTATATTAGTAGCAACAATCAGATTGTCCAAAACGTTTCTTGGCTTGATATCAGAGTTTATTATTCTGGTGTTCATAATAAGAGAAAAGCTTTTTTTGTCAATACAATCATATTGCCCTGATTTTAAAGGATCACTAAATGCCTGTTTGTCATGGACTTGGCTTTGCTTCTATATATTTACAAATGTTCTAATTTTCCATACAATAAAATTATATACTCAGTGCTTTATTGTTTGCAATGAATCGTTAATCCAAATGCATGTTTATTTTACACTATGAACTCATTTGTACCTTTGTGGATCTGGATCTTGTCATCATTTTGCTATATCTGAATATGTGTGGGCAAGGAAATTAATTATTGTATTCTGTGCAATCATGTAAACTGGCATTGGCACGTGTACAGCTTTTTCTATATTTAACAAGTCTTTTGACATTACTGGAAAAAGAAGTCCTTATCATATGCCATTTCAAATGAAGATGGGTAGTTAAGAAAAGTACAGTATAAGACTATAAAACAATTTTGTTTGCTAAAAAATCAGTTTTTAAAAAAGAAGCATTTATAAAATTATATTTATGTGAAGCATTCACATAAAATTTCATGGTACATGGCCTTCCCATAATTAAGAACTTTGTAATGTTTTTTTAGTAGCATTAATATATTGTAGAGTTGTGAGTAAGCAAGCATCAAGTGTAAAAAAGTATAGGATTTTTTTTTAATGATCAGTTCAGTGATAGCAACCAATTTGTTTTATTTGATGGGAAACTGCTGGGTTCAAACACTTTTTTTATTTTTTCAATCACCTTGGCAGTCATCTGACCCTTTCCAAGTCAATCAAAAAAATCTACTGCTTTCTTAAGACAGTAACGAAATACCTTCTGTTCCAACCCTACATCAATTGCTTTCCTCAATAAATAAATTGGAAGGCCTGCATCTGTTGTACAAATGACTGTGACTCCGCCATCACTCATCAGCCAGCCTGCTTCCATGAAGAACAAATGCATGTGCTCTGCTGATTAACAAATAAAAAAGCACCAAACCTGTGGCATTAAAGGTTATCGAAAAACCTTATTTTATAATTACGATACAGTTTATAAAAACTGAGAACAGTCTGTGAAACATATATTGGAAAGTACAAATAGAGTGTGTGGTATTGAAAATATCTCAACTGGGGGGCGTGGCTTGACGCGGAGCCGCATGGCCGCATAGTGAAAGAGCTCCGATAACACTGACCTGCACCAGCTCTTTATAGCATCGGGGAAGATGGGGAAAACTCACAAAATGAAACCGGACAAGGACAAAACTCCGGGGAGAAGATCCCAGGCAGCCTCAGGCGATATAGCGCCGCTTTTCTTTAAAAAGAAAACGGAGCGCTTGCATTCCAAGATGGCGCCCGTGCACGATGCCTCTGAGGAGGAGGAAGCTGCCTCAAACATAGAGCAGTCTGAGATGGACAGCGAAACAGAGGAGGAATTAAGTTTAAGAGAATACATTGCCAACCTGCCTTCTAAAGCGGATATTAAAGACATGCTGCAACAGGTAACCTCTACTATAAAGGAGGAAATTCAGGACATTAAAAAAGATATGATCTCTCTAGCTACACGCACAGAGGATGTAGAATCTAACTTAAACAAGTGCAAGTCTAATCAGAAAACGATATACAAACACATCCAACAGCAGGATTCTATTATACAAGAATTACAGAGACAACTGGAGGATCAAGAAAATAGGAGCAGGAGGAACAACATCAGAGTCAGAGGGGTCCCTGAAGTGGTTCACGCAGATGAGATCCACTCAGTGCTGAAGCATATCTTTAACAGCATCTTAAAGAGAGACCTTGGGACAGAAATCCAGTTTGATAGGGCTCATAGAGTCCAGAAACTCAAAGCGGCTCCTTTAAACGCCCCAAGAGACATTCTATGTTGCCTCCATAATTTTTCTCTAAAAGAGGAAATCATGTCGAAGGCGAGAGAGACTACCAATTTATCATATGAGAATAATATTATCAAAATTTTTCAGGACATGTCAAGAACGACCCTACTTAAACGTAAGATGCTGAAGCCTCTCACGGATCACTTAAGGGAGCAAAATATTCCCTATAGGTGGGGTTACCCTTTTTCCTTATCGGCTACCAAGGATGGCAACGTTGCAGTAATTCGCACGCCAATGAACACTGAGACCTTTTTGACAAAACTTTGTCTACCAAAAATCGATCTTCCAGGATGGATCCCGGAACACAACAAATTACCGCAGCTAACATTCGATTTTCAAGGGGAATGGACACAGAATTATACCCCTAAAAGAACACCGAAATCAGCAAGAAGGTTAGAGAAAACCTGAGAGATAGCTGATAACACCTATATTCGGTGACCCTTTCTCAGAGACTGTATTCCGGATTCAAGAACTTACTAGACCTCCATAACCATCTGACGTTACTATTTGGGTCTTTGGTGACGTATATTTACTGTTGAATATTTTCACTGTTATGCTCTTATAACATTTTCTCTATTTTCAATATATACGAGTGACTCTTAATCATTTTAAACGCTCATAGGAGCTTCAGGCTTTAAATATAATGTTCCTGTTTAATGTTATTGGCAGGTATTTAAAAACCTGCTATAGTGGCTTTATAACAAATTACACTGTTGGTATGGGATGGTTCAATGTTTAATATACTTGTCGGTTTTATTAAGATCAACATTGGTCAGTATACACTTCCTCAAGTTCTCCCCTATCTAGGAACCATTATTTTGAGTTTGGCTGGACCAGGTTGGTTCATTCTGAGTAGTGCTACACAACCTTTTTGACTAGGTCCTCCTAGCCAACCACTAACCCCCAAAGAATATGGTGCTATACACCAAGCCCGCTGACACATCTCCCCAGCTAAGGGCTCTGGCCCTAGTAAGTCTACTGCGGCATGTTTGTCCCCCTACACCCCTTACTTACTCTAAGAGTGTGCTGAGTACACACAATGTTCTTCCCCCGCTTTTATCCCACATTTTGCAAGATGACAACGAGTTGAAGCGTTTTTGTTCCTTAAGACAAAGATTTCAGGTATTAGACCATGGCTGATGTAAATAATATAGAGTGTACAGTTCTCTCATTTAATGTGAATGGGATCAACGAACCTGTTAAAAGATCCCAGATTCTACATGTATGTAAAACGAACAAGGCCAAAATAGTTATGCTCCAGGAGACGCACTTTAGGGTTAATCACCTACCTGCTTTACACCTTAAATCCTATCCTCATGTGTTTATGAGTAATAATCCTGTTAAAAAATCTTTAGGGGTCTTAACACTAATACATAAAGACCTACCCTTTCAACTTCTAGACACACTAGCTGACAAGGAAGGGCGGTATATTATAGTAAAAGGAACATTAGCTAACCAGGTGTGCACAATAGCTAATGTATATGCCCCGAATGCAGGACAGGTAAAATACATTAAACACTTTTTTAAAGTACTGGATAAATTTAGGGAAGGTGTTCTGTTGCTAGGAGGGGACTTTAATCTCACGCTAAATCCCCTAACAGATACATCATCCAAGAAGAGTAATATCTCTTTCAAGGGTCTGAAAGAAGTTAAACAAGCACTCACAGAGCTGCAGATAGTAGATGTGTGGAAAGTCCTTAACCCCAAAAAACAAGACTACACACATTTTTCCAAAGTCCATTCTGTTTATTCAAGGATTGACTATGTCATGGTGTCACAATCTTGGCTTCATTTATTTACAATAGCCGCAATAGGGAATTCCATTTTATCAGACCATTCCCCGGTTATAACGTCGTTTCTTCTCCCAAACACTTTGAAAGCTGAATTCAACTGGAGGCTTAATGAAACCCTGTTACACACAGAAGATAGACGGCAACAAATCCAATCCTGGCTATCACAAGCAGTCCAATTAAATAACTCCCCACAGACATCACCAGCGACACTTTGGGAAACTCTCAAATGTGTCCTGAGAGGGAAATTATTGGCTTTAGGGAGCAGTCTAAAAAAAGAAAGAGAGAAACAGATACAGGAATTATTACAAGAAATAGCAGTTCTAGAACAGATTCATAAAAAGACACTTGCCCAAAAAACTTTAACCACTTTGGAGAGTAAGAGACTGCAACTAAAAGCCTTATTAGATCAAAAGGTCCAAAAAGCTTATATGAGGGTCAAACAAAAACATTATGAGCTAAACGATAAATGTACTAAACACTTTGCCAATTCACTTAAAAAATTACAACCTCATACGCACATTGTATCGATTAAAGATAGGGCCAAGACTCACTACGATACAAAAGGAATAGCGAATGCTTTTCAGGACTATTACCAGTCCCTTTATAAACTCAAAACACTATCTCCTCAGATGGATAAATGTGCTAGTATAGAGAAGTTGATAGATGAGGCAGGTCTCCCTCAAATTTCTTCAGAAGAAGCCCAAGCATTAGAGGACCCTTTCACTTACAATGAAATAGAGGAATGCATAGACTCCCTCCCTTCTAGGAAAAGCCCAGGACCCGATGGCTACACTGCATTATTTTATAAAGCATTTAAAAAAGACATCAATCCCCTTCTCCATGAATATTATAACTCTGTCTCTAGGGAAAATGAATTCCATCCCCAAGCTCAAGAAGCGTATATCACCATAATCCCAAAACCAGGAAAAGATCCCCAACTATGCCCTAGCTATAGACCCATTTCTCTGATAAATCTGGATATGAAAATTTATGCTAAAATAATAAGCAATAGACTGAAAAAATACTTACCCTTGCTGATACATTCGGATCAAGCAGGCTTTGTCCCTAAACGAGAAGGAAAAGACAATACATTTAAAGTCCTGTCGTTAATCCGTTATGTACAAATGAAAAATATACCCTCATTGATACTCACCACAGATGCAGAAAAAGCATTTGATAGGGTTTCTTGGCTTTTCCTCGAAAAGACTTTAACTGGATTTGGATTAGGTCCCATCATTAGACAAAAGATTATGGCACTTTATACAAAACCTACAGCAAGAATTAGAGTGAACGGCATCCTGTCTCCAACAGTACGAATCTATAATGGAACGAGACAAGGGTGCCCACTCTCACCAATTCTCTTTATATTAGTTATGGAAACATTACTGTCACAAATTAGAAATAACCCTAATATCTCAGGGATTGTAGCTGCAGGGAAAGAATACAAGTGTTTAGCATTTGCTGATGATCTGTTGTTGTGTATTACTAAACCCAACACATCTCTTCCCAACATAGTCACACTGATGAAAACCTTTGGGGATCTATCTAATTTTAAGGTTAACTATACGAAATCTGAAATTTTAAACATTAATGTCCCAGAGTTTCAGGCCAAGGTAATTAAACAAAATTTCTCGTTTAAATGGGCCCAAACATCTATTATGTACTTGGGCATCAAAATCAGAGCTGACCTAGATCAGGCCTACAAGGATAACTATATTCCACTTTTACTATCCTTACAAAAAATGATAGAAAATTGGAACAAGTTACATCTGTCTTGGTTTGGACGTATACAATCTATAAAAATGATATTGATCCCGAAAGTACTTTATCTATTTCAAGTCTTACCGGTCTGGATCCCTTATTCCTTCTTCACCTCAATTAAATCATTAATTTCTAGGTATATTTGGAATGGGAAAAAACCGAGACTCAAGCACCACTTACTAATATTACCGAAACGAAAAGGAGGTCTGGGTTTACCAGATACTTACCTATATTACCTGGCGGTCCACTTGGCTCGCATCCTCTCATGGGCCTCTGACAATATAAAGAAAGACTGGTGTATTTTGGAGAAGAGTCTATTTGATTATCCTATTACAAATAATCTATGGACAGAAAATGGGAAGTTTCCTAGAGAAATTACAAGGTAAGAAAGTCCACCGGCACACAGAACTGTAGAAAGCAAGGAATAACCTTGCACGTTTAATGCAGTATAGCAGTGCAACGTTTCGGGGTGATCCCCTTTATCGAGCATGTTTCCTAGAGAAATTACCCAACACCCCTTGGTAGGTGCAACCCTGAAAATATGGTATAAAAATAAAGAGGTATACAAATTAACTCGCCCTCCTTATGTATTACAACCATTATTAGCTAACCCAAATTTTCCCCCTAGCTTGGAGAGAGGTGTGTTCACTAGATGGGGAAAAATGGGAAATAGAGACACTAAACTATGTGACTTCATTAAAAATAATAAAATGATTCATTTAGCCGAAATGGGCAACATCCACGTGATACATGGAGTTACAATCAACTTCATTCACATTTCCAAGCTAAAATGTGTAAAGATTGGCAGAGATCTCTAACCGCATGGGAAACACTATTAACCACATATACAATGCCGGATAAACTGCTTTCTAAACTTTATAAGCTTGTATTAGAAGCTAAACCTTTATGTAACATGACCTTTTGTAAGGCGTGGGAAAATGAACTACAGATGGCAATACCAGGATATTTGTGGGAAAAAATCTTTAGGAGTATCCACAAAACCTCAAGAGCTTCCAGAACCAATGAAGCAGTTTATAAACTAGTCACTAGGTGGCATTATACTCCTACTAGACTGAAAAGAATGTACCCAAATAGTTCGAACAAATGTTGGAGATGTAACCAGGCGGAGGGAACCCATAGCCACATATGGATTTCATATAAATAACACAACTTAATATCAGGATACAAGATCATCCAATTGTTCTGCTGAACATTTTACCTGGTACTAATAATATGATAACTGACCCTTTAGTGCTCCATCTCTTGCAAGCTGCGAAAACCCTAATTCCGAGGAATTGGAAAACGGTCAATCCCCCCACATACAAAGAATGGTTAACTACTGTGGAGGAAATCAGAAAATTAGAAGAAATATCACATGTGATAGGTAATGATAGTTACAATTATTGGAAAATTTGGTCACCCTGGTTAGAGTTCCTCAGGAACAACTGTTAGAGGTCATAGGGTAACATTCACTATCAAGATGAATAGTTCATGTAATAAGTATTCGTGTGTATCCCTATTCACATTGTAATTGTGTGCTTAATGATTTTATTTTCTCTATATTGTGTATAAATCAATACCACTTCTTGGCTGAGATAAGACTTGTTGTCAGACTTGCTGATATGAACACAAAGATATTGTAAACATATAATGCAAAATGATCCTCCCCAACCCCTTTCCTTTCTTTCTGTACCCTTTTCCCCCTCCTTGTTAAAATTATAAATAAAGAATTTGCAAAAAAAGGAAAATATCTCAGCTGCATTATTTCTCATGGCAGACCTTCTGGGTGAAATTTTGAAGGGCCCAGCCTGCTTTCAAACTGTTTTTAGGAATGGTTTTGGCATGACCTGCACTCCATGCTGAGACTTGTTAACCATAGACTTGTTAACCATATGGTATACATCTCTGGAAGCCTTCATTTTACCTTCACTGACCACAGGTCATGGGGTAATGATTGAGCTCATGAGTGGCAGCAATATCATCTGCCCTTTTTGGCTTACTAAAAAGTCCTAATTTTTGTGACTCTCATGAAAGTAAAGTCATAGGGATTGGTGGCATTGAAAATGCTTATACTAATACTAAGGGGCAGATTTACTAAGGGTCGAATTTCGAATGCCAAAAAAAATCGAAATTCGATCAGGAATTTTATTGGCGCAATTCGATCGATCGAATGATCGAATGGTGAAATTCGATCGAATTTCGATTCGAATGGAATTTTCAACGATTTAAATGTAAATTTAAAGGGGAAGTATTCGACCATCGAATATTCGAATAAAATTAAATTCGAATATTCGAATTCCGAATATTCGATGGTCGAATTTGGTCGAAATTTGATCGAATATTCGAATCCTTCATGTGAATACATGTGAATTTAGTAAATCTGCCCTTAAAAGTCATTTAAATAGGTAGGACAACCACAAAGTACAGTATTTATAAAACAATAATACACATACAGTATATGTTGCTTAGGACCTGGGGTTTCTGGATAAGGGATCTTTGTGAAATTTGGATGACATACCTTAAGTTTAAAAATAACATAAACCCAATAGGATTGTTTTGTCACCAATATAGATTCATGCAGTTTAGTCACCAACAAGTACAAGGTTTTATTATTTCAGAGAAAACGTAGAATAATTTGCTTAAAATGGAGATGGCCTTTCTATTATTTGGAGCTTTCTGGATAAAGGGTTTCTGTAGGAGGGATCAGATACCTATACTGGGGTTACATAGAGATGGGGTTCATGGTTGGCAAATATATTGGAAACATTTAGATAAAATACATTTGAACAAAGCTTCTGTACTGGAAATATCTTTTTTCATGTTTTTTCTATTGCCTGTCATGGTCACATTAGCTTGGAGGAGTGTGTACATACATTTCAGGATTCATTAAAAAAATACAGTCTTAGGGTAAAAACTATACATTCATTATATCCGTTACATCAGCTTCCTTTAATGAAAGTCCGGGATACCGCTCAGCAGGGCCAAAGATAAGAGATATATCATAAAAATAAGTTGATAGTCAGTGACACCCCCACCCCCAGCTGCTTTAGTTTAGAAAGATATAAGAATGCGAAACATGAAACTTTAAACTTCAATATTAGAAAAATAGTCACAAAAAGAAAATAGAAGGTTATTGAAAATAGTCTTCATTCCTGGTGAACTATTCAAAAACAACTGAACTGAAAAATGTCTTGGAAGGTGAGCAACTCCTTCCTGAGTTTATATTGTGGTTTGCAAAATGCTTTTAGCAGCCGTCAACAGCGTGATTTCAAATGTGTTACTAGATGCCAATAGAGTAAGTTTGGTGGTTCAAGCACTATGCAAAAAATGTTGTGTCCCTTATGCGGAACAAATTCTTAGGTGATCCCCTGTTCCGACAGGCCTTTCTGATCTGGCCCCTCCACTACAGTCGGTAGAGTAGTAGTAGAGTAGTAGTATTTTTTTTTTAGTTCCAGTCCAGTACAACCAATAAGAGAATTTCACTTCACAATTCTTCCTTTTTTATTCCCAAACTGGCCAGTTTTTTTTTTAAATAACTGAAATATGTCATACTTGTTATTAGTTTAATCACTCTTCCCTGGACTCTCTCTGTTTCAGTAGGGTTGCATCGGAAACCAAACCCCCATGGTATATAAAAGATGGGCCTTGCCAGTGCTTTGTAAAGGGAAAAAAATAATTACCTTCTCCTTTATAGCACAGTGTACAAGGCAATAGCAATCATTTGCAAAACTGAACACAGTGTGCAAGTACAAAAAAAGGCTGCAGGTGGCTTCTCCCACAAATACAATGCTGACTGTGATAATTTGTGGTGTGTTGTCAGAGCCAGGCGACACCGGCCAGGCGCCCTAGTCAACCTGGTCTGTCGTGGCACCGGCTGAGCGCGCACATGCACAAAGTGACACTGGCGCAAGAAGACGATGGGGAGCGAGGGGGTTGGCTACAGAGCAGGTAAGTGCCTTTCCCCCCCACGGCTTTGCGCCCTAAGCATGGCCCTATGTGTTGTTGAAGGACAGGAGGGGCAGATTTAGCAAGGATCCAATTTCGAGGCGATGGCAGTTTTTTTAAACTTGAAATTCGAATAAAAATGTTATTTAAAAATTTATTTTTTTAACTTCGACTGAATAGGCTGTATTTGATCGTTCTAATCAAATTCGGATCGTATTTGATCAAATTCGAATAAAAATATTTTCAAAAAAATATTTTGTCTACATAATGACTCCAAATCGGTTCTAGGAGGTCCCCCATAGACTAAAACAGCAATTCAGCAGGCCGAAGTCGAATTTTTAAAGAGTCAGTACTAGATAAACTCCAATTTAAATTTTCAATTTTTTTCAATTTGACCCTTGATAAATCTGTCCCATAGTTTCCTTTCACCCCCTAACTGTCCCCAAAATTGCATGTCATAGAGGCGCAGAAGTTGCAGAAGGTAAAATTGTGCCATGTCCTTACCGTTTGCTCTTCGGCAGGGGGTACTTGGTACTTATCGAATTGTGATTCTGGGAGTAATAGCTGATTTCTGGGAGTAATAGTAAATTTGCCCCCAAGTGTCATTCTGTTCTACTAGTTGCAAATATGACACACAGCATTGTAAACGTGACACACAACATGATGCAAGATAATGCATTATTCTAATTTCCTAATTGGACACATAGCAAGGAGTACATTGTTTACAACAATGCACCAAACAAGGTAAAGCTCAGCAATAAAGATAGGCCAAAAATAACAGGACATCTTGGAATTAACTTTATTCCTCTGTATCAGTTTTAACAGCAACTTTATGTAATACACAGCTGAAATCTATAGCAGGGCCTCCACTCAGAAAAAAAGTTTTTTTAGTGAAGTACTAAATCTTAACTCTACTAAGAACATTAATACATAACACAATTAAACCATATAAAGTTGACTGTCACATAGTCACTGTTCACCAGTTGCTTCTTGGTGAAGACTGACTACAGGATGCAAAGACAATCTTCTTAGAGCATTAACTTTTTTTTCCTAATCTACTTATAAACATACCTTCCCTCTCTTTTAATTAGAATTTTCCTTTAATCACTGAATGTTGTATTCTGTTCTAGTAATTTAAAATGAATGAATAATTTTTGGAGCTAAATTAAGCACAATTAAGTCAGCTGAAGTCCAGAAAAACCCATGCAGACATGCATTCATTAAATAGCAGACTGTTTTGGAAAAGAACATTCACCTTACAGTCTTTTGAATCTGCCACTGCTAATTACCTATACCAATGAGACTTGGTCTGTAGGAAAGATTTAATTGAGAAGGAAAGGCATAATCACTGGGGTCACAGTACTGCAAAGTGCTAGGCATCCCCCAGTGATTATAATCTCTTACCTGAGACCCGGTTTTCTTATGCAGAAGCTTCACGTCCCCATCTTCCTTGCCCTTGTTGGCAGTATGCACTGTGAACATGAACAAGTCTAAAGCTGAACTTAGAAAAAAAGCCAAAGTTCTGCTCTACTGTGAATGAACACATGGCCCCAGACCGTACAGAGGCTCCACATAGCAGAAGAATATATATAGCAAGAATATATGATGTGGCATTCCTACAGCTTTGACGCAAAGTCTTATAAGCACTTGGGGGTGCCTACCAAATTGGTATGCCTTTCCTTCACCTTGAATTTGAATCGTTTTATTTGAATTTAGGGAATTTGGACCCAAAACAGTTCACTTGAATGTATAATGCATAAATTAAAGAAAAAAACGCTCAAACCCCGACAAACGTGCAAACTTGGCTAAGTTTAGTTCACAAGCAATCACATCTACTACTGTGCATCTAGACACCTTACCTTTAGTACATATTTACTCTCTTAGTAGGACCCTAGTGTGATTCCTAATGTGAGATCTGAAAAATTACCAGAACCCGGAGCAGTATAGTCAAGATTAAACAAACAGATTAATACAACTGCTACTGTGGCATTGTATTTGCCTAATGCAGTGCTGTCCAACTTCTGTGTTACCGAGGGCCGAAATTTTTCTGGCCTACATAGTGGAGGCAGGGGCGTTCCACGGGCCCCCCCTCCCACTCCTGGCTTTTTGCCGCCACTGGTAACTGGCCACTCCATGCCACCTGAGCCTATATGCTCACCTTGCCTCGTGGCCAGAGTGGCCCTGAGTGGAGGGCCGATAATGGAAGCCAGTGTTGACCACTCCCTGTTTTAAACCACACCCACTTTAAACCACACCCATGTTACCACAAGAACATGTCCAAATTAATTGTGGTAGCACACTGTAGGGATATCACTCATTACTCATATGTGAAAAAAATTGTCATATTAAGACATGCCCTTAAATCCATATGCCTCCTCTTTCCCTGTGGATAACACAGCACCCCCAGCACATGAATAAACACCTTAGGGGCCCATAACAATAATTTATTTTCAAATGCTAACAAACCCCCAGAACAAATACCAGGCTTATGTTCCACAGGCAGAGTAGGGCACACACAGACAGAGTAGGGCACACACAGGCAGAGTATGTCACACACAGGTAGAGTATGTCACACACAGGCAGAGTATGTCACACACAGGCAGAGTATGTCACACACAGGCAGAGTATGGCACCCACAGGCAGAGCAGGGCACACACAGGCAGAGTATGTCACACACAGGCAGATTATGTCACACACAGACAGAGTAGGGCACACATGGGCAGAGTATGTCACACACAGGCAGAGCAGGGCACACACAGGCAGAGTATGTCACACACAGGCAGATTATGTCACACACAGGCAGAGTATGTCACACACAGACAGAGCAGGGCACACACGGGCAGAGTCTGTCACAAACAGGCAGAGCAGGACACACACACAGGCAGAGTATGTCACACACAGGCAGAGCAGGGCACACAGGCTGAGCAGGGCACACACAGGCAGAGTAGGGCACACACAGGCTGGGTAGGGCACACACAGGGAGCATAGGGAAGGCAGAATAGAGCAGGAGACAGAGAAACCCACCCATCAGGAACACTCTAAGAGGTATTACATACAGTGACACAATGCTGGTGCCCTATTAGCATTTTGTATAAAGTATGAAATGGTGAACAATGTGGGCAGTTTCAGACTGGGTCTCAGGTATGAACAGTACAGGTCTTTAGGGTTGTGAACAACAGAAATGTTGAAGTGTGAACAATGCAGGGGGATCATAGGTGTGAACAATACAGGGGATTAGTCTAAATTTGAGGTTTAAACAATGCAGGGGTCAGTTAATCTCTGTAGTGATACCATTTAAAGATTACACATGGTAAGCAAACACAGCAGGTAGGGGGCCACAGGGGGGAGGGCGTGTGGCCCGTTGACCTCCAGTGGGAAAGCCCTGGCCTAATGTGTTCCAGGTGTTTGTTGCTGTTTGAACCACTAGCACCAATTCTAATTAAACTGCACAGATGATTGTATCATTCTACAAAGCTCACCTGGGTTCAGAGACATAGACAACTGTTTAGGTGCCAGTGAGATGACTTGAGATGTCTTTCTTTATTGAGAGAAATGGTGCTGTATATTTGCTAACATAGCACAGGAATGCTACAGAGGAATTTGGGGGATGTCAACTGGTGTAGATATAAACATTTTTCTGCAGTGTACCATGGGTCCAGTGGTTTTTAAACGTTGATTTAACTGGATTGTTACATAGTAGTGTGGTGTTCTGTTGTGGATCAAATAGATGGAATTAATCTGTACAGTTATGTTCCACATTAGTGATGTGTGGGCCTGCCCAGGACCTGCCGATTTGCCCACGTTCTGGAGCATTGCATGCTTTTCTCTGCATTTAGCAGACATTTAGTTCTGGGCATTGTTGTGAGTGTTTTACCTAAGAAAGAGCAAGTGAGGGAAACCCATGCATTGCCCAACTACCACATTGCAGTGAAACAACCCTTACATTTCATGGCTGGGAAAAGTTGAAAAACAAAATACTAAAAGTCTGACAGAAAAGCATGGTGCATTTCCTTTAGAAATTAAAACTGTTCCTGCTCTAAAGCCTAAAATTAGAGCCAACATCTATTTGCAAACATAATAGAACAAATGTGGGTACAGTATATGCCTAATGTTGCTATATCATATTTCTTTTTTATTTATAAATAAATAAAATAGTATTTACTAGGGATGTACCAATTCCAGGATTCGGTTCAGGATTCAGCCTTTTTCAGCAGGATTCGGATTTGGACGAATTCTTCTGCCTGTCCGAACCAAATCCGAATTTGCATATGCAATTTAGGGTCAGGGAGGGAAATCATGTGACTTTTTGCCAGAAAACAAGTAAGTAAAAAATGTTTCCCCTTCCCACCCATAATTTGCATATGCAAATTAGTAAGTACTAGTATTTACTATTTTATTTATAAATAACAATGTATGCAAACAGAATCAAAATTGAGATTACAGGCACAATTAAAATATGAAATCTGCTTTCTTTCTTACAATAAATCCCCTGGATGCATGGAACTGGCCAGCACATTTTCTTTATTCTAATGACATTACTGAATTAAATTAAAAAAAAAAACACTTGCCTAAATCACGTTGTAGACTCTAATTACAAGGGGGAAATATATTATAAGCAGCTGTTATTGTACTTTATTCATTAGTAATCCATGGTACACTTTATCAAGAAGGAAGAAAACAGATTATTTTTGCCCAATCTTATTATATTCACTTTACCTCTCTAATGCTTTTCTTTCTTTCTCCAGAAGGATGACTAACAATCTGCTGACGCAATGGCTCCATTGATCTTTCTGGCCTGCACTAGACAATGTATCCCTCTGGTATCTTGTGTTTATATCTGACACAACATATGTTGTTTTTTTAATTAATTTCTCCTTTAAAAATGTTAACAAGAATTTCATGTTGTCATAATTATAAATTGTTATAAAAGACCAAAATTTTGTTTAAAAACAAATTTATGCTTGTAGACCAAGTACTAGGGGGCTTTCACAGGTTGATGTATACTCATGTGTTATTGGTTTGCTGGCGTCAGGACCCTCAATCTTTGGAGGACTACTGTCTACTGCAACCCTGGGGTCTGCACAATACCATATGAAATATTCTTCAGGCTTCCTTAATGTGGAGAGACATGAACTTAATTGAGTCAGATTATCTGCTGACTTCCTCCCCCCTAGCTGACATGACAGTAGTTGACAGTGGCTTTATTATACAGAATGTTCAACTGTGATCAGTAGTATCATAGGAGCAAGGTAGAAAATAAAATGTAATTACTTTTCATTTTCATTGTTCTTCAGTATTCTAGTTGTACACTGAGCCATTCTTTTACACTTTGAATTAAAATTATACTATCAATATCTTCTCCTTAATCTTCTCCTTTGGGTGTCTCCAACCTTTTTTAGTCTAATGTAGTTGTTGCTCAAGCAAGGGCCAACATATCCTACTAACCAGGCAGTGGTATGAATAACAGATGTGAATGAATAGAAGAAAGACTCAGAAGAAAGCAATTTAATAAAAATGAATGCATGAAAAATGGGCATTTATCTTGAGACATAGAATCAGCCCCATGTGGCAGTAAACTGTTTTTGTTTATTAAAACCCTCCAAAACCGCTCCAAATCAGCCTCCCCATCTTGTGACCCCCATGGTGCTCTGTTCTTCCCTTTGTTTTCCAGAAACCTCTGGAAAGACCATTTCCATAGTAAGGAATTCTATTTTGTTAATATCATTTACTTTTTCCCTGTAGTAATAGCAGGTTTAAGGTATTGTGATGCAAATTACGGAAATATCCCTTAACCGGAAACCCCAGGTCCAAAGCATTCTGGATTATATGTTCCATACCTTTATTAAGAGCCATGACAGATGCCGAGAGGTGTTTTGTTTACTGTTGTTCTCCACTGCTTGAAGGGCAGCGTTGGTCAGAATGTCCCATGTACAGTATTACCCTTTATCTGTCTACTTCAGTAATAATACATTTCCACTCTGATGCAAATTTGATCTGTGTTATTAACTGAGCTCCAGTGTCCCTTGACAAGTCTGACATTAGTGTCCTAAATTATTTCCATTACTTGTATTCTTTTTTTTATTAATGGAGAAACTGGTTAGCTGCATACTCAATATGAAGGTACTTTACAATGGTGTACAGTAATCACACACATATAATGAGCAAACGGTGCAGCATAATGAATATACACTAAGAATGAAAATTTTGGAAAAAATAATTGCTCTTCTTAACAAAGGCTGGACTTCCTGCACAGTGTGGAAGGCACTGGAAAACTCAGAGCAGGGAAAGAAATTACCTGTGTAGAATTTCATGTCTAAAGCTCCAAAACAGAATCTTAGAAAGACTTAAAGGGATCCTGTCATGGGAAACACGTTTTTTTCAAAACACATCAATTAATAGTGCTGCTCCAGTAGACTTCTGCACTGAAATCCATTTCTCAAAAGAGCAAACAGATTTTTTTCTATTCAGTTTTAAAATCTGACATGGGGCTAGACATTTTGTCAATTTCCCAGCTGCCCCTGGTCATGTGACTTGTGCCAGCACTTTAGGAAGGAACTGCTTTCTGGCAGGCTGTTGATTTCCTTCTCAATGTAACTGAATAGTACGCAGGGGGACATGGGTGCTGTTCTTAGATCTACCAGACAGCTGTTAGCTTGTGTTAGGGAGCTGTTATCTGGTTAACTTCTCATTGTTCTGTTGTTAGGCTGCTGGGTGGGGAAAGGGAGGGTGTGATATCACTCCAACTTGCAGTACAGCAGTAAAGAGTGATTGAAGTTTATTAGAGCACAAGTCACATGACTTGGGGCAGCAGGGAAATTGACAATATGTCTAGCCCCATGTCAGATTTCAAAATGAAATATACAAAAATCTGTTTGCACTTTTGAGAAATGGATTTCAATGCAGAATTTTTCTGGAGCAGCACTATTAACTGATGCATTTTGAAAAAACATTTTTTCCCCATGACAGTATCCCTTTAATAACTTGGTAAGTATAGCCGTGTCATAGTAGTGTAGGTGAGATGCGCAATGTACCACATTTGTCACCTGATTTTTTTTATAGTCTTTTTTTTACAGTGAGTAAAATACAGAGAGGAAGGCAAGATACATATGCTTGAAAAGATGAAGCAGAATGAATGCAAAGGCAGTGAAACAACTGGGGAAGTGCAGGGAATGTATTTTCCCTAAGGCTTCGAATAACTATAACTGTATTTATAGTGCAATGGTTCTCCCAAAGGGGATCCTTTGTTGTATAGTTAGTCAATATAATATCCCTTTAACAATTTTTCATCTCATAGTAGCTTTAGGAAGAGGACCTAGGCATGCCTGGCTTGGTTAGCGCAAATATTAAAGTTTAAAAGGCTATATAAACTCTACCTACAAAAAACACTCCCATAACAAATATACTGGTGAATTACAGATGGAAAAGGCTGATGTAAGCAAAAGAAAACCCCCAAAACAAATAAAACATGTCTCCTGATGGCAGAGGATTTGGATCTCAACTCTCAAACTCCTCTACTCATTTTACTAGTCAGCATTACACTAATATAGATTTTTAGAGTCACACTCCAAATTTACATAAAAAATCTTATCTGGCAAGCCTTGGCTCCTGAGGATTCTGGATACAGCATCACAAATCTGTGCCATATACAAGTTAAATTTAAAAGGATACTCGCAACTGAAAAAAATGTCTTCTTGAAAAATATTTATTATATCATTTTTTTTTTACATAATGTCACTTCTTCTAGAGATATATGTCTGAGGTAGAATCTTAGCACTAGAGGAAAGCAGGCAGGATCATATGAAGAAGAAATATGTAAGCACAAAAGCTGCCACAATTGCTGCATAGATCAAATGAACTATTTTTTCAGATAATGAATCAAGAAATATTTTAATTAAACCAGTGAGCACTGTACTGATGAAAGGCCAGAGATCTGAAAAGTTGTCAGTTGCATGCTATGCCATAGCAAACAGAAAGTACTCGGAAATGGATCTCTTTGTATTTATATTATTGACAAATTTTTAACTTGCACCTTTTTATATTGCTAAAACATTGCACACTTTTTCCAGTTAAATTCGTCTCCCTAATCTAAAATATCTGTAAGGCTGCAGTTTCTACAGTATGATCAAGGAAGTGTCAGTGGGATCACCTGACCTGCATTATCTTGCATGCTTAATTATTTATTATAGGACATGTACAGCAGAGCCAGAATTAGGGGTAGGCAGAGTAGACACGTGTTTATGGAGCAAAGCAACGGAGTGCCAGGCACGCACCTTCTCTACCCCCTAGTTCAGTCTCTGATCCCCACTCCAGCCAGCGTGCGCAATGTTTTTTGTGCATGTGCACGCAAGTTTTTTTCTCTTTATGCACCTGCCCCAGTGGGGTGCCACAACCGGCAAGTCTGCCTAGGGCTCCTGGTCGGGCTGGTCCGGCACTGATTTACAGTATAAGTAAATCAGTAGAGAAAATGGTATTTTTACCTGCAAATGAACAGCAAATAAATTCTGTTAACTGAATTAAAATGCTCACTTCAACAGCAGCTTGAATGATAAAAGAAAGCAAAAATAAAAGAATGAATAGCTCAGGGGAAATAGGATGACAATAAGAAATGCACACAAAGAAGACTCAAAAAATAAAGTTTTCCTGAAGGGATTTACTGCATTTTGAAACAGAATATACAAAAAGCATATGCCTTTTGTATTGAACTCAGTCTGCTTTACCATGTTCCATCTACAAATGTTTTCCTCCTCAGTGAATATGCTTCATCAAGGAAATGTATGCTACTGTTGTGTAGTGGACAATCTAGCTTATTGGTGTTCATCCAGGAAGTCATTAAATGCCAGGGGGAAGGATCAATTCCATTATTGTGGATTTATGAAAAGAAAAACAGTGCCTTTAGGATTAAAACTGACCTTGAAATGCATTAGTAAGGGAAAACATATAATAACCAAAGCCTTGCTTGCAAAATATCCATTATTCTGTTCTATAATTCCTCCGCTAAAATGGGGAAATTGTTTTTCTGACCATTTCAGCTACTTTCTGTTCATTTTATCAAAACCCATAAGAGAAAGCATAGTTGGCAAGCATTCAAGTTCCACAAAGATGTGTATAAGGATATTTGGAGCTGTGTAACTATTGTTTTTGTAACCAGTGTTTTTAAAAAAGCTCTCAAGCTCCATGTATTGCCACTGTCCGTGCTGTAACTACCAGGGGTGCAGAGGGTGCAATTTCACCAGGTCCCCCACCCCCTTGGGGCCCATCGGAGGCACGATAATGGTTATGGCAGGAGGTTATCTAGGGGGAGATTTTACAGCACACATGCCATCATGGGCCCAGGTGCCCATCCCCAACCGGGGCCCGCCAGGGAGTAGTTACACCACTGGCCACTGTCAAACTGTATCTGTAAGTGCTGAAATAAAAGTGTTAAAGCCAAGGTTTTGGCTGCTGATATTTAAGAACAATTAGGTGGACCTTGGCACATGAAGGTGGGAGGTTGGCCAAACGTGATCTTTATCCGCATTGATAAAGGATGACATGTTTATTGATTTTATTTTTATTGAAATGTTTTCTTTTTTATTAAAACATGCGTACAAGGTGGTTCAAGAGAAAAGGTGAATACACAGTTTTGGGTAAGGAAGACAATGCAAAGTGACAAATGAGCAATTATGGGCAATGCCATATAAGCCTTGAGCATTTTTGACCACACTGCAGAGTAGAGAAAATGGTACAGACAACATAAATTAGAATGTACATGGGTGCAACTTTAAATCAGTAAAGAAGCAAGGTTTTACCTGCTAGCTATTTCTGTGTGCCGGTGATTTCCTTTGGATCTGCTGACCTGGAGATGCCAAGTTCTCCTTCGCTGTGCACCATGTGAACGTTCTTTGGAGGGCCAGGGTCTGCGAGTGGAACCATTGCTTTGCAACTGTAAGGGTCCCACCAGCAAAGGTTTTAGTAGAAACAGTACTTTTATCCTGTGACTTTCCATAGGAGGACAAATCCAAAAGATATGATAAAGTGTGCCAACTCCTCCACACTGTCTCCAACACAAGGGTGGGACACTTAGATAGATTGTATGCAATTTGATAGGTGTCATATACCATTGTGTGAGTATTTTATAGTGTATTTTCCTTGTGGGTAAACAATGGGAAGGTAACCAGATAGCAGCTCCCTAACACAAGCTGCCTGGTAAATCTAAAGCTGGCCATAAAGATCCGATTGTACGAATCAAGAATTTCCTGACCGTGTGTGGAATGTCCCGACATTTGTCTTGCCATGTCGTTCAGTCGATCGGACTGGCTTAAAGATTTCTGTCGGCTGCCAATCATATCTCTGCATGTGGGCCTATGGGCGCCCGCTAGGTAAATCTGGCCCTGCACATGACCAGGCAAAATTACCTGAAATCACTGCCTACACACCAATATCACAACTAAAAAACATTACACTTGCTGGTTCAGGAATTACATTTTTATATTGTGGAGTGAATTATTTGCAGTGTAAACAGTGTAATTTAGAAATGAAAAATACTTCATAAAAATCATGACAGAATCACTTTAATTTATTTCCCAATAAGTTTATCTGTATAGATGGGGATAGCCAGCCCTGTATTTTAATGGCTGCTAAAGGATGGCAATATAAAGCCGAAATAGCCTTGAGGAAAGAACCCTCAAATCCCATTCAGTCTAACAAGTTATTCATACAGTAGATGCCCAATTCAGATGGTTGAAGGCCTTTTCCATGTCTAAGCTTATGACTAGGAGAGGGACCTTCATGGAATTTACCATTTTTGCTATGAGGTTTATCAACTTCTTTGCTTTTTCACCTGCTTGACTTCCAGTGATGAATCCCACCTGGATTTGGGTTTTCATTGATGGCAAGTGCAGGGTTAGAAGATTTGCTAAGATTTTACTAAAACTTTTTATATCAGTAAAGCAATTGGACAGTAACTAGCACAGGATTGGGAGTCCTTTCCCTTTTTTAAAATAAGGAAAATATGTGAAAAGAGCATGTAGGGCGGTGGGATAAAATGTAATTGAATACTGATAATAATGAGTGTGGACCTTGAGTATCATAAAAAGATTTGTAATAGAGGTATGTGAGGCCTTCTTTGTTGGGGAGAACTGGAGTGTATATTTGAATTCATCCTCAATAATAGAGTCATTGAGCAGATTCTTTATTTCTTCTGTTGTCATAGAAAGTGCGGAGTTATTCAAGGGCACTGTCATAGGAAGTGTAAGAGTTATTCAAGGGCACTGTTAACTTTCGCTGGTAGGGAATTATAGTAATTTTGAAATCTGATCTTTGGAATGGACTGTGTTCCCATTTCTGTTTGGGAAACAGCAAGATCCTATGGGTTATGTTCTATGCTTTTAAGTTGCTGAGTTAGCAGTGTCCTATGGTATGTGTATGACTCTTTAAGGTTAGCCACTATTGCAATCAGTTCTTCCCTTACCCCATTCTTTATGATCCTGTTTCAGTTGAAGTAGTCTATGAGACCTGAGTCTCATTGGGCCTCCACTGAAATGGTCTCCTTGGGGCAGATATTATGTTTCACCTCAGTTGGGGCATGGTCAGACCAAGTAATCTGATGTATGGTAGAGTGGGAGCAGTAGAGGTGGGCTCTGGGCAACACTGTGGACTCTTTGGTAGATGGCACAATGTTGGTCTGTTCGTCTTGGGAGGAAGTTGCCTTTACCATTTATCGATCCATGTAGTCCTTCTGCTGCTGGATCCCCAGCTTGCCCATGGTAGCCTAATAGTGTGGATTTTAGGAGGCATTACACATAGGACAGCTAGCTAGATATGCAGTCATCTTTGTTGCTTACATCTTGTGTTTTAATAGGTAAAATGTGTATAACTCATATATGCCAACATTCTGTTAAAATATGTTTAATGTGTATCCATATAGCACTCAACACAACAGAATATTTTTTGCCACCCTTTGAAATAACAGAATATATTGATTATAACTAAATAGGCATGCAAGTTCAATTTGTGAATTTAGAAATTGATGTTTACTCAGCATTCATATTTCAAGTAGCAATCTGTAGGTTACTACCAGTTTAAAGTTATGTCAGCGGTTTTAATTTGTTGTTAAAAAGTTTCTGCCCTTAAAGTGGACCTGTCACCCAGACACAAAAATCTGTATAATAAAAGTCCTTTTCAAATTAAACATGAAATCCAGTTTCAAATTTTTAATAAAGCATTCATAGCTGTTTTAAGCTCATTTAAAAATCTCAGCTGTCAATCAAACATTGTCTGCCACTCCTCTATGCCTTACGCATAGAGGTGGGGCAGATAATTACTTTCACTTTCCATTCAGCACTTCCTAGATGCCACTGCTCCCTACATATTCCCCCAGTTCTCTTAATCATTTAATTGTGTAGCCAGGACATGGGGATAGACATCGGGTCGCCAATTGTGGTGCACAAACAAGATTCTGAGATGATGCAAGGCTTGTCTTAATAACAGTGTCCATAATATGGCTCCTGCCTGCTTTCTAGAATTATGAATTCCCAAACTGAAGAAAACAAGATTAAAATTATTTATATAGTGTAATTAATGTTCATTTTGCTTGACTAATGTGATAAAATAGGATATTTTTTGGGGTGACAGGTCCACTTTAATAAATCCTACTAAAAAGTTATTTTTTAAGTGGTGCTATCACAGGAAGCATTGTGATATGGGGGAAAACTCTCTGTTCAAATGTAAATACTTAGTACCCAGATGACTTTTATTCAAATCCATTTCTAAGTTTTCTTGACCATCAGTACACAGCATGGCCTACAGCCATCCTTCTAAGAGGTTAGATTTTTTTTCCACATGTATATAAAAAAAACTGAACACTTGTTAAAAGGGTAAGACGAAATAATCAGCCTATATTACTTGTCTGCTTTTATTCATTATTACCAGCCTATCCTTGGTATCTGTCTCACATTCACCTGTGATTCTGTCTCTGTTTTCCATCCATTTCCCAGGCTTTTATGGTAGCGTCATATTTTTATGTGACCAATGCACACTCTTTCATGTCCTTTCTTCTCTCCCTTGAAGAAGAAAAAGAGATTGGAATGTGTGCAAATGAATTATATTGGTTGCTATACCTTATCTGAATGTATTATTGCTCCATTTGCTATTTAAGTTGACATATGGTAACTATAGGCAACAAGGGAATGAAATATAGCAAAAGGGAAAAATGAAAGCAGAAACAAGAGAAGCACAGATGGTGAACCAAATAAACTTAATAATGTCTAGTGCACATCTAATATAGATAATCAAATATACACTCACAACATGAATAACCAACTAGGCAGAATCCTAGAATCCTCAACACAAAATAAGTTGGTCATATGCTTGCATTCATCTGCATGTTATCAATAACTTGCAAGGAGTCACTTGGAAATTACTAACACACAGTTTAGAAGCTTTTCAACCCAGCAGCTAAAATATTGCATCCTTCATTTTTAAGTATGACATAGTGTCCTGAGGGAGGCTTCCATAGTGAGAACTGGAGCAGCAGTCAAGGGAACAGCAGTGCAAATATTTGACTAAATATCTTGATTTTTGTGAGGACCACATCACACAAAATTTTATTGTGACATCTGGACCAGGTGAAAATGGAAATATGAATTAACCAACAAGTTTAGCTTGCATTTTTTCACAGCCTTACTATCCAGGGTCATAAACAAGCTATTCTGAACTAAAGAGAGAGCAACACTGATAAGCACTGCTATGGCTACACTGAAACTGTCCTATACCAAAACCTGTTGTTCTTGTCACAGACACAGTTGGATCTGCCACTAGGTTACTCTGACATTGGAACCATAAATAGCTTTGAGTGCCACTCCATAGCTCTTATCCACATTTCTATTAAAACTATACAGAGCTTACAGGGTTACTTTAGGGCAGAGACACACGGGCAGATTTGGTGAGATTAGTCGCCTGGCGACAAATCTCCTCTTCTTCAGGGTGACTAATCTCCCCAAACTGCCTTCCCGCTGACAAGAATGTAAATCTTGCGGGATGGCACTCACAGCGATTTGTTTTCCGAAGTCTCCCAAAGTTTCCTCGTAAGGCAACTTCGGCTGACTTTTCGAAAATGCATCGGCACCCTGTACAGAAGGTTCTTCGGCAAATTCCCCTTTTTAACATTTATTTAAACAGCCCTGCATCATTGATGCATGTAAAGTATGGCATTCAGTGATACATAGATTTAAACTATCACCATTCCTGTCAATAGATCTAACATATCATCATATACATGCTTACAAATAATACACTTTGCAAAAGAGGTGTCTAGACATATAACAAAGAAAAACCTTTAAATTACTAAATGGAAAAGATATGAATATAAAACAATCTACTTTACATATTTATTAAAGGATTTGTTTGTACATAGATTTAGATAATGAAGATATAACAAAGTTCAAATGGACGCCAGACATACAACATATAGCCCTTCTAGATATTTTAAAATACCATACACATATTATGAATGCTCTGCCAGCTAGTAAATATCAGCAAACAGCTCTGCAACTTCTTCAAAGCAACTGCTTAACTCCTGAAAGATGCCAGAAGATGGAAGATTTCCCCCAAGACAAATTTCTAAATTGTCATGCCCCCAAGGTAGATCTCATTCATAACTTTTGGATATGTCCTTAAATTCAACCTCTTTGGTCAGCAACCATTTCAGAGATGATTGGGAAACCTGTTCAGATAAAGAATGGGCTTTATACAGTATGGTAACCCCCTCCACACAACTGTAATGTATGGTATCCCAAAACCCAGATCAAACCCCAAGTCCCAGTCTCAGCTCACACTTCTGCCTATAACAGTCGACATATACAAAGCACTTGCTATAAAAGGGGACTATCTGCAAGATGCCCCCACCCCCCAGAAGTTATTGCATCAATAGACTTTTCATATCAAATACAGCATCCCTAAGATCAGCTTTGTAAAACCAAACTAATAAGACAGGTACATTAGATGAATTGTGATAAGTACTCCTTTAAGTTTCTTACTTTATTTTTCTTTTTTTGTTATTTTGTTTATAAACAATCAGGGTCAGACTGGGAGGCTAGGGCCCACCAGGGCTGCCACATCAGGGCCCCCTGCACCCCCCCCCCCAAGGGCCCCCTCCCCGGTCGCAAATCCCCCTCGCTGCGCAGGTCTGGGCGGGGGGAGCAGAGGAGCTCAGTCCAAGCCTGGGTTTCAGTGGCAGGCCACATGGTCCTAGCGCCCGCCACTCCATTAAGAGCAGGACACCGGAGCTCCAACAACAAATCTGGGCCTGGATCAGGCTCCTTGTAGAGTAGAGGGTCTGGGCCAGCAGGCAACTAAAGTCAAATATGTAAGTAGATGGGCATGTGGTGTTCCCCATTTTTGTACATCACTTCATAAATCCAAATAAAAACAAAATTGAAAAAAAAAAAAAAAAAACAGCCCTGAGGGTTTGATGTGCACATAATCTGTATAAACCACTTAGCACATACACAAAAGAAATCTGTACATATCACATGAATGCATCAATAGTTTAGTAGAATATTTTTACAGAACCAGCTCCTTAAAATGAAGAGAACAGATTCTTAATCATGACACTTTGGGTTGACAAAGTCCCAGTCATTCAGTCAGTCCTGCATTCTTTTATGGAATACCCCGGTGCAGTAGCTTAATTGTGCTATATGGTGAATACACTCAAAAGTGAAGGCATTGCTAATTCTAAAGAATTTTACTTTATCTAGACAAGAAAACTCTTTAGCTTATATCATCTTCCTCATGTAACATTTTGTATCTAAAGATGTAATTAAAGCCTGTGGTTAAATCTTTTTTTCTGGCTTCTACAGGCCTTCAACCCTGTGCACGATTATTTGCTTTTCTGAGTTGTCTGTCTTATACTTACAAACTCTTTTTTCTACGTCAATAAGAAATGCAAATGCATAGAAATCACTGTCTGCTTCTGCCTCGCTGGGGCGATTTCACAGTTTGTGCTTGTCTGCTTTGATAAGCATGAAATCACATTTAGACTCTTCAATTATTCCAAAGATTTCTAAATAACAGTTCTTAATAGCTTGCATGAGAACAGCAGGATATTGTTCATGAAGTGAAGAACTTTGTTCTGTTGTGATACCAGTGAACTCAGTACTGTGCAGGATACACGCTGCTTTAAATACAGTATGTTCCCCCTTTGACTCTGGCTAACCTTTATGCCTGGGTTGTTTTTGTGATAAACCCTGGATTGCTGGCTCTTCATTCTAGTCAATGACTCTCACATGTCCCTATTACTGGTGGAATATTTTAAGTATATAATATTATATGAATCAATGACAGAAAGCACTTTGGCAAGACCTCTGTCTTATTTAGTAATAATGTAATACTCATTAAAAAGTACATTTAACGCTGGTTGGGCGATGATCAAACTGGTGTGGACAATAGAGAATAAAAGTGACTGTTATAATGTTATAGTCAGGTATGATATGTGAAAGTGTAATGGGAAACCCATCCCTCTTCTTCTTCTTCCTCCTTTTTCCTTCTCTTGTTCTAATGTTTATTTCTCTCTAAAAATGGAATGGAAAAAGATGTTAATAAAGAAAATCTTTAAAAAAAAAAAAAAAAAGTACATTTAAATTGCCAGTATTTTGCAGCACAAAATCCCCTTTACTTTGTATTTAAAATTACAACCTTTTCTTTGAAGTTTGCAACATATTCATATTTCTCAATATAAATTTAAACACTTAATCTGCTTACAGCTTTTGTTATATGCCAATATTCTTTTTGTTCCTAAAATCAGTAAGGGGCGGTGATAACTTTACTAGTTCTGTTACCACTCTTGTGAAAAATAAAAACAACTGTGGATCTTAAAACCTTAGCTTATGTACTCCCATACAGTATAACTGGCACACGTGGAGACACTCTCACATATATACCGGTGTGCTCATAAGTTTGCATAGCCTTGCAGAATTTATGATTTCTTAACCATATTTCAGAGAATATGAATGATAACACAAAAACTTTTCTTTCACTCATGGTTAGTGGTTGGCTGAAGCCATTTATGTCATACAACTTGTTTACTCTTTTTAAATCACAATCACTACACAAACTACCCAAATGACCCTGATCAAAAGTTTACATACCCTGGTGATTTGGCCTGATAACATGCACACAACATGACACAAAAGGGTTAGAATGGCTATTAAAGGTAACCATCTTCACCTGTGATCTGTTTGCTTGTAATTAGTGGGTGTGTATAAAAGGTCAATGACTTTCTGGACTCCTGACAGACCCCTGCATCTTTCATCCAGTGCTGCACTGATGTTTTTTGGATTCTAAGTCATGGGGAAAGCCAAAGAATTGTCAAAGCATCTGCGGGAAAAGGTAGTTGAACTCTATAAAACAGGAAAGGAATATAAGAAAAGATCAAAGGAATTGAGAATGTCAATGTAATGGCCTGCCTGGAGTTGAACCAGGGAACCTAATGTTTCTGAGCTGTTTGACTTACCATTGCTCTATGTGAGCAGTCAGGTTTTGCCCTGGTTCACTCCTATTGCTATACATGTAACTGCAAGTAAGGCAGGGCCTTGTTCAGCTGTTATCTATCAGACCCATGTGATCAGCGTAAGCCATTAGACTGCCTATAAAGACCCCCTGCCCTGCACTGAATCATTGCCCAATATAGGTTCTGCTATTGTGAGTTCCTGGGTGTGATTCTGCTTTGATTCTAGTGTTTGACCTTCTTGCCTGTGACCTCGACTACGCTTCTGTCCTGATTTGGTACTGTATTGTCTGATCCTGGTTATTGACCCGGCCTGTCCCTTGACTACGCTTCTTGTCCTCCGTTCCTGTACCACGTGCGGTTCCCTTGCTCGCCCAGAACTCTCCCCCTCCTTCCCCCCAACATTTCCTTACATATGGCAACTCAACTATACAGGGGGCACGTGTAGCGCAATAGGACAACTTTATTTTTTTTATTAAAGGTTTCCTGGGCTTGTATAGTGTAATATAGTGGCTGTAACATATACTTCTAATATACTTTGAAATTCACACAGTATGCAAATTAGGCATCGCTAGCGTAATTGCACTTTGCCTGGCGAAGTAACACTAGCGCAACTATGCTACCATTCGCCAACTAGCGTAACTTCGCACTTTAGTGAATTTGCATAGCACTGGCGAAAATTTGCCTGGCGATGTGCGGCGAACGTTAGCGAATGAAACGCTAGCACATTTTCGACGGTTAGTGAATTTGCCCCTTGGAGTGATGAGACTAAAATTTTACTTTTTGGCCACAACCATAAACCCTACATTGGAGAGGAGTCAACAAGGCCTATGATGAAAGGTACACCATTCCTACTGTGAAACATGGTGGTGGATCGCTGATGTTTTGGGGATGTGTGAGCTACAAAGGCACAGGAAATTTGTTCAGAATTGATGGCAAAATGAATGCAGTAAGTTATCAAAAAAAAACTGGAGGAAAATGTGCACTTATCAGCCCGGAATCTGTGCATGGGACATACTTGGGCATTCCAACATGACAATGAACCAAAACACAAGGCAGACCTGTCATTGGCTACAATTTACATTTACAGGAACTGGAGGCTTTTTGCCAGGAAGAATGGGCAGCTTTACCATCTGAGAAGATAAAAAGCATCATCCATAACTACCACAAAAGGCTTCAAGCTGTCATTGATGTTAAAGGGGGCAATACACAGTATTAAGAACTGGGCTATGTAGATTTTTGATCAGGGTCATTTGGGTAGTTTATGTGGTGATTATGATTTAAAAAGAATAAACACAGTTGTTTGACAATAAATGGCTTCAGCCAACCACTAACCATGAGTGAAAGTTTTTGTGTTATCATTCATATTCTCTGAAAAATGGTTAAGAAATCATAAATTCTGCCAGGGTATGTAAACTTATTAGCACAACTGTACATCCACACATAGACACACTCACAACTGTGTATAGATGATTTTCTAAATAATTCCTAGAACTGGACACATCTGAACTTGTGCAGGCAGCAGATGTTAGCACAGGTGCTAGTAGCAGCATTACTGATAACTGGGAATCAATGCTCATTAGACAAGAGCAGCTGTACTCTGTACTCTTTCCTGGTTTTCCTAACTCAGGCTTACTCTCTTCCCATTACCATATGTCAGTGTTCAATTGGTTTTGGCCCAGTAATGATCTTACTTTCTTGTTCTTATTGCATATGTGTGTGTTTGTGTTTATTTTTTGCTGCTGCAGTTCAAGACTATTTTCTCTATTTAGTCTATTTAGTCTATTTAGTCTAATATCACTTTGTATTAAGAAGGGTACTTTGACAACAAAGTCTTGGTTTTGTTGATGCCAGGAGAACACTACCTACTTGAATAAATAATACTGATATTAACGTTTATTGGAGGGTCAATAATGGTCTGAAGCTGTTTTTCATAGTTTAGGTCCTATTGAAAACAAACTTAAAGGGGATGTAAAGGCAACAAAAATAACATCCAATTTTTGCTTTCTTTAATGAAAAAGAAAACTATCTCCATGTAAAATGTGTACCAGTTTTATAAGAAACCTGACTGTATTCAGTGAAAGTCCCTCTTCCTGCAGTCCCAAGCTGCTCTGCAGGGAAATGATCATACTTTCACACGGCAGGTGGGGAGGGATTTCCCAGAACTCGAGCTGCTTTGTTTGTTTCGCTGAAAAGCGGAAAGGTGACCATGTAGAGATTCGTATCCACAGACCCAGTGCATCCTGCATATTCTGATTATAAATCAGACTTGCTGTACTGGCTTCTATGACAGAATTATATGACTTGTGTGTTTTGATAATTTATGACAATCCCTAAGATTAAACTCCCAATTTAAGCCCGGACCACACTGAGCATGTGCATAGTCTTGGTCTTGCAAACATGTTTAACATAGATGACACCCCCCTGCGGCCAACTTTGAAAACATAAATCATTTGTTTAATTAGGCTTCTGGTGCAGTAAGTTCATGTGTATGTTTATTATACAAAATACAGCATTTCTAACATTATTCTATCTTAAACAATGTCAACACAATAATATCTCTCTGAACAAGTGAGATTGGTACAAAATGGGTTTGTACCCATGGGTATGGAATGAGCTTGAATACAGCTGAATTTAGAAGGGCTGTCCGGGTCAAAACTGCCTGCCCGTTCTTCCAAAATAGGAAAATCAGGCAGAATTGCCTATGATTGAAGTCTTGATCTGCCAATCACCCCCAGTGATTATATTTTTCACGCCCCTTTAAATTGTCACATGCTACTTATCCAACTTTAATATAAATGTATTTGTGAGTCTGTTTCTTTATATAAAACACAGGACTATCCAAATGGAGATCGTTCTCTTAGGTCTAATGACCTGTAATTGAGAAAAAATTTCTTTTAGACATAACAGTCATGCTTTAGAGGCATCAGACGCCAGTAGGCAGGGATAAAGCTGAATTGGTTTATTATGAATGAATAAAAAGTGAATACACGCTTCACGCTGCAATAGCCTTATTTACAGGTTCACTTAATCATGTAATTGCTTCTACTAGGAACAGGATCAATAGCAATTTGTCTTGAGAGAGAGCATGTGACAGAGCAATATTGCAGGTGCTAAGCTGTCATGCTTTTTTTGCATATACAAGATATAAAGCCTTCACTTCATAATGAAGCTCTGGAGGCACATGTAATGTAGGTGCAAAGAGACTTTCTGCCTTTTCCCTGTGTCATTGTTTCCAAGGCAACTGGATGACTCATAACATCTCACAGTGGAATAGCTGAAGCTCAATTTTTAACCGTTTCATGGAACACTCATATAGTAACAGTCCAAATAAATAAGCCAATATCTAGTCACACAAATCAAACACATTGTGAATAATGTACAGCATCTTTGATTATTTGTATAACAAAGAATACAGATGTAAGAGCTAATGTACAGATGAGAGTTATTGTACTGAAATAAAAAATGTTTCTTGTGTATGAGTAACGGATTTATATTGTGCTTATCATCATGTTGCCATCTGTCCAGCTTTGGGCTCAGCCACCATTGTGCTTCACCATGTCTTTCAGCATTTAGCAGGTGCTGAGTGGTTTATACAGAGTTTATTCTTTTAAACGTATGCAGGGAGGCAACAGTTGCTCTTTTATAACTTGGAACTGTGGCAGTAACCATGTTAAGTCATTATTCACAATGAAAAGAATGCCCTGCTGCCAACTATCCAATAGTTGGACAACACATGCAGAAAACGGTGATGCCAGTTAACAGGTGTCTGACAAAGTTTAATATCTAAGTGTAGGTGAGTTCTTTTGGTACAGTACTGTTTGCACTTGGAAAAAGTACAGTTGCACAGTTGCAAAGGGATTGTTTATGTGCAAAAATCGCTACTTCAGAGCTAGCAGTGTTGGAATATGATCCATAGGCCAAACATTCAATATCATACAATTTAATCATACAAATAAAACTTTGGAGTCTATAGAATCTATGGCGGGCTGTGTAAATGCCTATATTTGCCATGCAGAACACCTGTTTGACTTCTGTACTATAATTAAAAAAAAATTGGACTTTTTATATGCAAAGCCTATGATACCAGTCCATAGGTAGCGAATGAGGAGCTCACATGCTTCCTAATGATACCAAATGGGGCCAGCCTATACCCACCAGTTAGGAAGGAGGGTTCCTGGGGGACTGGAACATGCAACCCCATTAGTGTTTGGTATCAATTTGATCGCCCACATATGGATCACAGTCTGCCCATGTTTTTTTTATAATATGGGGTATTGGCAAGTGCCAATATGATATCGGGGAATCTTGCCTGAAAATAACAACCCCCTATATGGGGTCATAAACGACATGTTCCTGGGCACTCCTGCCTCATGCATACGGTAATGATGGGACTGGGAGTGTCCCAGCAGAATATAAAAAGGTGATAGACCCAATATCCCATTGTCATGCAAAAGTGGCTCCATACCTGTGGTTTGTATGCCCATTGTTTCCTAACTCTTGCCTCAGAGGACACAACCAGTAATTCTAAACTTGGTAACGTACCTAGGATTTCTTTGTGTTTTTACTTTTATTTTATTTACTGTATGTGCAATTATATGTCGTCTTTGTAATATCATTTTCATATATATGCACTGTTACTGTAATAATATTAAATAGTATTTTAATATGCTTTGTCCTTGAGATTTAACAAACTCATAACCCCTATGAATGCTTGTGCCTAAGCACAAGCTTTGTATGTGTGGAAAAGGAAAGTTGCCTATTTGTATGTTGAATAATGAGTATGGCTAACAGGAAAGTGTGTTTTGAATGTGAATTAACCCTTTGATTGCTGGAGTGCTTGTTAAACTAGTAGGATCTTACCCTGACTAACCACCATAGGAGAGAGTGTTTGATGCATTGTGTAGTGTGAGTTGTTACCTGTTATAGAGGGCAGGGGAATAGTCACATTAGGTTTCTATCGCCTGTTAGTGGAAGCAAATGAACGTTGTGGGTGTTGGTGTGTTTTGGGGTGTTTGATATTAGTCTAACCTGTACGTAAGGTGATTGAGAGATTGTGTAACCCCTTATAGCCAAACCCAAGGGTGATGTGTGAATAAGTGTTATTTTATAAGTAAGTTAGTAAGGTTTGTTCTCACTCACACTATGGACTCGTATTGAAGGGTGTTCTTCCCTGTGCTCCCCTGCAGCAATATTGCATTTGCGCCTGTGTGAGAAATGCCTGTCAGTGCGAGCCCTTAAGTTGCACAAAATGTTATTACACTGAGTATTTAACTTCCATAAAAAACAGTGGTCTATTATTACTGCAGATACTCAAATGTATGGATATTAGACTTCCAGCTATTGCTGTTTGCATTGGCTTGTGCATACTTGTGCTATAGCACATAAAGAGAGATTATGTATTCTTTATAGACTTACATTTTCACATAGATTCATAAATTGCACTGTTGTCAGACAATTCTACAGTATCTTGGGGGGTAAAATATTAAATGCATTAAATTCCAAGGAGTTTGTAAAATCAATACATGCTCTTCAGCACAGTCAGTGAGTGTAGGCAAACAGCTAAAGCTAAAAGGAAAAAGCAGAAAGAATGGGACACATTATTTTGTGATATTATCACTTTTGGCATCTTCATCCAAAAAAACAGAGACTAATCCTTTCCTGAGTTAAACTAATGTACAAAAATATAAAATTCATACATATTTATGTACTTACTATAAATAGCAGCTGGCTTAGATCCACAAGGAACTTCCTGAATATATTTAGAATTTTTAGAAAAACAGTTTTGCAACAAACAACAAAAACCAGTAAAGGAAAGGGAATATTTTCAGGCAAATTATCAATTCCCAGCAAAGATTTCAAGGGCCATTTGCTTCAGTGTGCAAAGTGCAAATTTGGTTGCAAATTACCATGTTTTGTACCCAGAATGCTGAGCCACAATTTAGCCACATTTCGACTGTATAAGAGAGGGTTGGGATGGATGCTCTTGGAAACTAAGCTTGAAGGTCAGTTGCAGTGGTATTTGTGAGCTATTACATATTAGCTATTACATATATTCAGGGAACTGTGACTGAATGCTGTTTACATATGTCTGTCACCTTGTTGTGTGCTTCAGAGGACCTTGGATAAATGTTGGGCCCCAAAGGGTAAGTGACCTGGAATCATAAAAAAAACACTAGTTTGAGGTAATAACAGCATACAGTAATTTCAGATTAAACAAGTAAATGAGAGATAAACTAATGCCACATGAAAGAAATGTTGCTTAATGTAATTAGAATGCTTAATTTGCCTGGATATTTTCTTCCAGATCTAGTGGGTTATCAAAGGTTGAGGGGTATAGCAAAGCCAAACTGCCCCTTTAACATATGAAAGGTTCCAAAGTGCAACAGGAACTGGCTTCTGGCCATTAAATGCAGAGGAGGAGATAGTGACTTAGGTTTTAAATGGAAGGGAAATGTAACTTTCTTAATGAAGAAGTTAAATATTTTGCTTACGTTGATTTTGCAGGAAATTAATTTCCTTATGTTTATTTAGCTAACAAGTAGAAATAGAACCACAACAATGCCTCCTCAAAGATTAGGTCTGCATTTCTCAAATGATTTTAGAAAATGGTCTGGCCAAAAAAGAGTTTAAAAGGAGATCAATAGGTTTACTGAATAAGAGGAGGCAAATATTAATGGAACAGATGCACTTTATAACCTTTATCGCAGGTACATGAAACAAAGCTTGATGAAAGGAAATGCAAAGTGCAGAATGTAGATAACTTTAGTAGTGCCAATAATGGAAATGTGTTCTCTTCATTTCCTGTGTACAGTACATTATTAATATTCATCAAAATAAACAATGTGCCCAATCCTTACTCATCGATCTTGCATCATATTACATCTCTCTTGCTTCCAGAATGTATAAAGTGTTGTACTTTTAGGCCAAATGATATAACACTACAGTCAGAAATAAACTGGCTGTAAAAACTGCAGTTTATATCTAAGTAGTTTTCAAAGAACACTTTAAAGGGGAAGTTTACATTAAGTTTTACTATAAACATATTTTAAGCAACTTACGAGTTTGTCTTCATTATTTATTTTATTAGTCTTCCTGTTTTGTATGGCCTAAAATCAAAACGCTGCGTAGTTGTCAGGTACACTGACCACAGTGACCAACATTCTCAAAAATGTCCTTTTTCATCTAAAATGTACTTATTGGCTGCTATGGAAAATAAGCCAAGAATCATATAGGGGTGTCAGATTCGCAATTTCAATACCAACCATGAGAACTGCTCAACAAATATGATAATTTCAACAAATAAAGACCAACAGCATGTTGCTTTAAAATTCTGCTTTTACACTGCTCTTTGTATGTTCCCTGTAAGTCACTGACTAACTTTTGATTTCATTAGTATCAGCTCCAGCTCATCTAGTGATGAGTGATAGGGGTTTTCTTGAATGTTTAAAGGGGTAGTTCACCTTTAAGTTAACAGTAATTCTGTTATAGAATGTTCTATTATAGGCTGCTTTTTAATTGGTCTTCATTTTCATAATTTTTCATCATTTATGTCATCATTCTGTCTATTTTATTGTCTCGTTCCAGCTTTTAGATGGGGGTCACTGACCCCAGCAGCTAGAAAACTTTTGCTCTGTGAGGCTACATGTGGTGTTTGTGCAAGGTGCCTGTGGTGTTTATACTCTGGTCATCCTTGGCTACCAAATAACACTACAGTTGTAATGTTTCTTTTTGACCCTTATCTTTCAGTTGAGGCCCTCTCCTCTGCATCATTCAGTCCCCTTTACGGAAAAAAATGTTTCTGCTTTTTTTTTTTTTTTTTTTTTTTTTTTTTTTTTTTTTTTTTTTTTTTTTACAGTTCGTGGACTTTTACAGTTGAGTGCCATGTTTCTGCATTGGGATACTTTGTCATGTTTTTAATCAACTGCGTTGACAAGATTCAAGATTTTTAAATTAATAAGGACACATTAGAGTTTGGTAGTTTTTCAAATTCTTTTTCAAATAAAAAAGAACTTGAAATTGTATTTTAATAAATATGCCTCCATTAATGATTAAGAGGCAGGATTAGTAACTTAGTATAATTTTTCATGACTGGAATGTTTCAGCATTAAAACCTTTGCATGTGAAGAATGTTTTAAACCATTACATTTTCTCTATTTTTTAAGCATAAAAACACAACTATTATGTACAATTACACAATTTTCAAGCTAATAGTGTAGAAGTCAATTGGAGCTGTCCTTGGCAAATATTTAATTCCTTTGAGGTTTTCATTTTTTTCACTTTTAAATATAGAGCAAATAAGGATTTTGAGGTTTCACATTCTTATTCAGATGCCTTCCACATGTTGTATTCATTTTATTTATGCTTTTTATATTTTGATCTTTTAATAAATAAGTAGACCTCTAAAACCACACAAATAAGAATTGTAATAAATAGGCATCTATTTAATCTACACAGTATGGAGCTCTAGCACAATTCCATGTACTTTGAGAGAATTTGTATCTGTTGGCAAAGCACAATAGATGTTTGTGATTTGTGAATATTTCTAAATTTGTTTGTATCACCACACTGTCTCAAATACAGTATACAATCACAAGCATCTATTATGCTATGTCAACAGATGCAAATTATGCCAAGGTACATGGAATAAAGTTTTTGTATCAATTAAACTTTCTAAAATGAAAAAAAATCACTGAAAGATGCAATCTTTTATTAGGTTATAGAAAATAATAATGGTATTATTTTAAGGTGATGGACAAAAGCAATTCAATTGATTCAGTCTATAATAAAACAAATAAATACAAGCTCAAGGTGACCCTCTGGGATTAGCATGAAGTCTATTTCTTATTAATGTTTAGCTACACAACAGGCAGAGGCAGCAGTCCAACAACATGTGCTTAAACTGCCATCCAAATCTCTCCAATCCTTCCTGTACTTAAAACATTAATGTGTTTAATTCTGGAACAATCACATCACCTATACACAATGGCATGACAGTTGCGGAAACAACCTGAGCTTGGACCCCAACACTGTTCTAAAGTTACAGTGTTCAACCTGCATGTAACGTTAGTCAACTCATAGAACTTTACTGTTATATCTAATATTCTTTTATGTAAGTATCTTATTCATTTTTAATATATACAGTAGGTTTAAAATTACAAAGTAACTGAAATGAAAACTGGCATGTTGTTGCTGAATAAAGTGATGGTCTGACTCTGACATTTCCAGGAGTTGTTTCACAATCTCAGTGTCTTACTTGTAGTATGGCTCTGACTTAGACACTGTTCTGTTGCTGCACATGCAAAGAAAAAAATATTTTTCTGGTGTGATACAATCCCTTTATCATACATAGTTCAAGTTTTGTAACAGAATGTTTCAGTATTCCCTAGAGTGTTGTGGTGTTGATCACAGTTTGCAGGAAGAAACTGTTGGAATTAAAGAATGATTACAGGGTTAACAGGAAAGGTGAATAACAGTGGCAAGGTGCAAAGTTGCCATTTGTTTTGCACTTTGCACCTGAAGAATTTATTTGTAGAACTTACACGTAGAATGGAGCATAAGTGATTGCTCATCCTACTGTCTACAGTGCTGCCTGTACTGGTTGCTTCAGAAAGTAAATTCCTTTACCATCCTAGGAAAGGGCATCCAATCCGTATTCCTGGGCGGTGTGGTGTTTATACAAATGGCCTGCAGGTGGCACTGTGCATACATAGGACTTTCTGTACAACTTGAAAGTGAAAGTAAGACCTTATGCTGTTATGTAATGGCTGCATGACCTGCTAATAAAGCATTGTTATACTCTCCTCATCCTCGGCTACCAAACACAACAGGCGGTTCTCTTGCGTATTCACATATGCAGTATATGTCATCAAATGCCCATGTGGGCTTGCATATGTGGGTCAGACAACTAGAACCATCTGGGAACGGATTCATGAGCACAAGTCTGCTATTAGGACAGTTAAAATAGAACAGGCAGTTGCAGGTCATTTTAAAGTGCTTGGTCACAATGTGAACCAATTGCGGTTTCATTGAGGTGGTAACATTAAAGCAGTGATCCCCAACCAGTAGCTCGCGAGCAACATGTTGCTCCCCAAACCCTTGGATGTTGCTCCCAGTGGCCTAAAAGTAGGTGCTTATTTTTGAATTCTAGGCTTGGAGGCAAGTTTTGGTTGTATAAAAACCAGGTGTACTGTCAAATAAGGTCTTCTGTAGGCTGCCAGTCCACATAGGGGTCATCAAATAGCCAATTACAGCCCTTATTTGGCACCCCATAAAGTTTTTGCATGCCTGTGTTGCTCCCCAACTCTTTTTATTTCTGAATATGGCTCACGGGTAAAAAAGGTTGGGGACCCCTGCATTAAAGCATAGAGGGGGGTGATAGAGTGAAAGAGCTGCTATTTAAGGAAGCTTCCTGGATCAGGAAACTTGAAACATTGGCCCCCTGAGGATTAAATAAAGAATATGACCTGAAACCAATTTTTAGATAAGTAATATATATTTTAGTATTTATTCTACTGTATACTATATTTATTTTTGTATTCTTTACAGATTTTCTACACTTCAATCATGTTGCTTTATTGCACTAATGGATACTTTGTGGACAACTCTTTTGGCAGCTGTTTTGATATGTATCACATGATAAGCATTGACCACTAGTTGGAAAGGTGGGGGTATAAATAATGTGTGATGTAATTTGTCAGTTAAGCTTGATAAAGGGTCAAGTGAGACCTGAAACGTTGCTGTAATGCCCTAAAAAGGCTCCAATAAAGGCATTTTAATTCATGAAAGAAGTGGTGCTATTTCATCTTGCAAGTTGGAAAGTATACGTGTGGAAAAGTGGCCACCGAGAAACCTGCACTACAATTAAGTAAAGGTCGGGAAGCTGTGCTGACTATTTGCATATTTTCATTGCTTCAGAAAGTAAAGCCAGAAGTGCCAGGGGACACATGGCACAAAAAATCCTGTGCTTATGGCAGTGGTTAAATATAGAACTCCCTTGTGTCTCTCAGCATTGCATTTTGCACCTTTCAATTAGGCAAATGTGCCTCCATATTGACCCAGCATTGTAATTGCTAAATGTACCAAAAACAGAAATAAATTCCTACCACTAGTATTAAGGGAGATTTAAACTGTACATTCTCCTACCATGTATAAGTTGGGCACATCTCCCCCACCCAAACAGAATTTGTTATACTACATATATCCCCTCTGTTAGCCAGAACCATCACATTTTCCTAAAACAAATAGCAACTTTTACCCAATGGTCATTTCCTAAAACAAATAGCAACTTTTACCCAATGGCCATTTACCCCACATCATCGGTGAAATTTACAATTGCAACAGCACATGTGCTCTGTAAAGTTCATGCAATCAAGAATGCAGCCTTACACAGGCACAAACAACTTCTGCTTGGATTTAGCACTGTAATCACTAAACTGAGCTCAGGAGAAGAGGCTAGAAGGAAGTATAGGAGCTGAGTGTCTTTGGGAACCAGCAATGCTATCTCTTCATTGGCTGCTAGACTGGAGGGCTAGACTTCATTGGCTGTTAGACTCATGGCAACCTGAGTTGAGAAGAGCTGAGCATGTTCAATAGCCAACAGCCAAAGTAAATTCACAAGGGAGCAGGTCGAGTGGGTAAGATGATGAGAAGGAATCCTAAGGCCAAGGGCAGACTGAGCATTGGTTCCACTGCTCTCAGCATGCATATTTTTTTAGGCTGAGAGAAGAGGATCGTGTGGTACCAAACACAACAGATCTGCTCTGTGCCCTTCTACATTTATTTGAATAAGATCCACTTGTGTGCAGTCACACACAATAGAGCAGAGTTTGCCCTAAGGTTATGGGCACATATGCTGAAGGCTTATCAGCCTATTTATTTTTTGCAGGTTGAGAGAAACAAATCTGCTCAGTGCCTCTGCTCCATTGATTTGTATCTGAGCAGCCAGTGTGTGCTCACACATAGTGTAGCTGAAGCTGAGGTCAGCCCAGAGGCTTTGGCTCTGCTATGTGTGAAAACACACAGGCTGATCAAAAATGAAACCAATGCAGCAAGGGTACAGAGCAGATCTGCTTCTCTCAGACTGCAAAAATATGCAGGCTCACAACAGCCAGAGCTATCAGCCTGTGATTGTGTTGCTGCAGCCTTACTATTAAAATTTTAACAACTGGAGTAGCAGGTATATAAAGAGGCTTTTAACTGATAAAAATGTTTTGAGGGGGTTTACATGTCCTTTAAGTGCTGATATAAGTGTTTACAATAATGCATTTTCTTTGCTTCCTTGGTATAGGGTTTGTAAAGAAAACTGGAACAGTTTTCACCATTCACAGATGGTGAAGCAGTGATGAATGTGCGCAGTTATGAATTAATTAAGGCACATTAATCACTTATGCCCAGGGGCGTAACAATAAGGGAAGCAGACCCAGTGACTGCTTGATGACTTAAAATGTAGAGGGCCATGGTTTATTAAAACAAGTAATCTTTCCCCATGGTCTGCAAAGTGGTATGAACATTTTGTTCTTACTGCTTTCCATATCCCCCAAACATTGTATCATCCAAAGCTGCCTTTGAATACATTTTGAAATCATCTTGCTCTTCCAGAGGACTGAACTTTCCATTATTGTTCATAAGTCAAAATATTTGTTTGTGCCATAGAACAGGTGTGGTAACCAGCAAATTATTCTTGCTTTCAAGGCAGTCATACAGGATGCATAACATATATGCTAAGTAAAAGAATTGTTTGTGAGCACACAGGTGTCTGTGTCAGTCCCTTTATGAAAGTGAGCAGATCAGCAGAGTGTGAAAATTAGAGTGCTGTCTATGGAAACCCTTTAACACAGTAGTGAACAATGTTCCAGTTACTTTGAAGCGCTACTTCTGCCCAGCATACTGTAAATTTCAGCATTCAACAACCTTACCTTCGCTGCCAGCTTTGATTTTGCAAAGCTGTTAGAACAATTCTACACCTGTTTGAAAATAAAGTGGTAAAAACTATACCAATCCCCATCCCAAGTACAAACTGAACTCATTGTTGACGAACTGTGTTCTCCAGAGACAAAAATGCAAATGAATGAATGAGTAACAAGATCACATATCCACTGGCACATTGAAAACATCATGCCTCGAGTAATTAATGCCTGCTGATTTAATTCACTGAATTAATGAATTTTATTTTCTAAGTTTGGAATCTCCTGTTATCTGCACCTGCGTTCACTGAGCTACATATTTGAATAATTGTACTGATAATGTATATAACCTGGGCATAAATCACAAGAGTATGAACACCGAATATTGAATGAGGCAACCAACCTTTGGTAGAATAGAATATTTCTTTTTTAAATTACCTTTTATAACATTTTGTATCAAAACATTTATGCTAATGTGGCACCTGAGGTAATCAACATTACACACAAGCATTTTTTCATGTGGTTCCTCGCAGTGGATATTTCATGTGATCCATTGCATGGAACAACATGAAGAAAAACAGCTTGTTGTTTTCAATGAGTTTATACTCATAGTAACATAAAAAAGACCCTAGTGCTAGTTGTTTCAGAGGAAAGCAAAAAAACTCCCATCTGAAGCATCTTCAGCTTGCCAAAATGGGAATCAGACCAGTCCCCGAATCATCCTGTACTATGAGCTATCTTCCATAACCCTGTATTCCCTCACTTGCTAAAAAGCCATTCAACCCCATTTTAAAGCTATCCAATGTATCAGCCTGTACAACTGATTCAGGGAGAGAATTCCATATCTTCACAGTTCTCACTGTAAAAACCTCTTCCAATATTTAGGCAGAACCTCTTTTCTTCTAATCAGAATGGGGGAACTTGTGTCAGCTGGAAAGACCTACTACTAAAGCATTAGAGACATTACTGTATGATCCCCTTATATATTTCTACATAGTTATCATTTCACCCATTAAGCACTTCTTCTCCAGCCTGAACATCCCCAATTTGGCCAGGTTTTCCTCATGGCTAAGATTTTCCATACAGTTTACCAGTTTAATTGCCCTTCTATGTACCCACTCTAATACAATAATGTCCTGTTTGACCAATGGCCACGTTTATCATCTACAAGGACTCCAAGGTCCTTTTTCATAATGGATTTGCCTAGTGCAGTCCCATTAAGGGTATAAGTAGCTTGGATATTTTTACATCCCAGGTGCTTCAACATTGAATCTCATTTGCCACTTAGCTGCCCAGATAATCAGTTTATCAAGATCCTGTTGCAAGGATGCCACATAGTGATGGGCGAATTTATTCGCCAGGGGCGAATTCCCGCGATTCGCTGCTGGCGAATAAAATCGCGATTCGGCAGTGAAATTTCGCTTTTTGATACGACGCTAATGCCACTAATGCCACACCCTGGATGGAATTTATTGGGCTGGATAGTTTTGTGTCATCTGCAAACACTGATACATTACTTACAACACCCTCCCCTAAGTCATTAATGAACAAGTTAAATAAAAGTGGACCCAATACCGAGCCCTGAGGGACCCCACTAAGAAGCTTACTCCAAGTAGAGAATGTACCATTACCAACCACCCTCTGTACCCTATTCTGTAGCCAGTTTCCTATCCATATTCAAATTATGTCATTAATCCCGACAGACCTTAGTTTAGAAAGCAGTCATTTGGGGGGCACGGTATCAAACACTTTTGCAAAATCCAAATAGATCACATCTACTGCCCTCCCCCCCCAATGTCCAGCATCTTACTTACCTCATCATAAAAAATCAAATTCGACGGACATGACCTATATGACCTACATGACCTCATAATGCCATTCACTAGGACAAAATTGTGTGATCCCTTAACAAGCCTTCAAATAATTAGCTCTCAATAGATGTCAAATTTACTAGCCTATAATTTCCAGACTGAGATCATAATCCCTTTTTAAATAAAGGAATTACAGCATCTTTTCTCCATTCATAGGTACCATACCAGGTGAATCTGAGAAAATCAGAAATAGGGGCAAGTCTAAAACTAAACTAAGCTCTCTTAGAACCCAAGGGTGTATGCCACCAGGCCATGGAGCTTTGTTTACATTAATTACATTATGAAGTGAGCATGGGAACTCAGACTCCTCAATTGTATACACTGAAGAAAAGAACTGATTTAACACATTTGCCTTTTCTGTGTTGGTTACATCCATACTGGTACCATTATTTAAAGGAGCAACACTCTAAAACAGCATCTTTTTCTATTAATATACTTTAAAAAATTTTGGGGTTAGTTGCTTTGATACAAGGAAGCACCGAATACAGGTGGAATGCAAATACCTGCAAATGTAAAATCCATTGCAGGGGTATGCTAGAAAAAAAAGCTTTTCAGTAAGAGCCCTTTATAAAGAGTTCATTAGAGTACTTTGAATTACATTAAAAACATTTGGTTTTCAGACGTGTACCTTTATATAGTCATGAAACTACTCTGAGTTTACATGGATGTCCATGGATGGTCTGCTGTTACAGTACTGAGTTGAGTGACATTATTTTATATTTTTAGAATGTCAAGAGGGAAATGTATTAAATAAAAACATTTTGAGGCAGTCCTGCACTACTACTAAGATTAAATGGTGGCATTCTGAGAGTATTGACTCTATTTACATTATTTAAAAGTCTGGACTTTTAATGAGTAAAATGCTTCACCACTCATCAAGCAAGTGGCAGTTTCAGTTCAACTAAAAAAGTAAAACATAGTAGCAATTAGTTTCCATTCACAAAATTGCACCATTTATATTATTTACCTGAAAGGGGAGCACTAGTTAAATCATTGGCAATCCATTTCCCAAGCTAGGGGTTTATCGCCGACTCCCTGTTGTCTGCCTATAGTGGAATGACTTTGCAATCTTAACCCTTAATTCAGACAAGTGGATTAACAATCCATGCATTTAGACTATGGGGCAGATTTACTAAAGGGCAAAGTGGGCTCCACTAGAGAAAATTCACCAATACGACAATTCGCAGTGACATCACCGATACTAAAAGACTTGCTCCCAGATGCAATAAAAGGCACTAATTTTGCCCAGGAGAAGTAACCCATAGCAACCAATAGGATCTTTGCTTTTAAACAGGTGACCAGTAAATTCTACCTGCTGATTAGTTGCTATAGGTTACTGCCCCTGGGCAAACTTAGTGCCTGTTATTACATAACCCCTATAGAGGACAATTCACTAGCCCTTTTGCCCCTCAAATTTTCACTCAGCCGAACGATTATTACTCTGCAAATTCATCAAAGTGCAAACTTTCCAATACATTAGCCTTTTCACCTGCCAAGACAAAACTTTGCATTTTGATGACTACACATATCCGCTGCAAATTAATCACAATCTCATCACAATTTTAAGTATGTAATTTTACATTTTCAGTATTATTTTCTTTCTCCCCAAGGTTTTCCAGTTGCTATTCATTTGTGTGAATTGGTTTACAGGCCTTAATAAAAAAGCCCGTCGGAGCGCCCCCCACACGGGCAGATAAACTGCCGACACAGTCTGTCGCCAGCTTTTATCTGCCCGTGTATGACCACCTTAAGGCTGTCCAGCTGGAGGTCACAGAACCAGCATGATTCTCCAAGGCATGTTATTTCCCCAGGCTGCCCGTGGACTTCAATAATAATTTATCTTATAATTTTTCTTTATATGGATGTGTGTCTTTTTTCAACATAAATTACTATGTTACTATAATAAGTGTGGTTTGAATTGAGCAACTGCTGCACTGGTTGATGCAAGAGAACCCTGGAGCGACAACCACCTCCTTACCAGGAAATAGCTCTAGCGTTCCCTTTGAGCCCAGTACACTCGTGCCTTAAGAATTTGGGCACAGGTGTCACTCACATGTCGAATCCCTTAAATTATGCAAAACAGACTTTCTTGGAATACTTTTTGGAATTACATCAAATTATAGGTACCATACCAAAAAAGTGGTTTTACGAAAACTGAACTAAGCTCAAGTATTCAAAGGTGAATTCCATCAGGCCCTGGTGCCTTGAGTAAACATGTAAGGACCATATCCTGTGTCAGCCACTGACTTGCTTGAACTAGCTTAAGGGGTGGGTTTTGAAACTCTGACTCCAATGGCATATACTGAACTCATTATGCCCGTAACTTTTTCTGAGTCCCTTCCCTGTCCAGTCCCTGTGTCCGTGGAATTCGCTACTGCGCATGTGCCGACAGACCGAATTTACCAGTTTTGGCCACTAGAGGTTGCCAATCACTAGCTAATGCTATCAGTACCAGTACTTAGAAGTGTATAAGGTATATAACTCTGACCAGTGCTTTTAGTGTTCAATTCCCATTGAGTGATCATTTATGCTAGCAAAGTAGATAGACGCGCAACTTCGCACCCTTACGCTAGGGCGTGTTTTACCATTGTGGGTGATAATCTGAAAAACGTAAATACGATACTGTTCCCCGACCAGAGCGTAAATTAGCACGTTAGTGAATTTGCGTACCGCAGGTCAAAATTCGCCTACAACAATTCTGTTTTTATAAATGTTTGACTACATATGTTCTAGCGCCCTTTAATTTAACGGGATTAATGTAAAGTTCAAGTGTCTCTGCGTCCAGTCCCTGTGTGCGTGGAATTGCACTACTGCAGATGTGCCCCACGGACCTCCTCTGGCAAATTTACGCTAGCGAAGTAGATAGACGCGCAACTTCGCACCCTTACGCTGTGGCATGTTTTATCATTGTGGGTGATAGTCTGAAAAACGTAAATATGTTACCGTTCGCCGACCAGAGCGTAAATTCACACGTTAGTGAATTTGCACAGCGCAGCCAAAAATTCGCCTAGAACAATTCTGTTTTTTATAAATATTTGACTACATATGTTCTAGCGCCCGTTAATTTAACGGGCTTAATGTCTAGTAACTAAATAATGTCCACCATCTCAACCTGCATATTTTTACTAATAAAATACTTAAAAAATGTTTTGGGATTTGTCTTTGTCTGTTAAGCATTCGGTGCCTCAGTTTTTAACTTTGCCCTCTTGATTGTTGTTTTACAACAGTGATCCCCAACCAGTAACTCGTGAGCAACATGTTGTTCTCCAACCCCGTGGCTGTTGCTCCCAGTGGCCTCAAAGCTATCACGTACCTAGGTTTAGTGCTTCCAGTCTGATGCTTTAAAATAAAACTTTCAGATTCCACAACACGAACCCCTGGAATTGTGTTATGAATAGGCAAACAGGAATACTGGATCCTAGAAGGCAAATGAGGTCAGGGATGAGCCGAGGTCGAGGCTCAGGGTCTTTAAGCAGGCCGAGGTCTGTATGGGCAGCTAAGGATCTGAGTCGGAAAACAGGCCGGGATTGGGTCAGACAGTATGTGTGTCAAGGTCAAAACAAGCCGAAGTCACACCAGGAAGTCAAATCAGGACAGCAGGAATAAGGCTTAGTATCTGCAGGAGCAAAAGATAACTTGCCAGTTGCTGATTGCGCCGACTGACGTAGGCGACGCATGTCTGCTCTGACATCATGACACTTGTGTCCCAAAATGACGTGCAGCTGATCTGCAGCACCGCATATTGACACAGATGAAAATGTGCTGACAGATAAGTATCTTTCCAAAAACAGGTGCTTATTTTTGAATTCCAGGCTTGGAAACAAGTTGTAATTGCATAAAAACTAAGTATAGTGTCAAGTAAAGCCTTCTGGGGCTACCAAAAATCAATCAAAGCCCTTTTTGGTACCCCAAGGGAATTTTTCATGCTTGTGTTGCTCCCCAACTCTTTTTACATTTGAATGTGGCTCATGGGTAAAAAAGGTTGGTGACCCCTGTTTTACAATGGGTTAGCTGCAATCTTTTTTAGATTTCAAATAAGTAGTAAGGGGTGATGATTTCTTTTCAGTAGCTCATACGAACCAGAAATTTGGAATGGGACCTACTTTCAATTTTTTTTGTATATTTAGTGAAAGAAATGGCAAATAACGTAAATATTTAACTAAAACATTTGAAAAATGTATGTTCAGCACAACTAAGCGCAACTGAGGTTGAAAGTGAGGTATCCATACAAACACATCTATTCATTTTTCTATATTTTTTTTAGATACAACGCAGGCCCAAATCCAAATGCATATTACATTTCAGTAAATTTAGAAAGACATACACGTAAATATAAATACATATGTGTGTATATATATGTGTATAAATATATATATACAGTATTTATATACGCATACAGATGCCAAGAACCACATACACAGACATAACAAAATTAAGTCAGAGGTGATATAATGTATCAGAGGTTTTGGCACTTTTTTCTTTACAGACGTCCCCTGTGGTGTTAGCATATGTTCTGCAGTTGATTTAGATCTATTTTTAGAGCTTGTAAAATGTGAAATAAATATATGACTAAGGGAAAGAATGTTTGCTACTGTGTTGTATATGTGTTAGCAGGATGTGGTTTGTACATGTGCTACTTCCAGAATGTCCAGCACATTTTAATGTAACATTGTCAGTTCAGTTATATGACGTAAAGCAGATTGCTTTTTTTATTCTGGTATACAAAGACCAGTTACAAAGTATTTATGACACAATGTTAGTTGATATCACAAAAATGTTTTGCACTCAGTTCAGATCCTTAAAGGAAAACTATACCCCGAAAATGAATTTTTGAGCAACAGATTTCGTTTGGTCGAATATGTGAATTTTGGCATATTCGATCATCGAATAGGGAATGGTCAAACTATCGAATAAATTCGAATAGAGTCGAATCAACTAATATTTGATCATTCGACCAGCGAAGGATTTTAATTTTAAAGTTTATTCGATTGCCTACTTCGGCAGATTGGACCTACCGAATTGCAATAGAAGCTTATGGGAGCACTCCCATAGGCTTCTGAGACTAAGTCCTGATTGAATAGGATTCGTACGATCAAAGTCTTCGATCATTCGAATCGTACGAATCATTCGAATGAACGAATGATGTTTTCAAAATAATGTTCCACTTAATGGCACAATATGAAAAGAGGTGAACAATGTTTGTATACAGGGCCGGATTTGTGTCACCCCCATACTCTGCCCTTTATTCGCAAATTTTCATCATTGGGACCAGAGCAATGGGGATTGGTGCATGGGAAATTAAAAAAAACTATTGTATCTCCTATGTTTCCCCAGTGTTTCTGAACCAATGTGGGTGTGGATGGGCAGTATGCCACCCCCAACAATCCTGCCACCCTAGGCCCGGGCCTAGGTGACCTTTCAACAAATCCGGGCGTGTTTGTATAGTACAATGCTCCTTTTATCTACCATCTGTTTATAATACAAGTCAATGCTGACTACAATATATTCCCTTCTAATGTTTGATTAGAAGCTAATATTAGAATATCAAAAACTATACATTATACTGTAAATTTGTGTTCTTTCCAGTGTAGATTTGTTAGGGCCATTCTGGTGCCCCCTTCCTTATGGTGCAATGTATAACAGCTCAGGTCAAATGCCTTCTGTTTACCATCAAATGAAGCTGTTACTCAATACAGTAGAACCTCCATTTTACATTTTTCAGGGGACCAGGAAATAATTATGTAATATGGAAAATCAAGGAAATGTGTCAAAGTAACATTTTCTTCAAGTACTGAAAGGATATAAGCACAGGAGTCCATTTTACTTTGAGATACAATATTTACTGTGTTAATAACAAGGGTTTAGCATTGCAGCGTTAAAGGAAAACTATACCCCGCAAATGAATACTTGAGCAACAGATAGTTTATATCAAATTAAGTGACATATTAAAGAATCTTAACAGTAAATATTGTCCTTTTACATCTCTTGCCTCTAACCACCATTTCATGATGGTTTGTGTGCTGCCTCAGAGATCACCTGACCAGAAATATTTCAACTCTATCTGTAACAGGAAGAAGTGTAGAAGCAAAAGACAGAACTCTGGCTGTTAATTGGCTCGTGTGACCTTATAGTTTGTTTGGTATGTTTGTGTGCACTGATGAATCATATGATCCCAGGAGGCTGTCCTTATTTTTTAAAATGGCTATTTTCTATTTATGATTACCCAATGGCACATGCTACTTAATATTTACATGAAGCAGTCTTTTACATATGAGTTGTTTTATGCAATATCTTTTTATACAGACCTACATGGTTTAGTTTTCCTTTAATGTAACACTATTGGGGGCACGTGCAAGGCCTCTGTCAGTCACACAGACAACCTAAAGCAATAAGTGATTGGTGCATGACTGTATAAGGGGCAGACTTACTGGATTTGACCATTTACAGGCAGAACCATGGAAAAACTAAATTTCGTTAGTATTTTAAACCGCTTTATTTTACAAATAATAACATTCATAGAGGAAAAAAAGCAGTTTTTGGGAACATTGTTGTGTTTGGTAGCCGAGGATGAGGAGGGTATAACAAAGCTTTATTAGCAGGTTCATGCAGCCATTACACAACAGCAGTAAGTCTTACTTTCAATTTCAAGCTGTACAGAAAGTCCTGTGTATGCACAGTGCCACCTGCAGGCCATTTGTATAAACACTACATATTCCCCTTTTTGGTAGGAAAGCATTTGAACAAATATATAAACAGTAACAATTAAACTGTATGTATCTTAAAG